>VZQC01009178.1:436738-592394 GCA_009823505.1 Rhizomys pruinosus | reverse complement strand
CCCCCCCCCTTTTTTTTTTACCAATGTGCACTAGGCTTCTGCTTTCCTATACATTCTGTTTGTGATTTCCGTGCCTCTATCTGCAGCCACAAACCCAAGCCAGTTTTCAAAAACATTCATTTTAAGGTATAAACAATATAAAATGTTAAAGGTATTCGGATCCAGTGGAAACCTATGTGCAAAGTGTTGAGAGGAATCACTGTATTTGAACCACAGAGATCTACCTATTTCCCTTATCTGGGATGACCAGAATTTAAATCCAGATCTTAGATTTCTAGCATCTATGTACCCTAGATGGAACTTCCTCTGTAAAAAACCCCTGGGATTTCGGCCTCTTCAGAGTGTAGACTGCCATTGTTGGACTACCCAGGCTGTGTCATGGAGGCCAGTGCAGGAAGATCAAGACAGGACGCATACTTGCTGGACCTCATTTGGATGACCATGGGCGGGGGACCCCAGTGTGGAGCATGGGGGCAGGATTGATGGTTGTTTGGATTTGTCAAGGAGGAACCTTCAAGCGCTTCCTTGGGGAAAACATGACATTTTTTGGTAAAAAGAAGAAGAAAGAAAGAAAGAAAGAAAGAAAGAAAGAAAGAAAGAAAGAAAGAAAATCCTCCAACTCAGGTGATATGTGTATGTATGTATATATATGTATAAATTTATATATATATATATATATACATATATATATATATATGCAATACAGGTTGGAGAAAAAAGTGGAATTTCCATGTTAAAGCATTACTGTATTTTAATGCTTTTTTTTGGCATCGCAAGTTTAATTTATGTTACTTTGATGCTACGTGTACTCTAAAGTTCAACTTAAAATAAAATTTAAAAAATGTCCATGTATACTCCATAGAATAGTGCCCTGTAGAGAAAGCATTATGTAACTTTTTAATTTTATTTTTTTAAATGAATGTTTGAAATGGACAATGTTGAACTTGGAGTTTTACATGTTTATGATTTATACCATAGAGTCTATCTTATGTAAAAGTTAAGCCTGAAATTACAGACAGTTAGAACCATACAAGCTCCTGGGACCCTGCTCATATGAACCTACAGCAATGGTTTTCAGCATGCACAAGATCCATGCAAGCTCAACCAGACAAAAACCCAGCACAGAACTGCAGAAATGGGCAACATAACCCAATATTAGCTGAAGAAATATTGGCAGTTGTTTACTGTTGGGTGAGGAAGAACTGGAATTCTTTGAGTGAGTGACTTTGGATAGGCTGGCTAGAGCTCAAAGGATAAACTGACATTGACTGAGAAATGGCTGGAGAGATTAATTTGGCACAATAGGCCCTAACGCAAAGGACAGAATGAACTCCAGGATAACCTGTGGGAGGGAGGGTGCTACTGGAGAAGGCAGGTAAAACTCATTGAGACGTTACATATAAAATACCCAAAAATTCAATAAAAATTTATCCAATAAAAAAGTAAGTCTGAGTTCAGCTTGACTACAGATCAGACTTTATGTGTCTATGTTCTTGACACTGTTACTTTTATAAGCAGAAAAACAGTTTGAGATGAAAGCTATGAACCTAAAACGATTCTGCCTTTCTCAAGTGTGGTTGATCAGGTTGTTATGGGAAAATGATATGTAGGGTGGGGAATTGGTTGTAAAACTAATGACCACCTTTCACAAGCACAAGGAAATGTGGTGGTAAGGAAGCAGGGCCCTTTTAAAGGAAATAAGCAATGGACAAGATAAAACTAATGATCAAATGTCTGTTGAGAGTTCTGAACAGGTTATGAAGGCAAAGCTAGTGGTATTGATAAATGTTTTGGGACTCTATGTTATCAAGAATACATATATAAGAGACATGAAGAACTGAATCCTTTAATTGCTTTTCCTTGTATTTTACGAACTTAATATTTATTTAGAAAGATCTATAGTACTGGTAAAAAATTCAGTTGTGAAATCAGAGATATGCATATTAATAAGTAAAATTAGATGCAAATGTGATACTTTTTACTATTAAGTTATAGCATAATAAATTGTTATGAATATAACTTCTAAATTCTTCTACCCTCTAAATTTTTTTTTTGTTGTCTTTTTGAGAATGGGTCTCCCTTTAGTCCCAGCTGGCCTGAAGCTCACTATGTAGACCAGTCTGGCCTTGAAATCAGAGACCAGCCTGCCTCTGGCACTCAAGTGTTAGGATTAAAGGTGTGGGCTACCACGCCTGGCCTACGCTCTAAATTCTTATCTCTAAACGGATAAATTAGATCTTAGCCAATCTCAGACCTCATCTGAGAA
This sequence comes from Rhizomys pruinosus, assembly GCA_009823505.1. NCBI lineage: Eukaryota > Metazoa > Chordata > Mammalia > Rodentia > Spalacidae > Rhizomys > Rhizomys pruinosus. The sequence continues at coordinate 590,128 of VZQC01009178.1, read as the reverse complement.
GTTTCTTTTACAATGGTTAACAGTTAATACAGAAATTCACAATTGGTAAAAGTGAAGAGAATAAATGTGTCTGAGTTGCTTAGCCTCAGTATTATCACAAATCTCTCTCACACCCTCTCCCTCAAAGTCTCAGAGATCCTTACAGAGGAGGAGCTGGAAAACTGTAAGGGCTAGAGGTGGGGGAAGAGTGGGGCACATAGTTTTCTGGATACCACAGAACCGCTGCACTCCCCAGCTCAGGGAAGCTGTGTCTGCCCAAGATCAAGAGGATCAGAATTCCAGCTGGGCTGAGGAGGAACTTGGTCTCCAGCTCTAGAAGAGATGCCTCTAGCAGTGGATGGCTCCTAGTGGACAGGGAGTCAGTGGCTCCTGGAGGAGGGAGAGTCAGTTTTCTTTTTAAGAGTGTGAGCCCTGCTAGGTGCACCGTGTTCCCGTGCTTAGTCTCACAATCACAAATGTATGATTAACACAAATTGGACTTGGTGGATTATAAACCAAAAAGGGAGGAACAAGGGTGGGAAGTAAGTGGTGGGGGCGCGTTGAGAATCCATGGCGGATGTGGAAGGAGGGGAGTAAGGGGTAATATGACCAGAATACATTGATGTGCACACAAAATTCTCAATTAATAAAATTCTATATTTTTTATTGAAGTTTTGTGCATTTCATACATTTCTTTGCCAGTTTTACATATCCAAATAAGGGCTAGGAGGGGTTCTATCTAGTGCATCAAATGTTGTCCTGGGGCTCTGATTGCTGTATCAGGCAAAGTCTCCCAGCTAAAGACAGGCAATGGTTCACTTGAATATGAATGGTTTGGGCTTCTCTTTTAATGGAATCTTTTAAATCAGCTGTAAATCCCAAATCCCTCCCTCTGATGTCGCCTCTTCCAGAGAGCTCCTGGCAGGAGAAGCAGCTCCTGCCTTCAGTGGTCCTGGTGCTACCCCAGCCCCCAGCTGCTCCACACTGCAATCATTGAGAGAGCAGGTTCCCTTGATGACCGTCTTTTGTTCTGCACTAATTCCAAACTCACAACATCCCTAAATGTTGACTTCCAAACTGCTGTAAAATATTTTAATTCAAAAGCAAAAACTTTAATTTTACATTAGTTTCATAAAAAAAAATAAGATCAGCTGCTTTTACCAACAAGCTGTATACTGAAACTACGCCCTTCTTGGGGGATGGCAGGGCATTAGTTCAGAGCATGATGTACCAAAATGAGATGGAAAGTGCTCAGACTCAGAAAAATGCAGGCTGTACAATGTGAGAAGAAGGTTAGGGGAGAATAAGAAATGTGAGTTCTCACTAGCTATTTTAATAGAAGAAGATAAACCTCTCCTTCAATGCATTTTTGATGTTCTTCCCTGCTTGGAGATAATGTCAGGGATTATAACATGTTTCTGATTAGGAAACAGTTTTCTGGAGAAGGAAGGGAAAAGTTTGTGCAAAAATGCTTGCTTTCCTTTTGAAGGAAGTTCCTACCAATGCCTGACTGACTTCTAGTAAAGAAAGGAAGGGCCCTTCTGTGGAGGAAGAATCTTGTCCAGACCTGAGCCTCTGCGTCAGCTGCTATTATAGATCACTGATGTTCACCTTCTGCTTGGACCCTTGCCATTTTAGTGCATAATCAGTAATTTGCTAAAACCAGTACTGGAGGTCCTTTGGTCTCTAGATCCCATTTTGCCCTTGGAGCAAGGGAAGGTGTGAGGAGAGGCCATTGATGCCCCGGGTATCCAGGGTGCCTTCCTCCCTTGGGGCTGCATTCATCCAGTGAGCCACAGGCAGGTCAACTTCCTTGCTCCACAGTGAGATGGTTGCTAGGTGGGTGCTCTACCTTAGCTTGCTCCAGTAATGAGTTTACACTTAGTCCAAGTGGGATTAGACCCCTGCCACTCACATGGCAATTTACTCGACAAATGCACCTTTCAGCCACAGCCTTTGTCTGCTCCCTCCCAGTCTATTCTTCACCTTCCAAATGGCATGTACACACATCCTTGGCTTAAGGTCAGGTTTTAGAGTAAATTAAACCTACAGTTGTCCCCAGGTAAAAACATTTACCAGTGTGGTAATGGCCAACAATCATGTGTAGAAGAAAGCTCATGTTAGTTTGGCCAACTACCTGAACTTTTCATCTCTGTAGTACAGCCATCTACATTGTATCTGAGCACCATATCTTTATGGATAACCAAATATCTAAGTTAATTAAAATGCCATAATTATATTTGGATACTTATTTATTTTATTATTTGTATATTTAAAAAATTTTAAATTGTGTATATGTGTGTTCTGTGTCTGCATGTGGATGTACACATGGACACATGAGTGCAGGTGTCCCTGGAAGCCAGAGACGAAGGCTGACCTGGAGCTGGAGTTACAGGTGGTTGTGAATCATTGCTACTGGGAGCTGAATTTATGTCCTTTGCAAGAACAATATGTACTCTTAACCACGGAACCATCTCTGCATGCCCAATATCTATTTATTTTTATTTGTATGAATGTGTGTGCTGCATATGCATACACGTGTGTTTGCAGCTTCATGTGCAGGTGTGGAGAGGGCAGAGAAGGATGTGGTGTATGTGTGGCTGTATCACTTTCTACCATATTCCAATGAAACAGGGTCTCTCACTAAACCTAGAGCTGGGTCATCCTGGTCTCAGCTCTGCCAGGCTGTGGTTACATGTATGCAGGACCATACCTGGCCACTATGTGAGGGCTGAAGGTTCAGGTTCTGGTTCTCATGCTTGGGCATTGTCCAGAAAGTGCTCCTACCCTCTGAGGCACCTCTTAGCCCTTATTTGGATATGTAAAACTGGCAAAAAGTTATTCTCAACTGTGCTGGTTATTTTGTTGTCAACCTGATACAAGCCAGAGTTACCTGGGAAGTGGGACTCTCCATTGAGGAAACTGGCCTGTGATCATATCTACGAGTCATTTTCTTAACTGCTAATTGATGTAGGAGGGTCCAGCCCACTGTGGGTAGAACTGTGTCTGGGTTGTATTAGAAGGGTGGATAGGCAGGGCAAGAGAAGAAGCTAGGAAGCAGCGTTCCTCTGTGGTCTCTTCTATAGCTCCTGTCTCCAGGTTCCTGTCTTGAGTTCCCTCAGTGATGGACTGTGATGTATAAATGTAGACAAAATAAACCCTTGTCTCTCCTAGTTCCTTTTGGTAATGATGTTTATCACAGCAATAGAGAAGCAAACGAGGACCCCACTGTAGCTAAATAGGAATGCTTCAGTGTTACTACTGAATCCACTCTTTATATTTCTAATATGTGAATTTTCTCCTTATTTTCTTATATGGACACCAGGCAAGGTCACAGAAATTGATTTTTATTCTTTGTTGTTTATATGAAATAGTTTAAAAGTATCCAATTGTCTCCTTTCATATAACAGATTCTAAAGCATACCTCTCTCCCATTCTTTTGTTAGTAAATTGAGGTCCTTATAAGAGATACGCTTTGAATAGAACTGTGCTTTGACTCTAAAATGGCTCTCAGAGTGTTTCAACGACTAGTTTCCAGCCTGTGCTGCTATTCTGGAAAGTCGTGGAAACTTTTAGAAGGTGGCACCTTGCTGGAAAAAGTGGATCACTGGGGGCAGATTTTGACACCATCTACTTCCCCTCAGGTATAATGTAATCAGCGGCCTGGTCCTGCAGACATGCATTTCTGCCATTCCAGCATGTCTCTTCTACCTGTAGATTCAAATAAACCTCCCTCACAAAAGTTGCTTCTGGTCAAGAATTCAATTAAAACAAGAAAAGTCACAAATATAAATACAGCGTCCTGGCTTGAAAAGCAAGTACTGGATTCAAATCTTAATTTTTACTTTTGTGTTTTCCGGTGACCACCCTGCATCCCTCTGTGCTGACTTTGTCTAAAGAAAGATGACATCATGAACTTTGCAGGTAAATGGATGGAACTAGAAGACATTATCTTTTTCTAAATTTTATTTATTTTTTATGTGTATGAATGTACTGTCTGCATGTAGGTTTGAGCACCTGTGTTGTACAATGCCACGGAGGTCAGAAGAGGGTGTCACATTCCCCTGGAACTGGAGTTAAAGACGGTTCTCAGCCACCATGTGGGTGCTAGGGATTGAACCTGGGTCCTCTGCAAGAGCAGTCAGCACTCTTAACTGCTAGGCCATCTCTCCAGCCCCCTAGAAGACATTATCTTAAGTGAAGTAACACAGTCCCAGAAAAACAAAGGACGAATGGTATCCTAGCACCAAGTACCTAGTTGTAAGACAAACTGAGTAACGTTAATGTTAGATTCCTCGTGATCTGAAAGCAACTGTGCTCTTATATTGTGAATCACTTAACAGGTTCTAGAATTAATCTAGACCTAAAGACAGAAAATAAATGATAGATTAATTTAGGTATATAGGGGGAATTTAGGTATGTGGGGGGAGGGTATGTATGTAAATTTTAGAGTAATACAAAATCAAAATGGAACAATGTAAATCCTAAACTATGATTTTGGAAATAACATACAGTTTGTTTTTAGATGACACAACTTTAATATAGGTGAAACGAGATGTAAGACATGTGTGGCAGAATGCATAAACTCGGGTGGGATGGGGGCGCATGGAAAGGGATGTGAGTCTAAATGGGATTGAGAAATAATATATGATGTATGAAAAAGTTTAATAAAAATAAAAATATTTAAAAAAAGCAAGTACTGGATTCAAATCTTAATTTCTACTTCTGTGTTTTTCGGCTACCTCCCTGCATCCCTCTGTGCTGACTCTGACTAAAGAAATGCCCATTGTAGAGAAAGTCCTTTCCTCTCCCTGCTGTGGGGTTCTAAACTTCTCTATCCATAAGCATGAAAAATGTGATTCTCTTAATGTTAACTGTGATCCTCTCTCAATAAAACTCCATTTTGATTTAAGAGAATTTTATTTCATTTTAAAAATTTATTTTTATTTTTTATTTTATGTGCATGAATGTTATGCCTGCATGTATGTAAGTGCACCTGTGTAGTGCAGAGGTGGTGGAGGATGAAGAGAAATTAGGGTTATGGATGGGACGGGCTGTTGTTGCCTGCTGGGTGCTGGGATTCAAACCCTGGGATTCAAACTCTTCAAGAAGCCATCTCTCCCATCCCCGATTCAGAAAAATTTTAGTTTAGAGACTTAAAATATTTACAGAGTAGCATAAGAAGATTCTATGGCATTTACAACTATGAACTTAAAATACAAGGATTAATTTAAAAGAAACAGTTATGGGGCTAGAGAGATGGCTCAACAGTAAAGAGCACTGGCTTCTCCTGCAGAGAACCTGGGTTCTGTTTCCAGCACCCATATGTCAGCTAACAACCATCCCTAACTCCAGTTCCAGGGAATCCAACAGCTTCTTCTGACCTCCGTAGGCACTGCATTACACAGGTGCAGTTACACACATGCAGTCAATACATTCATACATATAGAATAAAAATAATAAATAAAATATTTTAAAAAGAACCAATTAGAACCATGGTCTTTTAAAATTAAAGACACACCTTGTATGAAGCAATATAAAGTAATTCTGAGATGTAAGTAAAGGGTTAATTCTTTGCTTTCATAGACAAGCACATTAAAAGTCTCCGTCATTAGGTAATGGAGCTGGGACTCCAGCCCAAGTGTTTCAACTACAGTTTCTATAGATCCTTCAGTACATCCTGTTCCCTCCTTCAGATGATAGGCACTTAGAAAAATGACCATTTTAGCCAAAATTTAGCATATTTTTCATAAGAGAAAAAAGTGCTACTTGTGAGTGTAACATTCTCTATCAGGTTAAATATCTGATAAATATCAAACCTGCTTAGAAGAAAACCCTGCTCTGTCATAATGAAACAGAGATATACTTCTCTTTCTTTCCAATTGTCTTTTTTCTCTAAACAAGTTGCTTATTTGGATAACAACATATATGCAAGATGCCTCATTCTGTTTTTTATGAGAGATGGGAGCACACAGATGGAAAATTATCAGTCAGAATTTAAGGCATCCAAGTCTAAGTTTATAGTTTGCTCATATGCTATAATAAAGTTAATTAGCTGCAAAGCCTAAATAACTTGGATTTAGTTTTTCATTGCTTATACTTTGCTAGGTATGTATTTAAAACCATAATCCAGTATATACATTGAATGCCATGCATTCCAAAGGCAACTCAACAGAGAATCGTAGATATCTGTGACAAGCTGAAAGTAATGAATTAAGTATAGTGGAGGGTAGTGTAAAATGGGTTAAGCCCTCTATTAAAAAATAGTGGTTCTGGGCTGGAGAGATGGCTCAGTGGTTAAGAGCACTGAGTGCTCTTGCAGAGGACCCTAGTTTGAGTCCCAGCATACACATGGTGGTTAAGAACCATCTTTAAGCCAGGCATGGTGGTGCACACTTTTAATCCTAGCACTCAGGAGGCAGAGGCAGGCAGATCTCTGTGAGTTCAAAGCTAGCCTAGTCTACAGAGTGAGTTCCAGGCCAGCTGGGCTATAGGGAGACACTGCCTCAAAAAAAAAAAATAGTAGTTCCAAGGGCTAGAGAGATGGTTCAGTGTTTAAGAGCACTCACTGGCTGTTCTTGCAGAGGACCCTGGGTTGATTCTTAGCACCCACATGGTGGCTAACAATTGTTCATAACTCAAAAAAGAAAGTTAGCTTTGTGTACTGTTTATAGAACCAGTTTTTAAAAAATTTTATTTAATATTTTTATTTTATGTGTATGAGTGTATTGCCTACATGTATATGAGTGGACCCATGTCATGCAATTCCTGTGGAGGTCAGAAGAGGGTGATTGATCCCTGGAACTGGAGTTACAACTGGTTGTTAGCCACCTGTGAGTGATGAGAGCCACCCTCTTAGGTCCTCTGTAAGAGCAGCCAGTGCTGAGCTATCTCTCTAGTCTTGAACTCTATTATTTATTTATTTATTTATTTATTTATTTATTTATTTATTTATTTTTATGTGTATTAATGTACTGTCTGCATGTAGGCTTGTGCACCCGTGTCGTGCAATGCTGTGGAGGTCAGAAGAGGGTGTCGGATTCCCTGGAACTGGAGTTAAAGACGGTTCTCATGCACCATGTGGGTGCTGGGGATCGAACCCGGGTCCTCTGCGAGCAGTCAATGCTCTTAACTGCTAGGCCATCTCTCCAGCCCCTAGTCTTGAATTCTTGATTCTCTTACGTTAGCTGTCCAAGTGCTGGAATTGTAGGCCTAGGCCACTATGCCTAGTAAGTTAATTTTTATGATTCAGATAATGATCAGAATGCCCTCTTTCTTGAGATATCCTTCAGGAGAGACATATCATCAGTGATAAATCTACTCATAAAAGATATTTTAGGGGCCTGATAGCAGGAGGAACACATGTTATCTTTAAATAACACATATGTTTCAAAAGAAATTTATTTAATTATTATTATTATTATTTTGTATGTGTATGTGTGTGTTGAATGTGTGTGTGCACAGGTGAACATGTCTGTGCTTCTTCCTGTGGAGGTCAGTCATCAAAATTGAGTGTGGTCCTCTATCACTCTCCACCTTACGTTTTGGGACAGGTTCCTCTACTGAACTTTGAGCTTGCCTTTCTGTTAGACTGGCTGACCACCAAGCCTCAGGGATTCATTCACCTCTCTCCATTCTTACCAGAGCTGGGGCCAGAATCTTGCTACCAACATGCAGCTTTTAGTGGTTTTTATGGATCTGAACTGAGGTCTCCATTGTTGTACTGCAAGTATCTTATCTACTAAGCCAGGATATACTCAATTACTCAATGCCAGGATACATAATTTTAAGGAAAAAATCTGCTGGATTTTAAGACCAAATATGCTCAAGATGAAGCCCAACTGTCTACATATGGGTTGCATAGCACTGCGTGAGAGAGTTTATGGCTGTTCAAGTCTTCGGTACCCAGGACTGTGTGAGCCATGGATTTGAGGAGGTTCCTGTTACAACAGGTTCAATATTACTTTCCTTGGCAACATGCCTGACAGGAAGCAATGTTAAGGGAGGAAAGATTTATTTTGGCTCAGATTTTGAGGGTATAGTTGGTCATTGTAGGGGAGACACAGTAGGGGTAGCTTGAGGCTGTGGCAGCAGAAGTGTGAGGCTGCTTGCTTATATGTTTATGGACCAGGAAGCAGAGATCAGACAGGAAGTTGGTACACTGCACCTCAAGTCCTTCTCCTTACACATCCACTTCCTCTAGCTCGGTATCACTTCAGAGAAGTTCCTCAACTTCCCCAAACAGCAGTACCCTCTGGGGACCAAATGCTTCAACATGAGTCTGTGGGAGACATGCCACATGCAAACGACACCCCATTGTGTTAATATTTTTATTTTATTATGTTTGACCTTATCATCTGAACATTCTCTTCTCTCTTATTTTTTTCAAATTAAAGAGTTTCCATATTGTCTTGGTCAAATAGTAATCAAATAAAATGCAGAGATGCAGCCAATTTTGTATGGAATGCTAGGTTGCATAAGGTTTAATGGGCTTCTTTGCTGTAGCAAAGAAATTACAGAATTTAATATGCTAATGAAGTATATTCTGTAAGTCTCAAGAGCCAGAGTATACAGTTTTTTTGAACAGTTTAGAAAGGTTGTTTAAGGATGTCCCTGCTGTAGCCCTTCTGTGTTTAATTGTCTTTCATAAACATTTCAGATTCCATGTCACTTTAGCATAGACATACATGTTGCTGTGGCACAGTTTTATTATTTTCCTGCAGAGTTATAATTTCCCATAGTAACCCAAATAAATCACTTGAAGTTTATATAAAATAAATTCTTTCACTAGCATCTTCATTACTACTCAGTACCTTAAGCTAATGTCTTTTAGATCATGCATTTTTTTCAGATTTGCAAATGTGTAATTATATTTAATACATGAAACTGGGATTAATTAAATGTGTAATATATATGACCCCAGAGTCATCCTCTGCTCGTATTTCAGTAGGATATTTTCTTTGCATTTGAATTATTTGGGGCTTTTTTTTTTTTTTTTTTTTTTTTTTGGTCTTTTCGAGACAGGGTCGCCCTGTATCCCCAGCTGTCCTGGAATTCACTCTGTAGACCAGGCTGGCCTTGAACTCACAAGATCCGCCTGCCTCTGCCTCCCAAGTGCTAGGATTAAAGGCGTGCACCACCATGCCCGGCAATTTGGGGCTTTTAAATATTAATACTTCAATTAGTTAAGTAAAAGACAATATATGTAACTATAAAGCAAATTCACAGAAACGAAATTGACATTAGGTATGCTGATTAGAACAAAACAACATAATTAAAAATTTATTTATTTATTTAAATTTTATGTGTACTAGTATTTTGCCGACATGTGTGAAGGCAAAGTTGCATCTGTGCAGTGCTTCCCACAGCAGCCAGAAGAGGGCATCAGATATCTTAGAAACAGAGTTACTGATTGAAGTTAGCTACCTTATGGGTGCTGGGAACTCAACTGGGTCTTCTGCAAGAACAGTCCAGTACTCTTAACCACTGAAAGATCTCTCCAGCCCCAGAAGAACACAATTTTTTTTTTAAGAACACAAAATTTTTAAAGTTAACATTTGACACTTATTGAAATGGTTAATTCCAATATTATGTTAAGGGACAAACAAAAAGTCATATCTATAAAGAGAGAATGCCTCTTTCTAACAAACTACATTGAAATATGCAGTATCTAATATTTACAAAGCAATTCTACCATATTGCTATGTTGTCTATATTTTATATGTATTAGTAAAAATTTAGAAACTATCATCTGGGGCTGGAGAGATGGCCTAGCGGTTAAGAGCACCGACTGCTCTTGCAGAGGACCCGGGTTCGATCCCCAGCACCCACATGGCAGCTGAGAACTGTCTTCAACTCCAGTTCCAGGGGAATCTGACATCCTTTTCTGACCTCTGTGGCATTGCACAGCACAGGTGAACAGATCTACATGCAGACAGTACACTCATACACATAAATAAATGAATAAGCTTTATAAAAAAAGAAACTATCGTCTGTATTTATTTGCTTTACTGTAAAACTTTCCAAAAGACTAGCAGCTGGATAGATGGCTAACCACAGATTGCTCAGTGGTTAAGAACACTGGCTGCTCTTGTGGAAGACCCGGTTTTGAACCCCAGCACCCACATGCTGGCTAAAAATTGTTCACTCCAGTTCCAGGGGGTATGACACCCTCTTCTGGCCTCCATGGGCATTGCGTGACATGGCTGCACTTACATACATGCACGAATAACACTCATACACATAAACAAAAATTAGATGTTATATTTCTCAAACTCTCAACAAAATACTGAAAGATATGCATCTCTGCATTAATTGAAAAATCATGGTGCTTGGCAATTAGACATTTAGTTAAAAAACATAGTAAATATTTCATGTTTAATTTTTGACTGTGGCTAATTACTTGCTTGTTTATTGCAACGCCAGACTGGCAATCTGTTCCCAGTTTGCCTCGACCATTTCCTCACGTCCCTTGCCCTTGACGCTCACCCACACTCCCTTGCCACAGTCATGCAGCTCTCCTGCTGTCTTCGTCCCACACTTGCCATCTGCCTGGAATGTTTTCTTCCCCAATTTTCTTTCTGGAAACTTCTAACTCATAACAATCTTATTTCACGCTTTACACACATTTGAACATAATTTTACAATATTTGTTTTCCTCTCTTTTCCTGTGAGTTCCTTCAAGGAATGGATTGACTTTTATTTAACTTACACACAGGGCATGGAAAGAAACTACTAGGCATCAGATAAATGTGTGTCAGATAAATGGTCAAATGGAAGAATAGTCGATACACATGTAAGCCAGGAAAGTAGTAGGATTGTAGGAGAGGGAAAAGAAAAGTTGTCCTTTTCACTTACAATATATATTATATTACATATAATATAAGCACATTATAAAATGGAACACACACACAAACACAAATACACACACATCTCTACTTCTTAGTATGAATTCTGTGTTTTTTTAAGGGAAGGCCTCAGGAAAGTCCAGAGGTATATGACTATGTTAGAGTAGAAGGCCCTTGGAAAAAAATGTAAAAAACAGGAAATAAATTTCAGATATCCAGTCTTGGCCTTTCTCCCAGTTTTCGATTTGACAGTGGTTATGTGAAGCCTACTCTTTCTTTTTAAAATTTATGTTTGGTAAAACATTCAACTATTTTTGGTAAAAAATGAGTTTGATTTCCTTCCACAATCTAATCTTTCATTTTTTTTTGGTTGTTAGTCTCAGCCTTTAATGACTGCACTAACCCTCCAGCCCTGCAATCTAATCTTAAACAGGACACAGGTGTATATAACGTTGATGAAAATCTACATCAGTAGAGCATAGTGTTCAATTGTGTCATTAATCTTAAGGCAAGGAATAAGAATGAATTTGTTTCACTTTCTTTTGGACTTAAAGTGATTAAAATGATACTTCACTTCATTTGATGACAAACATTGATGAATAATTTATGTACTGTCAAATTTATAAAAGTGTAGTTACATTTTTGATATTTACAAAAGTCAGAAAAGTGTCCTCAGAGTTACAGTTGGGTGTTTTACATCTGTGATTAATTAGTTAATCTTGATGGTCAGTGTGACTGGATTTGGAATCATGCTGAAGACACACCTCTAAGTGTGTCTGTGTTTCCAAATAGTCTAACAGAGGAGGGAAGTGTGACTGTGAATGTGAGCAGCCTCATCCATGAGCTGGGGCCCCTTCTCAAGCAAAAAGAGAAAAGGTAGGAAGCCAGTCGAGCACTAGTGCTCATCTCCATCTGTGTCCTGACTGTGAACAGAGTGAGCAGCTGCCTCTGCGTCTCCCTTGTGGTAATGGACTACATCACTTCAAACTAGCAACCAAAGTGAACCCTTTCTTCCTTGAAGCTGCTTTTGCCAGATACTTTGTCACAGAAATGAGAAAAGTGACTGCTATAATGTCTTTTTTGTTAAACTATATCCTTAACATTGGGAAAGTAGATGCAGAATTGTGCTGAGATAAATGATGAATTGATCTAGTTTTTACTTAATACATGATACTACCATCCTTCAAATCATGGTGAATATTTGGATACAGCTGCTTCTGATTTAAAGCTAAAACATAACTGATTTTATTCATTAAAATTATCAAGTAGATTTGCTTTATCTTTTCAAAAGTATTGTTTTTTGGGGTTTCCAAAAACACTACTGGAAATTGACCCAATACTGTTCTTACAGGTAAAACAAATTTAGTCAAATCTAAACTTACCCCAGAGTCTACGATTCTTCTAAGACAAAAATCAGTTGCATTATGAAAATTAAACTCATCTTCTTCTTTAGAAAAACATTATATTCATTGATTACTTTCCATTTATTTTTATCTTCTTTTTTTTAAATTTAATTTTTATTGATGGTTTGTGCATTTCGTACATCATTTTCCAATTCAGATCAGGCATATTTCCCTTTCCCTTCCCCCCCACCCCCACCCCATCCCAGATCATGTATTCTGCCATAACTGTCCTGCATCTTTCAGGTTTTTTTTTTTCCTTTTGTAGCTATAAGTGATAATCCATCGAGAAAGCATCCTTTGTGCAAAACCAACTACAGATGTTGTGCCCAAACCCCCACAGTCCCACCTTCAGTGGGGGGGTGACAGGTTGTTTGTTCAATCAAGTTGATCAAATGAGTGTCCGACTACATCGCTGTAGTTTCACACTTTTTCACCCCAAATCGCAGCCTTTACTTCTATCTATCTAACCACGCCCCTCTTCGCAGATTGTCCCTAGGGCTTAGAAAGGGGCACAGGGGATGAGAAGTAAAACGGTCCTCTCTCTCTGGAGCTGTTGACTTGGATTCTGGTCAATTCTGGCTGTTTCCTTTCATGGGCTGACAGTTTGTTCAGGAGTAACCTTTCGATCCACTAATGAAGAACAAGCAATTTATTTTTATCTTCTTTTTAACTTTATTTTTTTATTTTTTATTTTTTTTTTTTTTGGTCTTTTGAGACGGGTCTCCTGTACTCTGGCTGTCCTGGAACTCACTCTGTAGACAGGCTGGCCTCGAACTCACAGAGATCCTCGTGCCTCTGCTCCCAATGCTAGGATTAAGGCGTGCGCCACCACGCATTTTTTTTTTTTTTTTTTTATGTGTATCAATGTACTGTCTGCATGCAAGTCTGTGCACCCGTGTCGTGCAACGCTGCGGAGGTCAGAAGAGGGTGTCGGATTCCCCTGGAACTGGAGCTCTCCTGGAATTGGAGTTTCAGACGGTTCTCGGCCGCCATGTGGGTGCTGGGGATCGAACCCGGGTCCTCTGTAAGAGCGGTCGGCGCTCTTAACCACTAGGCCATCTCTCCAGCCCTTCTTTTTAACTTTATAAGAAAATAAGTTATGGCTGCAACTATGGTAACAGTTGCTAGGAGACAATAACTCTTTTCTAACCTCACAGTTACTATTTGCACTCCTGTGATTGAGGTTTTAGAGTATTTTTCCTGTGAAATGAAAAATCTTTTTACATTATAATAGTACTTGGATATTCAAGTCAGTCCAGTTAAATAGTAAGCTCAACGAAGAAAAAATTTCCTTCTTAACATTTCTTCATGTTTTTTTGTTCCTTCTTACTTTGTGCACATTCAGACTGAACAAAGTTTGATTTGCAAAACGAGTTCTGTAATGAAACGAAAGCATCAAGCACTGCTAATCTTGCATTGTAGGAAATGCTGATGGGATTTCCTCACTGTGGTCATTTCTTTGGGAGACTAATTTGTTCTTGCTGCATATCCCTTGTTACTTTTCTATATGGAAATAAAACTTTTGCTATTTTCCATCCTATACAACAAACTCTAAAACACACAGGTTTCTTTCATCACATTTGCTAGGTGAAATTCGGGGCAAGGAAACCTCCCAGTCAATGAGAAGCTTGCCTGAGGGGGTCAGGTATATTGTTGGGTGCTTTTATCTTAAACACATACTGGAGATGCCACTTACCTGGGTCTTCAAGTGAGTCACATGGAGATTTTCATTAAATAGTTATTTCTGATGTCCTACCTCGTGGCTGGGGACGTGCTGTTTAGTGACGTGCTCTGCTTCCGTGGACAAATGATTTCAATAGGAAAGACAGCTGATGCAATGAGAACACTGCCTCTGCTCTCTCCAATCTTTACAGCTTCATTCTCAACTAATGGTCCAGGATCTGCTTTGGTCCTTGACCCAGTTTTTGTCCTAGAGAACTCCTCTCCATCTTCTGAGTTTCTCAGCTCTCATCTTTGCAGTTTTTCTTTTGTCTTGGACGATCTTTCCCTTTCTTGTACATAAGAAAATCTAATTTCCTTCCATAGGTTTCCCACATGAAAGAAAAGCTAATGCATTTTACAGTTAGAAGGCTTTTTCCCTTCTGCAAACACTCCTGATTCTAAGCATACTTAGGTATCTCGTCTTCTGAGTTCTTGGTCCATTCTATCCATTTGCTGATGTCGTTAGACTGTCCTATAATCACTTAGTGCTGTTTTTTGAGCTCCTTATCTGAGTATGCACCTTCTTATAGGGACAATGCTTTGTTCATCTTCATGTGTCTAGTACATAGTTTGAATGAGTGTAAGAGGTGTCCAGTGTGGAGCTGTCCTGCCAATGCTGTTGGCCCATTCTCCTGTCATAGCATATACTGTTTATTTGGTTCAAATAACCAAAGCCAACACCTCTAATTGTCAGGAGTCTCCTTTAGAGTGAGTTCTTTTCCTCATAATGGTGGCTGGCTTTCTTTATCACTTTTTGCTTCTTTTGGTCTTTTCTGATTTTTCTCGATTTGGCTTTGGTGTGAAAAAAGTATGACCATTAGCCAGTCACTAAAATGATTCATTATGGAATGCAGAGGCAGGCTCTCTATGATGTTGGCTTTCTTCTTTAACACTTTGTTCAATGTCAGAGGCTTTTTCAGCATTCAGGTAGAATAAGTAACATTTTGTATAATTCCTAATGTTTAAGTAATATAAAAAATTATAAATGCAGACTGTAGATATTCATTCTTTATGGTGAAATCAATGATGTTTGTTATATGTTTTTTTTAATTTTTTTTTATTTTTAAGGGATTCTACAATACAATGACACAGTTGTTTGCAGATAACAATGATGTTACTCAGTATGTCATACAATTAAGTAATTGGTGCATTTTGCAAGTATCTATGTCCAAATTTTGAACAACCCAAGGTTCCCATAGTCCAGTTGGAGAAGCTTGTATGCACAGGCATGTTGATCAATCAGGTGTCCAGACTATATTCCTATAGTCTCATGATTCACCCCTATCTCTCCATAGCCCTTACAATCTACCACGCCTCCTCTTCTGCAGTTTGTTCCCTAGGCTTTGGGAAAGGGGCACAAGTGGGTGAGAAGAAAACAGTCTAATTTCTTTGGAGTTGTCATTTTGGACTCCGGTCTGTTCAATTTGTTTCCCTTCACGGATTGACAGCTTTCACAGTGATACCCTTTTCAGTCATACTAACAAAGCTCAAGCTATTGGATGTACAGGCATTTAAGCAGTACCACTTATTGTGTCAAGCTAAGCTGTGAGCATAGACACAGATGCTCGGATGGTATGCTAATCCGCAAACTGTGGTTTCTCTATAAAGGGGCAATCGGGCAGCCCATGATGTTTGTTATATGTTTGACCATTCAAGCTTCTGTCTGAAAGCTGAGATTTCTCTTAGGTGGTGCTAGATATGGCTGGTAATTTTGGGTTTAGAATAAACTAATTGGGACCAATTCCAAATTTCATCTCTTATGTGATAATGGCCACATATATGTGGAGGTGGGGAGCTTTTCTTCTGTCTAGTTGATCTTGCCCTGAGGTAGTATGATTGTTTTCCGTGATCGCAATAACCTTTCAGGGTGTCAATCATACATTTTAATGTTTTTTTTAATAAATTAATTGGCAAATAGAACAAATGTCAATGTGCTGATTATCTGAGATTAACCTCTTCTTTAGCAGGGTACTAACTTTCTTATGGTGTAAAAGCAGAAGTTCTGCAGAAAAGGGAGCCAATTACATCTGAGTGAAATGAGAAGGAGATTATCCAAGATACCTGAAGATCAGTTACAGACTCACTTTCTTTGTCCTTTTATTAAACGTGTATTTCATATTTCATAGTTTAAGGTCTGTATCTACTATCTTCTTATAAATACTTGGTTCCTTAACCATGTCCATGGTATGAACTGGGGTCAATATAATTTCAGTTTTCTGATGCCTTTGATATTATCACCTATTCATAAGAACTAGCCATAACAAAACCCACCATAACACAACCTGTAAGATCAACATTCTATAAATAATGTTTCCAAAGGGTTCCTTTAAAAACACATTTTAGTAGGATTTTAGCAGACAGTTGGTTTAAAACGTAGTTGATTAGGGGGCTGGGGATATAGGACAGTGATAAAGTGTATTCTTTACAAGCATGAGGGTATGAGTTCAGACCCCGGACATGTTTGTAAAAGCCTGGTGCAGCGGCACACATCTGTGACAGCAGTGTTGGGTGGTGGGAGGGTATTTATGGGGGGAAAGAAAGGAGGAGAATCTCTGGAACTTGGTAGCAAGCCAGGTGAGGCAAAACAGCTACTCCAGGTTCAGTGAGAGACCCTGTCTCAAACAATAATGTGACGTGTGATCAAGGAAGACCCTGACGTTGACCCATGGTTCCTATACAACAAGCAGGAGTGAATGTACCTACCAACATGCATAAAACACAACAAAACAACAACAAAGCAAATCACAAAATCTAGGTGGGTAAAGGTGCTTGCCACCTGTGTGATAACCTGAATTCAATGCCTGGAACCCAGGTGGTGGGAAGAGAAGGGACTCTTTTATTAATTTTTTAAATTTTATTATTTTTGTATGTGTATGAATGTACTGTCTGCATGTAGGTTTGTGCACTCGTGTCATGCAATGATACGGAGGTCAGAAGAGGGTGTTGGATTCCCCTGGAACTGGAGTTACAGATGGTTCTCAGCCACCATGTGGGTGCTGGGGATCGAACTCAGGTCCCCTGGAAGAGCAGTCAGTGCTCTTAACTGCTAGGCCATCTCTCCACCCCGGAGAAGTGACTCTTACAAGTTGTCCTCTGACCTCCACATGGACATGTGCATGCACAAACACATAAGTAAGAAAGTATAAATGAAAATTAACTAACTAGATAAGAATTACCCCTCAAAAAAGAAGATGACATTATTTTACTTGGACTTTAGATTCTGTATTAATATTTTTTGACTATTATTTTATTTTTTTATTTTTATGTGTCTTGCATCTCTGTAAGTGCACCTATGTCCTGAAATGCCCATGGAGGTCAGAAGAAGGTATTGGATCCCCTGGAACTGGAGTTATAGATGGTTGTTAGCTGCTATGTGAATGCTGGAAATTGAACCTGGATTTTCTACAAGAGCAGCCAGTGTTCTTAGCCACTGAGCCATCTCCCATGTCCCCATTTCTCCAATTTAAAGAATCATTATGCATTCACCCATTTTTTTCACATTTGTTTTTGCCCAAAAGACAAATTTACAACAGACATAGTGATCTTGACTTGACTTTTGTTTAAGATTCTAGAATCTGGCAGTTGTGGGGCATTAGAATAGGTTCAAAAATCTATGGAAATTCAACATGGTCAGATAACGCTGCTGGACAGAAAAGAGAAGCAATGCAAGCAGCAGCCTTCTGGTTACACCTGGGTGTTTTCATCTGGTTGGATGTGCTGGCTGCCTGGGATTGGCTCATGTTCGGCTTCTGAGGTTGACTAAGACTCAGGGATTTATACTAAGCTATGCTTTAGTGCATCACTCAAGGGCTCAGGCACCGAGGCAGCCTCAGACCTACAAGTCCTTTACTATTCTGATTGATGGTAAAGGTTTCGAAAGGTTTCAGTGAGGCTGTGGCTAAAGTTCTATTTTAAATAGCAATACATTTCTAACGACTGATTAATTCGTGGCATGAAATAATTGTGAAAACATGTACAGAAGATGAAATATCCTCTTACCACATTGTGCATTAAATATATTGTGAATGCGGAGATCATTTTCATTAGGTTTTTGCAAATTAATATAAATTAAAATGTAAAGGGAATAATTATTGACCGGATGTCAGCACAAAATGAAGTGTACTGGTCCTTCTAGAAATTTCAGAACACAACCCCTTAATTCTCATTGTGTGAATCTTGGCATCTTCTGAGACAGCTCTTCCTTTTCAAAGGCATTCTTGTGATCAAGCTTATTTAGCGTTTCAGTTTTTTACTTTTAAAATTCCATCCAAATGATTCTGTTATCATAAGCACATATTATTAAGAAATAAATAGTTCAGGAACATCTACATTGTGTGTTGATCAAATCAGGGTGGTTTTGGATGTACACGGTCACAAGCATTTATCATTTCTCTCAAAACCTTCTCATAGCTATTTCAAAATATATGGCACAATGCTGTCAACTATAGTCCCCCTATAATAACGGAAGGCTGAATTCATATCTCTTGTTTGGCTATGAGCTTTGGGTCCATTAACCAATCTGTCCTCATCTCCCTCTTGTCACTGGTGACTAACTTTTGAAATATGCCTTAGTTGATTCCCTGAAATTGCTTTCTATTGTTAGCCTAAATAATCACATGGATTTTTGTGGAAACACAGGAGTATGCAAATTCTTGGCAGTGTTTGGATTAGCTCTCTTGTTTGAAAAGAATCAAGAGAGAAATCAAGAGCTGGAGCTGTAGTTTAGTAGTCAAGAGCCAAATGCACCCAAGGAAGGCTCTGGGCTCAGTCCACAGCATGGCAGAATACAAAGCTAAAACAAGACTGTAACACGTAATTCTTCATAGAGCTGTGAGGAAGTAAAATACAAATAATGCAAAACGATCATGTTCATAGTAAAATAAAAACCCAGCTTTTCTTGGGCAGGGAATGGCCCTTTATTGAATAGGTAAGTGGTCTGCCAGCATCCTCCTTAGTCCTATGTAGACTTGACAGAAAAGAAACCTTTTAGAGTCAATCAAAGAAGAATAGGAAAGTTTCACACTCAAGTTTCTAATTTCTTCAAAATGACAAAAAATAAGATGTCCAGTTCCCTTTCAAGAGCTCATTTAAGGCTTACTCAGAGTTTATCCAAAGCACCTAAGTATGCCGATTTTCTTCTTAGAAAACAGCTAAGGCTCTAAAAACGGGTCAGTGTGCTTTGAGCACTGAACTGCCTCCTCCAGACGTTGTCATTTAAGCACAGGTGCTAACTGGAGGGTCTTTCTGAGCCGTACTCACCCTCTGACAGGAACTTGGCAATCCTTGCTGTTGTTGGAATCGGCTGCTCTGTATGATTCATCAGGAGTTATTTACAAAGCTTCAGTTGTTCGGGTCAAACAACTCAAACCCTCAATTTGGGTGCAGCAGGAGTGGACCGGGGAGAGAATGGAGTCAGAGCTGGAGTGACCACTCTGCTTATGAAAGCCAGGAGAAAGTTTCTTTTGAATTCCACAAATGTCTATTACAATGTTCATTTATCTTGAATATTCAGCTACAACCTTTATGATTCTTTGGACTTCCTCTGGTATGGGCTTGATTGATGCATAGGCTTAGTATTAATATTTTACCAAAATAACATAGAACTGCCTCTTTAGTGAAATGTTTGGTTATTATTACTATCACCCCCCCATCATCACCATCATCATCATCATCATCAATCATCATTACCATCATCTTGTTTTTCTATAAAGAGATGACAAGAAGTAAATGCTTTGTCATTTTCTCTTATAGCACAGTCTTGCATCATGTCTTAATATGAAAAATTTTATGATTTGATTAATTTCTACACATGCCAATTCATATTTAAGGAAACCAGTGATCCAGTGCTTTTAGGTACTAAGGAAGAAAGTTGGAAATAAATTTTGAGCTTAAGTTTTCAACTGAGTACCAAAATGAATTTTATTGGTCCAACCTGTGGTCCAATTATATAATTTTGCAGTTAAAATATGCATAACATACTAACCAATTTCCAATCACTCTAGTCTATTGTCTAGCCAACCAAACACACGAAGGATAAACAGAAGCAAGCATCTGCAAAACCACTAGATGGCACACAGTCACTGCAATTTTGGTTGCAATTTATCAAGATGTTCAGGGTCAGGGGATGGCAAATGTTATCTATTATTGTATGGCATTTTCTAATCACTTAACAAAATAACAAAGCTGTTTTATCTTTTCCTGCTGTCTTCAAATCAAATCAACAGCTATTTATTGGAATCTTTATTAAAAGAGTCTTCCTTCAGGAGGAATGTTGAAAATAATATTTATGGGTGACAGGTAATGCATTTATTTAAAACATCTAGTAGAAAAATGTACTGCCAAGTGTTTTGCTTAATCATCGTTTATTTCATTGCTTTACTAACTTATGTTGCTAATTCTCTAAAGTATACAAAAGATATAAATCTTAAAATTCTCCAATGTTTTGGTGGCATTGATCATCAAACTGAATATTAAGAAAAACCTAGAGCTCCTGGTGATTCAGCGAGGACCCTTCTACTTCATATGGTGTGGAAAGCAGTGATCCTAACTTCAGGAGTGCCTAAGAACCAAATGGCCTTTGGCAATAAAAGGCTGTGATTTGGTCCTGGAAACAAATCAGGAAAAAATTCCCAATTCTCACACTCTGAACTGAAAGACTGGAAGAAGATATGAACAGAGACAGATCTGGAGAAGGTCAGCATTTTATTAAGATACACCCGAATACTAGGATAAGATCTATCTTGGACTTACTTGTTCTAAGATGTTTTGAAGCCTCTCTATCTCGCAGTCTATTACAAATTTCTTCTCTTGTCTTCTGTCTAGTTCTTCTAGCAGTTGCCTGTAGCTGACATCATTAAAATTTTCCACACATATTGCACTGACATGCCATCCGTTTTGTCCTGCTTTTTCCATAATAGCTTGAAGTATCGAGTATCCTATTAGGGGAAACAAAACATGAGAGTTAATAAGAGAATGCTTTTATTCTCCTTTGACTACACAGACTCTGGGGCCTCATCACTGTTTTTACATTCCAAAACATACATGGAATATTTAGAATTTTGAATATTTGAGTGGTCATTTCATTTCAGAATATTTTATTTTTTGCTTGTTTTACTCAGACAACAAAATCTCTTAAGCTATTGATTGAATGAAACATCCACACTATGCCTAGTGTAAGCTCTTAAAATCACTCAATTGGAGAATATTCCATTACTCTATATTCTTGATGAGATAAAACAAAACCCCAACCCACTACCACCTGTGGTCAATATCAATTTCATGAACCTTTTGTTATTGTACTCTCTAGACAGAATTCATTTGGAGCAACTGTTCCAATTTTCCCTTTGAGCAGAGTAGTAACAACATTTTTGGTTTAGCTATGGGAGAGAAGATGTAAAAGAAAACAGTTCTATGGTACTTTTTGAGGCTCTGCTACAGTCCGAGTTTCATTTGATGGTGGGGACAGAACTATATTGGAGTGCCCTTATCTTATGGTAAGTGTGGCTTAGGAATGAGCTGCATCAACTGATGAGGGACTGACTGTACAACTTCGTAGTCTTGTAGAGGAAATGGACATTCAAATAAAGGCACGTGAACTTTTAAAAGTGCAACTAGAGATGGGCCTGTTGTCACATGCTGTAATCTCAGAGAGGAAAGAAGATCAGGAGTTCAAGGTTAGCTTCAGCTACATAAAGAGCTTGAGGCCAGCCGGGGATATACAAGACTCTGTTGGAACAAAATCAAGAGCAGGCAAACAGATAGAAAAAGTACTTTAGCACCAGGAAGATGGCTCAGCAGGTGAATGCACTTGTTACCAAAGCTTGATGATCTGAGTTCAATTCCTAGTCATGATGGGAGAGAGAAAAGAATCCCAAAGATTGTCCTCTGATCTTCACACACACACACACGCACGCACACACACACACAACAGAGTAAATGAATGAATAAATAATAAATAAATAAATGTAAAAAGCAAGGACTACAGTAGTCAAGATAATGTGTTGGCCCCAAGGGAAGGGTTGGTTAAGTCTGAATAAGACAAGGAAAAAATAACATAGAGACCAAGCCACTTGAATTGGGTCTTGAAGGTTGAGAAAGAGCATGCAAGATTGTTGGAAGCAAGAATGTTTGTTTTTAGGTAAAGGTCTCTACACTGTTCCTGACCCAGATCTCCCTCCTTATGGGAGGGTGATAACCTGGTCCAAGCCCTTGGCTTTAGGGAGGAGCTGAGAACCTGGGACCTCAGTACAATGGAGTGAATCGCACACACTGTCTTGACGCCTGCTTTCTCCAGCCCTCAGTTTTAAATTATAATGGGAGTGGAAAGGAGGAAAAGGGTTCTTTGAATCTATAAAAAGCCCTAAAACAAGGGTTGGTGAGGGCTGGAGCTTGTTAATCCATCAAGTTTTCATTGTGCTGTTTAGCATAAATAAAATATTCTAGCCTCCTTAAGAATGTCTACCAAGTTTTGAACTCATTCTTGAAGAAGCCGCCCCCAGTTTTTCCCTCTGCAGGTTCTGGAGTTAGGATAGAGAGCTGGCAGGGTTAAAAGTGAAGATTTAAAATGAATACACAGTGCTTTCAAGATAAGAGCATATTTATTTGGTGTTTTGAATGGTATGTGAGTCTCAGATTTAGAGACTTTGATTCTGAGGTTATGTTTTCTTGTGTCACAGTTCCAAACATTATGATTCTCAAGTAATATCGACAGATGGAACTGATGATGAGATCATATTTGAAATATAAATTACCTGATTTCCTGCCAAATGAAATGCTGTGGCAGTCAGGATTCATTTCTATCTAAATGAAAAAAGAAAATCCCCAAAGAGGAAGAAAGAGAGCATGTTAATTACAGTATAATTATTTGGGGTATGGATTGCTCCATTTAGTTTTGCCTTTTGTAGTGCATACCTGTAATTATCTTTTCATATCTTAACCTGACACTGCCCCCTCCCACCGGCCTGGAAACCTAGGACTCTTACTTCCGAGTCAAGGCACCTGTCATATGATCTTATGGGCCCTTGCCTTCTCTCCTGACTTTTCCTTCCTTCCTTCCTTCCTTCCTTCCTTCCTTCCTTCCTTCCTTCCTTCCTTCCTTCCTCCCTACTCCCTCCCTCCTTCCCTCCTTCCCACCTTCCTTCCTTCTATGTCATCTTCCCTCTTTCCCTTCCTTTCTTTTTCCTTAGGAATTTATTTATTTATTATTATTATTTTTTTGGTCTTTTTGAGACAGGGTCTCCCTGTAGCCCCAGCTGTCCTGGAACTCACTCTGTAGACCAGGCTGGCATTGAACTCACAAAGATCCGCCTGCCTCTGCCTCCTGAGTGTTAGGATTAAATGTGTGCACCACCATGCCCAGCTAGGAATTTATTTTTTATTAAATATTTATGTATATATCTGTGTGCATTTGTGTGCATGCATGTGAGTATCTTCTGAAGCCAGAAGAAGGCATCTGATCCTCTGAAGCTGGAGTTTCTGATTGTTGTGAACTGCCCAATGTGGGTGTTGGGAACCAAACTCCTCTCTTCTGGAAGAGCAGCAATTGCTCTTAACTGTTCAGCCTCCCTCTCTGTTTCCTCTCTCCTTTCCTCACCTATTCCTTTCTTTCCTTCCTTCCTTCCTTCCTTCCTTTCTTTCTTTCTTTCTTTCTTTCTTTCTTTCTTTCTTTCTTTCTTTCTTTCTTTCTTTCTTTCTTTCTGTAGGATTTGCACATGTGTGCATGTGTGTATGTGTGTGTATGGGTACACTCACCTGTGGATAAGCTTGTGGAAGCTACAGGCCAATATCATTTATCTTCGTTACTTTCTTTCCACCTTATGTTTTGAGATAGTGTCTCTCAGTACACATGGAGCTTGCTGTTTCTGCTGGACCAGGTTAGCACTGAGCCCCTGGGATCCACTTATTTCTATTACTTAGGCCCCCACCCTCCAGCGTCAGGGTTACAGATGTGTACCACTATGCTTGGTTTTTACAGATGTGTACCACTATGCTTGGTTTTTACAGGTCCTTATGTTTGCCCAAACCCTTGATTTATGGAGCTATGTCTCTAGACCCCAAGAGCTTTCTTAGTACAAGCCTTCATAGCTAGTGAACTGTCTCTGGAACTTGCTTTCTGTTGGTAATGGAAGCAATGCTCCTTTAATTCATTTCTTGGCATCTATGAATGTTTTCCTTGACTTGAAAGAATGCTTTCAGAAATGACAATGGGGATCTTATTTTTCTTTTTTCTTCTTTCATTTATTACCATAACAAAATAATTCTAAGGTTTCTGTTTGCTGATTGACTGCTGTGAAGTGATAAACATGGGCCACACACACTGGAATCCTTTTCCTGCTCACTGGGATCAGCTCCCAGCCTGGCTCAGCTTTCTGGAGGCTGGTACTAGTTTTGGCATTATGCGGCTGTCAAGCCTCATGTCAGGATGAAGCATCCATGTTGCTATTCTCCTGCTGATACAGATTTTACAGGATGTAGGAAAACACCTTCTGATCAAAATTTATGTTTCTCTACTTATATCATAATGCTGAAAGATTCAGAAATCAAACTTCAGCTACAGTATTTTGCTGCTGGATTGTTCTGATTTACAAATGATACTGGAAGTGAAATAAGAATGTTTGCCACCTGAAATGGCCCATTAATTATCATCAGGAATGAATGGCATCTTTGCAATGCAGTCAGAAAGATAGAGCTTAATTTCAGAGCTTAGTTGAAATTCTGATTCTTTTATAAAGGAGTTTAATTGTAATATGCTTTCTCATTATTTGTTGGCCCTTAGATGTGTGTGCTTTTCTTATTTGTGAAGAAAGCCTTGGAATATATGATAACTAGGAGAAAATATTGCTTTTGATTCTAGGATCACAGAACTTACTGGTTATGTAAACTAGAAATCACAAGTCATGCCTCAGTCTTTCTACATTTGACTGAGATTTGTATTTTCTCACTATTTAAAAATACACAATGTAGTATTGTTAGTCAAAAAGCAAATGCTGCTGTTTTGGGTGGACTATACATGGATAACAAGAAATTCACTACTGTAAATAATATTTTACATGCCACTTCTACTTGCAAAGCTGTCTAACATTTTAATTGAATACACTTGTTGAAAACTGACTACATCCAGAATCCTATAAAATATATCAAGATTAATAAAGATACGAAATATCTTTTCATAATGTGTGTACCTTCTAGCAAAACCTACAATTAAGTAACTAACCAAAACTCATAGCATTACACAAATAACCTCAAAAGAATCATAATATTCTTTACTATAATAGAGAGAACATTACAAACACAGTCTCAATATTGATTATAGTAAGTAACCAGCCTTTTCACAGTTGTTCCAGAGCACTATCAAGTAACAAAGTCTTTTATATTTTAAATCGTGTTATCTTATCACACAATGAAACCAACTACGTTAAGTACAATGACAGCCAGGCTAATGGCCCTATACGACTGCATCCTGACCCACTGGCCTATGTTACATCATCCATGGAAAATGGCCTATTTTTGGATAACATCTCAGAGCTGTTGCTTCTTATCACATAAGCTGGGCTTGTATGATTTTGTTTTGTAAGAGTTATTTAATTTCATGAATTAAGGCCAAATTACACAAAGCAGCAGAAAGATAAGTGGGAGAAATTTATGCTGGCTAGGAGATCATTTCACAAAGACAGGCTTTGTCCAGATGATGTAAAAACTTTTATTTGGATGAAAACTGGAAAATGCCTACTGTGCTTTTCAAAGAAGGCTGTTGGCATGTTTCTCACAGTCAGCAGAACAACGCAGGATCCAGAATGTATGTTTCAGAGGAGTGAGACGTTGAGAAGAAAGGGAGATGAGGTAATGTAGGAAGATTCTCTTGCTACGTGCAGGTCCTGCACAGTCCTGCTAAGGGAAGGGGAGCACAGTGGCCACCTGTGGTCACTGTGGGGAACTGACCCCTCCAGGTACTTCCAACTCAGGTCCTTAGCCTGGGCAGTGGAACACCTCCTGTTTGGCCATGCTTTCCCACCTGCCCAAAGACTGCTAGTCTCTGGACAGGAACTTTAGGCTGATGGCTGATGGCCTATCTTCAGCCTATACCCACTCACAATTCACTCCAAAGGTTGGTGAACTGATTGGCCTCTGACCCCACCTCATGCTACCTTACCAGGTTGGTGATCTGATAGACCTCCCCCTCCCAACCCACTAGCCACTGACACTCGAAAATATCCAGGCCTGCTTCAGCCTTTATATGTGCAAAATAATGGACTGGAAATTCTGTGTAATGATGGTAATGGAGAATTCAATTTATTGCCTGCTGCAAGTCACTTCTTTTTTTCAAAACCAATTTTTATTGAAGTTTTGTGCATTTCATACAAAATTTCCCAATCAAATCTAGACCCATTTCTCCTTCCTTGCCCCCCCCACCCCACCAGAGCTCATGCATTCCGCCAAACATGTTTTTCATCTTTCTCTCAGTCTCTTTTAAATTTTTCAATGCAGAAGCTTACTGTTTCGGGCATAAGTTTACTGTTTCAGGCAGAAGTTCACCATATCAGTCAGTTCTTTGACCTAGTCTTTCTTTCTTTTTTTTTTCTTTTTGTTTTTGTTCCTTCCAATTTGCATCACTCAAAATATGCATATATATATATATATATATATATATATGCAGGCCACACATATCAAGATTATGGTGTCATAGATTTTAGCATCTTCAGTTTATGATTTCTTTTTTAATTATTATTGTTTTTTTCTTTATTAGGCTGAAAGATGTCATGTTTTCCTTAAGGAATTGTTTGAAGTCTCCTCCTTGGCAAGCCCAAACAACCATCAGTCCTACCCTTGTGTTCCATACTGGGATCTTCCCTTCCCATAGTCACCAAATGAGGTCCAGTAAGCACTGCATCCTGTTTTGATCTTCCTGCACTGATGTAACTTAGCCTTTCTGGCTGTTTAATGTCATACTTAATGCCCATACCAATTTGGCTGAGGGTCTTAAGGGATAACTTTGTCCCTTGCCCTCAGAGGTCAACTAAGTCCCAGGGGACTATGCATGGGGGCATCTCTTGAAATGTCCTGCAAATGTGCTTCACCAGTCTTCCTGTGCAGGGAGGTCTTAGAGATCCACTAATGGGACTTCAGCTGGTGTCCAGTCTCTAAAGAGGAACGTCTGCTCATGCTTCAAAAAGGAAAGCCTGGTCTAGCACGACTTGACTGTCCTCAAGTGGATGGAACTGGTAAATGAAAAGCCGAAAGGAGCCAGGGACTCCCTCCCCACAAAACCCGAGTGACTCCTGAGGACCAGGTCCTCAACTGACCTTGAGAAAACAAAAACCTTGGTTAATCTGGGCTAACTGTGTAGTCTTAAGCATCCAAAAGGAAAGTATAACCAGAAATAAATAATTAGTAAGGCTTGAGAAATTGTACTTCAGGTATAAAACTTGAGATCTTAGTAAAAAGACAAAAATGAAAAAAAGCACAGTTGTTTTGCCTGTCTTACTGGCAAGTACAGCTACCCAATTGCTGCCACTGCTTTTGCCATCCTCCAAAGACATGAGACAGCTTTTCAACCTTCCAATATGGAATGAAAACTCATGTCTTTCCAAAACTACTCCAAACCTTTAGTGCCAGATGGGGACTGCTGAGACAGCCACACTGTAAACTGAGCCACTTCTGGGGTTTCAGTCTCTTCAGAGTATAGACTGCCATGTTGGACTACCCAGGCTGTATCACAGAGACAAGTCACTTAAAAAAATTTTTTTTAAATTTTATTTATTTTTTATGTGTATGAGTGTACTGTCTGCATGTAGGTCTGTGCACCCATGTCGTGCAATGCCACGGAGGTCAGAAGAGGGTTTTGGATTCCCTTGGAACTGGAGTTAAAGACGGTTCTCAGCCACCATGTGGGTGCTGGGGATCGAACCCAGGCCCTCTCCAAGAGCAGTCGGTGCTCTTAAACACTAGGCCATCTCTCCAGCCCCAGACAAGTCACTTTTATAAGCAAAATGATGCCACTGTATACTGCTGCTCTGCCTAGCATCATGTGCCTAGGACGCATTGCTCCCTCTTGGGGCAGGGTCAGAGGAATCCCATGATTTCCACATTGTGCCTTGAGGGATACTAGCTGAGACCTACCCCCTAATTCAAACTGGATCATCCCACAAAGTGAGAATACAGAGATCATTGAGGAATCTTACATCTTATCAGAGTAACAAAGTCGTGAGATGAAACATATGCCACATGTTGAATGTGGAATAGAGAAATGCATGAGAGAGAGAGAGAGAGAGAGAGAGAGAGAGAGAGAGAGAGAGAGAGAGACTGAATCTTTCCTATTAGAGTGTTGTGTGTAAAGAAGGGACAAATATAAATGGTAGCAGTTTACTCCTATTCAAGGCCATCTTCATTAGTCTCATAATTGGCTATGCAGGAATCTGCTACTATGGCATCAGTTTCTCTGGTCTGGCATTAACTAGTGAGTTTAAGGAAAACAGCGTGCGCATGCTGAAAGCCTGCTTCATGCAGTGGATCAACCTGAGTCCCAGAGATGATGATTCTGAAATCCTCCTGCACTTAATGTCATCACGCTGGAAGTGGAGAGGAGATTTAGTAACCGTTTAGTTTGGATTCTTTCCAAAGCAGCTTGGTATTGAAATAACATGTTCAAAGGTCAGAATCTGGACCCCAAGTTCTCAGCACGCAGAGTAGAAAACCAACACAGTAGCCTGGTTAAACTTAGCCACAGCTGGGGCTGCAACACTTATATATGCAACAGTTCAAGAACAATAGTTCTCTTTCCAACATAGTTTGGAATGAACAATATAAACCTGTTATAAGAGAACCAAACTCTGGTCCTCTGAAAGAGCACCAACTGCTGAACCATCTCTCCAGCCCGTAGTCCAGTTTTGTTTTGTTTTGTTATATTTTGTTTTGTTTTGTGGAACACCTTTATTTGCCAATGTGTATTTTCTGTTTCTTTTAATATGTGCTTTATAGTAGTTTTATGTAACCTACTTTGATTTTTTTTTTTTTTTTTTTTTTTTTTTTTTCAATTTTATTATTTAAAAAAAAAAAGAAGAAAGGATAGATTTCTCTTGTTGATTTGTTACTACAAATACTCAAAGGTATAAATATAAAAATACCTTCAAAGGTGGATTGAAAACTGCTTTTAAAACTTATTTGGGGTCTCTAAGATGGCTTGCACTTCCTGACACTAATATATTTTCTGTTGGTCTGCTACGTTACAGTGTCATATTTAGTTCAGATGGCATTTGACAAATGACCTTGAAACATTAAATCTGCAAAGTAAGAATGGTTAACTGTTCTCTGCTAGCACTTTCCCTTTTATTCGAAACAATGGAATTTTAACCTGAGATTAAGGATAGACAGAATGAATACATTTTCTTCCATTCTTTTGACTTGGAAATGTCTTTGGAGAAGGGTTGGCCACTAGGATGTGCCAAAGCCTGGGGTACTTTCCTGATTTATGGTCCCTTCACCTTGCAGCAGAGTGAATTCCATTTTTTTTTATTTTAATTTATTTTTTTATTTTTAAGGATTCTACAATATAACGACACAGTTGTTTGCAGATAACATTGATGTTTCTCAGTATGTCATACAATTAGGTAATTGGTGCATTTTGCAAGTATTATGTCCAAATTTTGAACAAACCAAGGTTCCCATAGTCCAATTCTTAAGGCCTGTGAGTGATAAAATGGCCCTTTAGAAGGAGCTTGGGTCTCTAACCACTATCGAATTTTCTTTTGAAAATATTTTATTGTAGTTTTGTGCATTTCATACAGCATTTTGCAGTCCAATTTTATTCCCTTTTCTATGCCCACTACCCCACCCGAGTACATGCATTCTGCCAACATGTCTGCATTTTTTTTCTCAGTCTTTTAAAGTTTTTTTTTTTTTAATCTTTTTGAGACAGGGTCTCCCTTTAGTTTCACCTGGCCTGGTGCTGGCTATGTAGACCAGGCTGGCCTTGAACTCACAAAGATCCACCTGCCTCTCTGCCTCCCAAGTGCTAGGATTAAAGGCATGCACCAAGTTTTTTTTTTTTTTTTTATGGAGAGGTTTATTGTTTTGGGCAGAAATTTACTGTTTCAGTCAGTTCTTTGTCCTAGTCCTTTTGTTGTTGTTGTTCCCTCCAATTTGTATTGCTCAAAATATGCATCTATATTTTTGCTACAGATAGACCATAATTATGATGTCTGAAAATACACTGTATTAATTCCAAATCATATTTAGGAATTCACGTTTTTCCCTTTTAATTTTATATTACTGTAAAATATGCATACATACCCTCTACTCATATACCAGAATTACAAAGTCTGAAAATAAGTGGTAAGTTAATCCTGGCAGATTTTCAATGACAGAAATAACTCCACTATCTTTCTTTAGCCATTACTATGGCTGAAGCAACATTTTCAGTCAATTGTAACTGAGCCTGATCTTGATTCATGCCAGTATTTGGCATCATTCTCAAGTATTTT
This sequence comes from Rhizomys pruinosus, assembly GCA_009823505.1. Taxonomy (NCBI): domain Eukaryota; kingdom Metazoa; phylum Chordata; class Mammalia; order Rodentia; family Spalacidae; genus Rhizomys; species Rhizomys pruinosus. Next base: position 559,702 of record VZQC01009178.1, on the reverse strand, counting down.
CAAAAGATCCAAGGAACACACTACCTCCTGCGAGGAATGCTTGATTGTCTTTTCCTTCTATTTCTTTAAGCCTTTTCTAGAACTGGGCCACTGGAGAAATCTATTTTGCACTTCAAATGGTTGAGACTATTAATTCATATATTCATCACTAATGTGATGGTTAATATTGATTATCAGTTTGACAAGATGTGGAATCACCATGGAAATGAGCCTCTGGGCATGTCTGGGAAGGAGTTTCTAGAGTGGGCTGAGGTGGACCACCAACATTGAATGCGAGTGGTATCTTCCAAGGGCCAGAGCACCACACTGAATAAGGAGAAAGTGAGCTGAGCAGCCAGCATGCCTGTGGGTGGGGCATCCCGCTCTGACTGTGGAGGCGGTTTGACCTGCTGCCTCCTCCGCAGTACCTTCCCCTTCATGATGGCCTGTATCCCCTTGAGGTGAAAGTCGGAACAGACCTGTCATCTAGTTGCTTCTTTCCTAGTGTTTGGTCACAGCAACAAGAACAACGACTTTATAAGGCAACTATAATTTCTGTGAAAAGAAACTCTATGACAATTCTTTGCCCAAGTTCTTATTACTTTAATGACACATGCCAATATCTGGTCAGACTTGTCATTATCTGTCTCTCAAACTTTATTTATTGCCACTCTACCCTCCAGCGGCATGAATGGCCTTCATGAATGTACTGGTAATCATCATGCAGTTCTACCGGTGCCTTCACACAGGCTATTGTTGTCTTTAAAAGACTGTCTCCACCTTCCACTCATTCATAGCATTCAACCCAAACCGTTTCATAATCTCTGGCTACAGACATCCCATTGAGTAAGATCTCTTAAATTTCTGTACATGTCTTCCAAAGACTTTTTTTTTTTAAATCACAGTTTCTAATTATGTATTTGAATGATGGTCAGATCAGAATATTTCCCCTCACCAGAGTGAGGATTTTATGAAGTTTGGATCTATTCCTGTCCTCAGAAGCTAACCAAGAAGATGCTCAGTGATTGAATGCATGAATAAATTAGTGGGAAGTTCACAGGGAGGGAAGAGAATGTCAAGGGGCTTGGAAGAACTAAGTCACACGTAGTTTTAAAAAGCTTAGCTTCATTTTGTGGAGCTTTAAGAAAAGAGCTGTTGTAGTCCGTAGACCGAGGGTCAAAACTGAAATGGGTTCTCATTGTTTTAATGAATTTAGGCTTTGCACCTCACAGTTTTAAAAATAGAATGTATCTTAGGGATGTTATAGCTGAAGTTGGAAATACGACAGGTATGGATGAGACAGAAATGGAAAGCCACTTGGGAGGCTTTGTTTCAGTCACACAGACGATAGCAGGTTGAAGCCAGGTTTGTACCTTCGATGTAGAGGAAGGGGAACCAAGAACAGTTTAAGGGGAAGAAGAAATCCACCTGCTAGTTGACGAGAGGCATTGAAGAAAGAGGCAGTATTTGCTCATGGCCACCGTCTGTGCTTCTTGGGGTCATTCCAGTTTGGATCTAGATGGAGCTTGTAGGTTTTATTTTGCATTCCAGAATTACCTGTTGTTCTGCTTGGATTTCAAGCTGTCGATGTATGTTACAACCAATCCTTGCCCTCGCCACGACCCAAAGTATATGATGAAAGTGGATACAAGGTATAAAAAGCCATTTTTCTTTCTCGGTATTGGTGTCCGTTATCCTTAGAGATGAACTCTCCAGATTTTTGAGTGTTCTCTATGGATACACTGGATGTCTTTTCAATTTTGCCTCTGGAAGTTTTTAAATCTCTTTAGCATTATGGGACTTTAATCAACAGCTTATAAAATAAAGCAATCTGTTTCTATTAAGTGAGGTATTGTTCAAAGATTACTTTCCTAATCAATCAGAATGAACAGCCAATGTTCTATACATGCATGGTTATCATTTTGCTCAAAAGAAATATTTTTATCTACAGCATGCTGTAGATAAAATACACAGTTATGATTCTATTATTTATTCTTTTTATATCACATTATATCCTGATGAAAGGAGTAAAATTCAGTTTTTGAAGAATTTTTATATACAGAAGCATTGAGAACATGTGCCACATAATCTTGAATGTCAAACCGATGGAGTATAATAGCATTTGAAGGGGGAAAATTTTAGGGAAACAGGTCCCTTCAGATGGGGCTTCATAGCAGGGGACATGACCTGGGGCGTATGATGCTACCTACGTGATGAGGGGCACCTGAGGAGACTCTAGCTGATCATTAGGAGTTGGTAGCTAACAGAAGTTTGGGGAAATAGTTCACAAACTATGCTATGATTGAGAAATTTCGTCCATCAGACTAGCTTTGGGCATGTCTGTGGGATATTTTCTTCATTAATAATTAATGTAGGAAGGCCCAGGTCACAAGGTAGGTGGTGCCAGGCCTGGACAGGTGAACATGGGCTCTACAAGAAACATACTTGAGAAAGCCAGGGGAAGCAATCCAGGAAACAGCATTCTTCCACAGTTTCTGCTTCAGTTCCTACCTCGAGTTCTTGCTTTGCTTCCCTCAATGGTGAACTGTAATCCAGAAACTGGAATAAACCCTTTCCTCTCTTATGTTACTGCTGGTTATGGTGTCTGTCACTGCAACAGAAATATGACTAGACCAATGGAGTGAAGACAGTCATGTGTCTTCTGTTAAACCACAGTCCATTAACTGGCAGAGCTGGGAATTGAACTCAGGTCTTCTGTTTCTGAGCACAGGGACTTTTCTTAATTTCTTATGCAGGGAGGTCAGGTGGTGTTGTTACCAAGGAAGAGAGGCTATGTTGTAAAGGCTATTCAGTAACAGATTTCAGTTCCTCTCTTTGACTCAAAGACACATATCAAGTCTTGGCATATTCTGTCAGTGCTATCTTTGGACGAGGTTAAGATTCCGACCATTTCTCTGTACCTCCACCATCTCCCCTTAGATCGGACCCCTTGCCAGGGTCACTGCCATACCATCTTCATGAGTTTCCCTACTCAGTTCCTGGAACACGTAGCCTGGCAGTGAGAATGAGACCTCTCAAGCAGGCCGGTTCGTGGATTTCATAGGTCATGTTGACTCGCAAGGCTCCCACTTTCATTACCAGAGAACTGACCCTGTGGTACAGTTGCTGCCCCAGGTTTTATCTTGAAGTGCTGTCCACAAAGGGGGCTCCCGTCCTTCATTTCATTTATGTCCATTATACAAATATTGTCACTTTGGTACAGTCATCCTGAGTTACTGAATTTAAAGTTTCCCCGTCCTCATCCCAAGATTGCCTGTTCCATTTTCTGCTAAACTTTCTCCATAACATTTACCACCATAAAGTGTACAATGTATTTTTCTTGCTTATCTTGTTTATCGTCTATTTCTCCTACTACATTGTAAGCTTATGAAGTCAGGGACCTTGTTCACTCTGCCTGAAAGAGCACCTGGCATCGTAAGGCACTCAATAAACATCTAAAAATCATTACATACTAAAGGTTTAAAAGTCAGTCCCTTGGTAGCAGTAAAACCTCAAGAAGTGTGGAGCAGGGACAGAGGGATTTTAAAATCTGATTGCATAATGTTAACTGGATATAAGTAGAAAGAATGGACACAAAAAAAGAAGGAGAAAGGCATTCTCAACATACGACTAAAATTAACAGGTGCATTTCAGTAACCCCTCTACCTCCACTAATTCTGAAAATGCCTAGGAAGGAAGGAAGGAAGGAAGGAAGGAAGGAAGGAAGAAAGGAAGGAAGGAAGGAAGGCATTAGCTGCTTGGTTTTTCCTAACTTGTATTATGTGTTATCTAGGAGTTTCTTTCATTTGTATCTTGGGAAGCCCCAAGAAATGTCCATTTCTGTTAGTCAAAAATATTCAAATATTACCAATATCTTATTTTTAACCTAGAGAGACCTTCTGAATGAAAATCAATATTAAGTATATTAAAGTAATCTAAATATAATTAACTTATAATTTATATATTAAATCATATAAGGATGTGGTAAGCAACTGCCAACATCAGAAACCTGGGAAAAATAGATCAGCAGACACAGGAGCCCACATCTCTACATGCCCTACCCCAAAGTTATTCTTGAATATTACTCTGCAGTTTAAAAAATATTTGATTTATTACTTTGTTTCATGTTTATGAGTATTTGCCTGCATGGATGTAAGTTTACTCATGTTGTGCAAAGCCCATGGAGGCCAGAAAAGGATGGAACTGGAGTTAAGGATGGTTGTTTGCTGTCGTGTGGGTGCTGAGGACCGAACCCAGGTCTTCTGCAAGAGCAGCCAGTGCTCTTAACCACTGAGCCATCTCTCCAGCCCTTTCTTTGCAGTTTGCCTCATCAATACTTATAACAACCATCTTAAATCATTAACACTAGCTAAAATAACCTACAAAATTTCAGAATGAAAATAAGTGAGAAATTCATCTCAGAAGGAATCCACTTGTAATAAAGCTAAAAACAAATACTTTGGGTTCACCAAAACAAACACTGAGCTGAACTGAGTTGACCCTGAAAAGTTTGCTCATTGTTGGAACAAGATGCTTTGTGTTGAATGCTGATTCTTAAAGACACTGATGATTCATTCTCCTTTATGTTGAAATTTGAATCCAACAGATCTCATTAATTAATCATGAGAGCAATCATGAGCAACAAAACACAGAAGTGTTATACAACATATTAAATATCAGTTTGTTATGTTCACGTNTTAAATCATTAACACTAGCTAAAATAACCTACAAAATTTCAGAATGAAAATAAGTGAGAAATTCATCTCAGAAGGAATCCACTTGTAATAAAGCTAAAAACAAATACTTTGGGTTCACCAAAACAAACACTGAGCTGAACTGAGTTGACCCTGAAAAGTTTACTCATTGTTGGAACAAGATGCTTTGTGTTGAATGCTGATTCTTAAAGACACTGATGATTCATTCTCCTTTATGTTGAAATTTGAATCCAACAGATCTCATTAATTAATCATGAGAGCAATCATGAGCAACAAAACACAGAAGTGTTATACAACATATTAAATATCAGTTTGTTATGTTCACGTGCCAAGCTGTGTACTGTAAATAATATTAATTTGTATTTGGCTTTTGTGCATAAAGCCCAAACCATTCATTTTGCTTGATTTGAAAGTGATATTTTAAAATGTTACTTTTGTTTTGTTCTACAGAGCAGGATAGCAGTACATAATTTTCTTGTGATGATTCTGGTGAAAGGATTTGCATACAATTACAGGGACAATTTCTGTTCCTCGCAGGGACAAACAAAGGCTGAAGTAATCATACACCATATGATTAGCCTAATTTTTATATCCCACTGAGGCTAGCTCCACTCCAAGATATCACTGTAAACGCATGTCAGGGACCGAGGGGGAATGCATTTGATTACTCAGTATTAAGTTTCTTTTCTGGGTAAATGGCTCTGAGGTGATCACCTAAATACAGAGTGACTTCATGAACAGCATGCCAGGTGACTGATGGGCTTGGTATTCCAGTCAGTAACTTTCGATTGTGAAAGGTGTGATTTCATCTCAACCCTATGTTTCCGAGGCAGGCTATTTGAATCCTTCCAGTTTTGGCTTTCTATGTAATGAACATGATTAATGTAGGATTTTATCAGTCATGGCACTTTTTTAATAGCTGTTAATAAAATGTGGCTTCCTTCCCTATGACAGAGTGAACTTGGAATGTTCATATTCATTAGGAAGAAGTATTGCGGGTTCTTAACAGAAGAAGAGAACCCCTTATCACAACTCATTCAATAATACTTCATAACCATGTGCATGTTTCTGTGTGTTTATGAGTCTTGAAGACACAAAGGGAACTGTGAGAGGGAAGTAGGAAAGGGAGGGATCTTTTTACATTTAAAGAAAAGATTTTATTAACACTTATTAATTATTCACACTAAGATGTGTCCTAATCAGCATTATCTATCATCTTGAGGAAGCCTAGAATCACCTGGAAAGAATAAGTCTAAGGTAGGTAAGTCTCCTTATCAGGTCGGTCTGTGAAGTATCTGTGAGGGGCTGTCTTGTTTGTCTTAATTGATGTAGGAGGGTCCGGCTCACTGTGGGTGGTGCCATATCCTGGGCAGGTGGTCCTGGGCTATAAACAAAAGAAAATTAGCTCAGCATGAGACCAAGCCAGTGAGGTGTTTCTCCAGATTGCAGCCCAGAAGTCCTGCCCTAATTTCCTTCAGTAATGGATTGTGACCAGAAAGTGTGAGTCAAATAAACCCTTTCCTTTCCAAGTTGCTTTTGGTCAGGTTTTTTCAAACGAGGTCAATGGGTTTCATGTGGCATTTTCATACAGGCATACGATGTAGTTTGATCATATTCACCACCCCAGGGCCCTGTACCCTCTCCCTCCACTGATCCTCCTCCTCCCAATTATCCCCCTTCTGCTTTCAAGTCTTTTTTTTTTTTTAAGGTTTTTAATTAGGATTGATTACAGGAACATGGACCACTAGAATACCAAGAAGGAATACTCCTAAAGAAATATGGGAACGGAAAAACAGAGTGATGGAGTGTGTGTGACATGATAGTGGAAGGGGAGATATTTTGGACACGCAAAGGCGACCAGCAAGAGAGGGTAGACAGATGAGGTAGGTAGGGAGGAAGATGAGGAAGAGCAGTGTATAATGAATGATGTGGGAGTATGAAAATATTACCACGAAACTAAACACATTATTTTGTATGATAACAAAATAATTTAAAGATGTAATATGTAATTCAACATCCTGGATGCTACGTCCCTCAATAAGAGACATGGACAATGACTCCTTACTCTTGATTGAATAATTGGTTATTAGACATTTATTATTAGTTTATTCAGACACCAAAGAGATTTCCCAAAGTCTCCTCCTGCTTTGTACCCACTGCCCAAGCCAATCCTGGTATTTCTTCCTAAATGTTATATTGGAGAGAGTTCCAAAGTGATTTCCTACCCACTTGCTCTTTCTTTGTCACTCACTCCTTGTTTTCTGAGTGCTGGCTCCACGCCAGGACCCTGCTCCGGAAGCTAAAGATGTAGTAATAACAAACAGGAAGAGGGGCCCACCTTCCTGAAGCTACACTGAATGGTAAATGCATCAATGAACTTATTGTCTAATGACAAGAGGTGCTAAGTGCCTGGAGAAAAACAGAAGAACGGGATGGAAACGACTGGGGACAGTGCTGGAGAGGAGCAGATCGCCCCAAACCAGCCTCTCCCTGTCTGTACTCTTAGGCATGCTTTATTCCACCCATGCTGAAGATTGAACTCAGAATAAACCCAGTCTGTTCTCATCTCTAAGGAGCCCCAGTGGCTGCTCCCAGGGCCACGAGTGTTTGCTTTATTCCCATGTCCATTGGAATCGTGGCACCTTGGAACCTTCCCTTGAGCCTGGGCTTTAGCTTGGGGCCTGTTAGAAGTCTTCTCTGACTCTTCTATGTGTAGTGCTTATCTTTTCTCTTTAGATTTCCCCAGCTGACTGTACAGTAATTATTATTCATGCTACCTTGAATTGATTTATTTATAACTACTTTCTATGCAATACTTCTGAAAATATTAAGTCTACAGTGAGCCAGTTGTTGATCTCCAGGATAATGAATTATGATAATTATGTTGGCAGTTTATGTAACTAGATCCTTTTACATATGAAGCTAGCTCTTATTTTGTTTCCCAAGTCTCTTTGTTCCTCTCTGGACCCCATACACACAGAGAAAAGAATATATTCATAAGAGCATGACAGATTGTACCAAATGACAAAGGTAAAAATCCTGCCTTTTAACCCTTCCATTTGCTCAAATCTAATGATGGTAGATGTAAAAATAGCTAAAAACTATCAAAGACCTGCCTAATCCACTGCAGACATTATTGTATTTTGTGGACAAGGTGTTAGCTTTATTATCTTCCTTTAGTATAAAAGAAACTGATGATAGAGAAGTTAAGTTCCTGGAGAAGATCACTTAGCTGTTAACTGGTAGAGGGTCATTTTATCTGACATTAGAGCCTTCCTTTTTATTCTCTGTGATATGCTCTATAATACAAAGAAAATGTAATTCCATTCTGTTTGGGTTAATTTTATTCCCCTATTAAGGATTCATTCTTGACCCAGAAAGATTCCTTACCACAAAGCAGTCCTAGGCGCTGTGGCTATTTCTAAGGAGTTCTGTGGCTTCTCTTCACACTAGGGATATGCTTGGTGCTCTCATCCAAGTGCAAAGAGAAGTAGTGCTCCTAGCCCTTGACCCTCACTCCCTAATAGCCCCAGGCAGATCTGGGCCCAGTGTCACAGCACTGTAAAGATTACAGTAATGAATAGTCTTTTTATTCAGAATAGCCCCTGCATGCTGCACTGTGATCCAGTTTGGTTAACGATGTTACCTCTGAAACTGCTAAAGGCCTACTCTCTGCAGGACATCAAACATTAAATCTAGAATTAGGTCAACTTCAGTCAAAAGCTTTTCAGTTACTGCTCAGATCTATGTATATGCCTGCCAAGCTTCTTCCTTTCTAGAAAGAGACATGAAGCCCCACAGGGCTATTTCATAAATTAAACTTGAACCATAGTGTGGACTGACTTGTTGATGAAGGTTAATGTAGATAAGTTTTCTAAATAGACATCACTGTAGCATTTCTCCAAAAGTACTTGTATTCTTAATTAGAATACATGTTTACTGAAGATTGTAATGGGTATGGAAATATTTGTGTATTATTTTATGATTATAGTAAATTGGAAAGAAGGTGATATTATTAGTATAAAGAGTGAGATCATACCATTTTTCATCAACTACAAGCTAAAAAGTCAATAAGTCAATTTCTCATTTTCCTTCTGAATAAACCTTCTGTACTATGTTCCACTGACATCTTGGCTGAAACTCAATAGGTTTTCAAGGCTGACTTTTCTTTTCTTTCTTTTTTTATTTTTTTGAGACAAGGTCTCCTTGTATTACCAACTAGCTTAGAACTCACTATGTATACCAGGCTGACTCGATCTCACAGTGATCTACCTGCCTCTGCCTCCGGTGAGCTAGGCTAAACGGCTTGTGCCACCATGCCTGGCTGGAGGGTGATTTTGAAGAAATAATGATACAATTAAAAACTGTGCTAGTTGTTCATAGTGCCAGGAACTATGCAAGCTGTGGTAGGAGAAGCCATCAATATCTCACCAAGCAATGGCCCCTGTGTGCTACAATATTGCCAGACAACAGTGCCCACCAGTGCACAGTGCTATAACTGTTGTGCAGACAACTAGTTGCTTTCTGTTTGGATGTGAAGCCGGGTCCAAGAGAGGGAATATATGTCTGCACTCTAAACCTGGACATAAGCTAATGGCTAGGGAGCTCACAGGCCATATGGGGTAGCTACTGCTGATGTCTTCCTAAATGGACAGGTTGTTAAATTGCCTTCTGAATACTTATATTTGGGGTTGGAAAAATTACTAGTGATTAAGAGTGGAGTGGGTACTGTTCTTGCAGAAGACCTGATATTGGTTCCCAGAGCCCCCAGGGGCCTCAGGGGCACTTGTAACTCTATCTCTAGTCGGATCCTGACGCCTCTGGTCTTCATGGGCACTTGCATACTTGTGTACATACCCACACAATTAAAAGCTAATGGGTATTTTATATTTATTCCCATAGACTGGTGCAACTTTCAGTCTTGGGCAGGAAAGCCTTTCTAGACCTTGGGAAACAGTTAAATCAAAGACTCATATCCCACCAAAGTTCTGAGATCAAGGGACAACTGACTTTTCAGCTCTAAGTGGGATGTCTACAACATCCACTCTGAGTCCCGTGGGTCACTGTGGAAGAGGAGATTGACAGAACTGAGGGAGCCAGAGGATGGGCAGGGATAAGATTAAAAGCCATCTTGAGATGTGACATGGCCATGACAATAATTAACACACAGTGGCTGGGACTACCTGCAGAAGCCAAGCACGGACACACATGGTCACAAAAAGAATGCATGAATGCAGGAGGGCACGTAGTTGGGAAGAAGTCGAACAGGGACAAGGAGATAAGAGAAGAGAGCGAGGAGAGGTAGGGATATGCTTACATTCCATGGTATACAAGTAGGAACCTATCGAAAATTTAAAAACTAATTAAGCATGGTGGCATGTACTTTAGTCCTAGCACTTGGGAGGCAGAGGCAGGCGGATCTCCGTGAGATAGAGGCTAGCCTGGTCTACACAGTGAGTTCCAGGCCATCTGTGGCTATAGAAAAACCCTGTATCTCAAAAAGATCAAAAAAATTTTCAAGGACTAATTAAATAAAAAATTAAAGATCATGTTAGTGAATTTGATTGATATATATATTTGGGAAAACATAGATGGTCTCTTTGTGAAATCAGTTAGTATGGAAGTATGACACAAAAATGTACGAAATTGTTACTGTGTGACTCCTAGGAACTATTTGCAGACATTGAGAACTAAACATCCTAGCATGAATTCTAGGGTTGCTTTTAAAAACATATTGAAGCGAAGCACATTCAGATTTCTGTAAGCCCCGTCCTCTTTATTTTCTTTCCCATCCTTATTATTCCTCCCTCCTCCCCAAAAGTCCCTTTCCCACATTCATGTCCAATTCTCCTTTCTTTGTTTTTGAGAGCCACTGAACCATGACATATGTGTGACTTTGGGTTTGGAAGTGTCCTCTGGAGACTCGTGGGCTCCTCAGTGGATGGACAAACAAAGTGGACTGCCCCTCTCCCAGAATCCATCAGTAGCCAATAAATAGTTCATCATGGAGAGATAGGGCCCTGTGAGCTCCTTTCAGATCCTTAAGTGCTGGAGTGTTTTATTTGTTAACTTGATACACCTGAGAAGAAGGAATCTCAACCGGGGAATGTCCTCTAGATGTCTGTCTAGATGTATGGAGATATCTGTGAGACATTTTCTTGATTGTTGAGCAATGTGGGATGGTCAAGCCTACCATGGGTGGTAATACTCCTGGGCAGGTGGTCCTGAGTTGGATAAGAAAGCAGGCTAAGCGTGGGCCAGAGAAGCAAGCCAGTAAACAGTGACCTCCATGGTCCATACTTCAGTCCCTGCTCCAGGTTCTTGGCCTGGCTTCCCTCAGTGATGGATTGTGACTCAGGAGTTAAAATAAACCCTTTCTTCTCCAAACTGGTTTTGGTCAGAGTGTTCATCACTGCAACAGAAAGCAACTAGACTACCATCATTGCCTTTTTAAAATTTTTTTTTTTTATTATTTATTTTTGTATGTGTATGAATGTATTGTCTGCATGCAGGTCTGTGCACCCGTGTCGTGCAATGCCGCGGAGGTCAGAAGAGGGCGTTGGATTCCCCTGGAACTGGAGTTCTCCTGGAATTGGAGTTACAGACGGTTCTTAGCCGCCATGTGGGTGCTGGGGATCGAACCCGGGTCCTCTGCAAGAGCGTCGGTGCTCTTAACCGCTAGGCCATCTCTCCAGCCCCCATCATTGCCTTTTAGGGCTAACTAGGACCATAAGTGAGATTTTTATGCCTACGGTGTGTGTTTGGTGGTGAAGAGGATCAGGGAGAGGTATTTTTTGCAGGAAATTCTATGCTGCCCTAACAACACAGCTTAGCACTGCCCTTACATGGAACTGGCTCCTTTGTTCTGCAGGATCTGATCCCACTGCCTGACTGTGAAGATATCTCTTTACACAGGGGGTCTCAGGGTTGGGGTTGGGGCTTAACCCAGTGGTAGAGCACAGTCTTCATGTCCAGAAGAAAAAGACAAAAGAACAACTACAACAACAACAAAAGTCCAAAAAACAAAACAAACAAAAAACAAGGCAGCTAAATAAACTACATTTTAGTACTATATACAAGTTAAGAATGTGCAGACCTATCAAATCATGCTGTGCACTTTGAGTATATAATCTTCATTAATTATTTTTTAAATAATAAAACTCAACACAATAGCTTATAATTTTAGAGTACAAAAATCAAGCTGCCTGTATTTTGGAGTTATGCTTTAATTATTTTGTATTCCTTTTTTTTTTTTTTTTTTTTTTTGATCTTTTCAAGACAGGGTCTCCAGGACAGCCCCAGCTGTCCTGGAACTTGCTCTGTAGACCAGGCTGGTCTTGAACTCACAAAGATCCACCTGCCTCTGCCTCCCAGGTGCTAGGATTAAAGGCGTGGGCCACCACACCCAGCTTTCGTATTCCTCTTATACTTAAAAAAAAAAGGCCATGCTAAAATAGAAAATAAAGAAATCTTTGGCAAGATTTTAATGACAGGCTATCATTTTTATGAACTAGAAAAAGCCATAAAATAGCAGCTTTTTCAATCAGACAGTTGTCACGAATGATGGCTTACTGACACAAAGCACTTCAAATTTAAAGTTATTAATTTTTTCACGATTATCTGCAATTAAATGGATTAATTTTATATAACCTTATACAGCAAGTGTATTCGTTAAATTCTATGGAAACTTCTTTCTAGTTTGCTCCTGTTGACTGGCACATCAGATAGCTACAAAATTTCTACCTAATCAGATACTCCACAGCAACATCTAAAGGGATTTTTTTTTCAGTAGTTCAAAGGATCAGCTTTAATGCATGATTATTAAAGTTTTCCAAATCTAAATATTTCTCCACTGTGACCTGAAACTTCAGGGTCACAAATCAAACAATAATATAAATGTTTGGCCTGACAGAGCCAAAATTGCTTTGTGGGAAAAATTCTAGCTTTGCTTACAAATAACTTTTCACAAGGTGATAGCAATTGCTTCTTTGCAAGTTTTGCAATATTTAATTAAAAAAAAGTCCTACATTGCCACCTTATGAGCTGGTTCTTAAAATGTCTGGATGCTGATTCAGCATGTTACAAAATAATCTGTGCTTTAGGCTGTCATTTGGTATGCTTTGGAATCACCTATAGACCACATTAGATGCTGATGGGGAAGAAGACATGGTCTTCCATGCGTACCTTTTATATCTCACTTATTTTACAGTGTGTCCTATATCCAAATGGGCTATGGATAGTAGGGCTCAGTCCACCTGCAAACCTGGGTTGAAAATGTTTTAGGTGGTGTGATTTGGAGTGCTTTTTTACCTTTTTTAGTATTTTTTTAAATTAAAATATTTTTTAAATATCCTTTCAAAGAATTGACTTCCAGAATATTTATCAGACCCATGCTGAGGATATCTGACTTTACTCAGGACAAACTTGTATTCATTTGATACTCTGCTCACTTATGATTAACTCTCCAGTTTTAAATCTAGTTTAAGAGATAAGAAGTAAATGATCCTGCCTATATCCTCTTAAGTATTTTACCCAGGGACATGTTTCTCAGCTAGATTTTTCAAAAGAGACTGCTTCCTCTTAGGTGGAAAATCTTACCTCTTCACTTTACTAGATCTACAAACCACTTACAAAATGGAGAAAAACAGGATACTTTTCAACTGGTGCATAGAGACAGAAGCTGTGGAATATCCAGCCAATGAAGTTCTACTCAACAATAAAAACTAAGAAACTATATATACAACACCTTGGATAAATCTCAAATGCATTTTGCTAAGTAGAAGAAACCATACTCAAATGGCTGTTGACTGTTAAATCTCATTTGTGTTTTCTGTAAAGGGCCAAGCAATAAGGATGGCAGAAAAACCAGTAAATATCAGGTGTTAAAGTATTGGCACAGGAGTTTTTTTGTTTTGTTTTTTTAATAATGAAAATTTTCTGTATTTTGTTTGTAGTTATGTGTTGTACGCATTTGTCAAAATTCAGAATTATACATGACAAGAATGCATTTTACTGTATGAACATTTTTAATTTTTAAATAAATGTAATTTTAATGGAACAAAGAAAGGTACACTGTGATGTGAACTTCCAAATTTTATTCAAGCTCTTTTACCAAGCAATAATATTCAGACAGTAGTATCTCTATGTGCTGTAAGCACCCTTAAAGAAAGTATTTTTATTCCAAATGACTTCAAAATAAGGGTTGCATTTAAGTTTTCCTTATAACAGTATCATTAAAGTGGTCTTTCTAGGAGAACTGGAGTAGTGACCACTTTCTTTTTGTGGTAACAGGAATTAGACAATCAATATTTTTCAATTTTACCCACTTATTGATTACCAATCTGTCAGAGTGAATGCTAAATTTCATCATTATAATTGTTCTAATCTTTGCATCTGCAAAGTTGAATTTTTATGGTTTTGGCTACTATTTCATTAAAAACAATATCCGCTGTATATGTGCCTATGTGTGAGATAGTTATATGTATGTGCAGTGACTATTTGCATTCATGTTGGTTGTACACATGTAATAACACATAGTAGATGATACACTATATGATTATGTATAAATATATATATATTTACAGTTATTTTATTATAATGCCATCCTGATCTATTTTGCAGAGTCCAGATATGAATACCTATGAAAATGCTTTCTGACAGTTTTCAGTCAATGCTTTTTCCCCTAATTAGCTACTGTACTTGTCAAAACAATTTGACGGGCTGGAGAGATGGCTTAGTGGTTAAGAGAACCGATTGCTCTTGCAGAGGACTCTGGTTCGATTCCCAGCACCCACACGGTGGCTAAGAACCGTCTTCAACTCCAGTTTCAGGGGAATCCGACACCCTCTTCTGACCTCCACAGCATGCACGCATGCAGTGCACTTAAGTACACGGTGGCAAAACACTCAAACACATAAAATAAAAATCAAAATATTTTTTTAAAAAAACAATTTGAATGCATTCAATTGAATTTTCCTAAAATTCAAACGCTTAAGTCTGAAGCCTATTCTTTGTATCGATTTTATAGAGAAACATACTATGAATAGTTAATGAACAAATATTTTTCTTTGACAGTGATTTGAAATTGTATTTCTTTAAGGAAGCAACTATATAAATTATTGGTAATGTTTACTAAGATGGTACAAAAACTGTGCTAAAACTTTGATATGGATTTTCTGTATTTCTTTAAAAAGATCCTTGGTATAAGTACTTTTAAAATAATTTTCTTATTTTATATGTCTAAGTGTTTTGCCTGCCTGCACATAAGTGCACCACATGTGTGCAGTGACCACAGAGGCCAGGAGAGGCTGTCAGATCCCTTGGTATTCAGATTATAGGCAGTTGTGATTTGCTGTGTGGGTGATGGGAACTGGATGTGGGTCCTCTGCAAGAACATCGAGTGTTCTTAACTGCCGAGCCATCTCTCTAGCCCGATATTTTTACCCTTATCTTTTCTAAATGAAGAACCAGTATTAACAAACCTTGTGAAAGACTGTGTTTTCCAATGTAGCTATAGCAAATATCTCCTTATGTGATGTTTACTCTGCAGTCAGTATCCGTCAAGGTTTTCTCCCCTGAGGTCCAAGGAAGCAAGTCACTGCTGAGGAAGTCATGTCGAATGACTTCCCAGGCTTAGTATGATAGTCAAGGGAACTACTGCCTGGTCTTTTGGCTTGGCTGTTTGGAATCCAGCATCACAGTGCACAGAAGGCCCGTCAGCCAAAGTAAATGATACATCCAGGAATTACAGCTGGCCACCCAGAGGCAGCTTCTGTCGCAGCGCAATCAACTGCCAGATGTACTAGTGAGAGTCATTGAGACCATTAGTCCCAATGATCTGACTGAAATTTCTTGAGAGATCACTGAGTGGAAATCACCTTGGTTAGTCCAATCACGTCTTTTTAAATATTTTATTCATTATTTTTATTTTATGTGCATGAGTGTATCGTCTGCATATATTTAAGTGTACCTATGTTGTACAATGCGCACAGAGGTCAGACAAGGGTGTTGGATCCCCTGGGACTAGAATTACAGACAATTGTTAGTTACTATGTGTATGCTAAAAATCAAACCCAGGTCCTCTGCAAGAGCAGACAATGTTCTTATCACTATGACATCTCTCTAGCCCCCGCCCCCTTTTTTTTCTTCAAGGGCTAGATAAATGAAATAATTTCATGGAATAGTTTAACTTTTAAGATCTTTGGAGAAATATCTATTATCTTAACATATTTTTTTTCCCTTTGATAAATCCTAGAATTGCACAAAGACTACAGATTACTGTAGATGGGTAGTTGCCTTAAAAGCTGTTACTGCATAGCTTGCTCCTAATACAAAAGGTCTTGTTTTACAATTGCTCTGCAATTCATTAATTTTCATTTTATTCTTAGCAAGGGCATTTAGGGTCTGGGTTATGCATTTGTAAAACACAGCTATCACTAGAATCTATAATTTGCTAGATCTGAATATTCCATTTGAAGGGATTCTTAGAATAGATGAGGTCAGAGGGAAAAAGAAAAGCCAACCATTGGGCATGTTTAATAATAGACTGTTTGTCCACAGCATAATCTGGAATCTTTTCAAGAATGACTGAAGGTGACTTGTATCTTAAATTCATTCAGTCTGGATGGATCAAGTTATAGAAATCAGAAAGGAAGCATATATACATTTAATTAAAAGTTTAGCACAACAATATTTAACTTTGTTTAGTTGAACTAGATTATTGTATACTTTTCCATGCAGAAACAGATTTTAAAGAAAAAAAGAAGGCAGTATTGATCTTTAAATGTGCTTTATTTTTATTTAATGCAGTATAAGTTTTGCACACATATATGTAAGTGCACCCCATGCATGCAAGGCCTGTGAAGGTCCGAAGAGGGTGTTGGATCCCCTTGAACTGAAGTTATGGATGGTTGTTAGTTGTCATGTGGGTGTTGGAAACTGAACCAGGGTCCTCTGTGAGAGCAACTGGTATTCTTAACTAGTGAGCCATCTTTCCAATCCTAAAGGCACTCTTAATATTAAGGCAGCAAATCAGGTATAAACCAGAACTCTGCAGGGAAATCCTGATGTAGGAGCCAGTAATGGTCGAGAAAAGACATAACTGAGATGCTGACTTCAAACAGTTCCTAAAAGTTGGGTTCAAGAACTAGCAAAAGAACAGTGACAGAAAGGACATTACCAGTAGAAGAGCACACATGAAGAGCCTGAAGAATTATCTGTGACGAGGCCCTCTTTATCTGATAATCCCTGAATTTCTTTTGTCATTTTCCTCATTCTTATCTGGCCAGATATCTATAGTCCTTATCCATGTCTAGCAGAAATACAGGGCATTCTTGTGTCATGTTTATTTTGGTATCCCAACCACTCAAACCATCATTTAAATGTGATATATCTAGAGCTGAAAGCTAGCACCCAGTGTTTGCAACCCAGTAATTATAGATTCACAACATTTACAGGATGTCGAAACCAACACTGATGAATTGCATTGGGATTCAACAGCAACGCAGGCTTTTTTGGGGGTAAGATATTGAAAAGCTTAGTGCATTTGGTGGCCAGAATTTAACTGGATTTCATTCTGGAAAAGCTAGAAAGTATTTTTTTTAGATATATAAGAATATTAAAAAATGTGTTATAACTTATGTATTGAATTTTCTTGTTGATTAGGTGTTATATTTTGTGTTTTCAAATCAATTTAAAAGTGCTGATAAATAAGTAAATAAATAAAAATAACAATTCATTTTGCAGAACTATTAGTAGATTTGAAGATTGAATGACCCCATTACATGAGCAAATTCCACATCCAGTTCTCATGCATGAGATATCAAAGCATTTTTCAGTTGAGAGGAATCATAGTGACAATGTAATCAAACTCTTGATGCGGACACAGAGGATGCTGCAGGATGGGTACATGACTTGCCCAAGGCTGAGAGAGAGAGAGAGAGAGAGAGAGAGAGAGAGAGAGCCTGATGGGAAGAGTTAGTTGGTAGTAGATAAAAGATCTTAAAATAATGCATTCTCATGGCTCTGAGGACAATCGTCCTTGTCTTAAAGGAAAGTGGCTAAGGAAAAATTGAAAGGAAGTTGGCAGTCTTCAAGAAATTTGTGCGTTTTCCATGGCTAACTTCCACTAGCTTTGAAAAAGATAGAGCAAGAAAACAACAAACCAAGATGGTCCCTATTGAGATCCCATTAAAATTAATCATATAAAAAAGCACTTCGAAATGACCTAGGAGGTTGGTTCTTCCTTCCCTAGCAGTGTGTTCTTCCTGGAACTGTGCTGAATTAAAAATCTTTCAATCCCCACCCCCACACTAATAAATACAATAAAAAAGAATCCTAGAATCCTCCAGTGACTGGTTGGTTCCAGTTCCGGCTTACCAGAAGCTCCACTTTATTCTGTGCTTTCTGGAAAGAGTCAGCTTTGCAATAGCTTATTACTTGATATTTTTCATTGCTCCTTCAAAGTCAGTGCCTGCTACATATTTGGAAGAGAACAAGAATCTGTAAGAGAATTATTATGTGTTTATTTCCTGGTCTTCTCAAACACACTGACAAAGTATCTGTAATCTTCAGGCAGAGTGATCTGGGAGATGGCCCAGCACCCGGAAAATACCATTTAAATTCATCGTTAAATACTCTTGTTTCTACCATCAAACAAGCTTTGAATACTTTTTTTTTCTCATTAAACTTGTTTTAATGGTTCTCAAAATTCTGTGACAGTTTTTTGGTCAAGTTGTTTCTATTAAAAAAGTACTGATCTTAGAAACTAATAACTTAAAACTGCCACACACACACAAAAAATGGTCCACAAAACATTTTCCTTTCCTTCTGAAGGTTTTAAGATGCATTATCATTAATAAGTCTTTTACTATTAAACTTAAATGGCCAATTGAGAGAAACAGTTCTGAGACCATTCTTCCACCACTGATTAAGACTGGGGTGGCAGGTATTAAGGATAATATTCATTTAGCCTTCTGAGCTGTCTGGGCAGACTCGGTGACCTTGCCAGCTCCAGTAGTCTTCTTGTCCACGGCCTTGACAACACCCACAGAGACTGTCTGGCTCATGTCATGAACAGCAAAACCACCCCCAGGAGGGATAATCAGAGAAGCTCTCAGCACACATGGGCTTGCCTGGAGCCATATCAACAACGGCTGCATCACCAGATTTCAAGAATTTAGGGCCATCTTCTAGCTTCTTAGCAGAATGGGGATCAGTCTTTTCTTGATTGCTTCACCTGGTCACTCTTGCCATATCCTCTCAAGAGCTCTTCCTGTTTGACCACAGACCCCTTACAGTATGTCGTCATCACTGTGCTGGGACTCATTTTTAAACTGAAAGTTCCATTGTGCTAAACCCCTGCTTGAAATCTTCCAGTAGCTTTCAGTATTACTCAGGAAAGAACACATGCCTTTTTGATGTCATTTTTCCTCTGCTCTTATGTCCTCTTGACCACTTTTTTCTGCTTGATTCCTTGCTCCCTCTGTCTTAGCCAAACAGGTTTTGTTACTATTTCTCAGAGGCAAAGTGGGTAAGTGGGTAAGAAGCTCCAACCTTAGCTGAGGAACTATTAGCAACTGATGACTACTGCGAGAGGGAGAATTGGTTTTCTTTAAGTATGTGACACTAGATAGGTTAAGCAGGTTCTAGTGGATAGACACACAGTGAAGGACATTTGCTGACACAAGCATGGCTCCGTAGGCTTTAGTATATATGATTGAAAACTGGCAGGGGTAATTGTGAGTCACCAGTCCTCCTGTGCAGGGAGGTCTTGGAGAGCCACTAACTGGACTCCAGCCAGCAACCAGTCTATAAAGACAAAAGTCTCTTTGTGCTTCAGAAAAGGAAGCCTGGTCTTGCAAGACTTGACTTTGTCCTCCTGTGGATAGAACTGGTAAGTGAAAAGCCAAAAGGAGCCAGAAGCTCACCCCCAAAGGTCTGACCCCCAGGAACCAGATCCTCAACTGACCTTCATAAAACAACACTTGGTTAATATGGGCTAACTGTATGGACTTAAACACCCAAAAGGAAATTATAACCAAAAGATAAGTAATCATTATATTTCCTTTAAAGTCTGAGAGATTGTGCTTCCAAACATTAGACTTAGAGTCATATGAGATCTATTGTTGTCAAATAATAAAATTTCCTCTTTTTATTTAGCAACTACCTAAGAGGAAACTTACACTGAGACTATCAGAATGCCTAGAAAGCAGTCCAGATACCATGGCCAAATGAACAAAAGAAGTCCAATAATGGATGCTTTGGAAGCCTTCATTGAGAAATTCTAATGGACTTTTTAAAAATTAATTAATTTATTATTTTTATGTGTATGAGTGTACTGTCTGCATGTAGGTTGGTGCACCTGTGTCATGCAATGCCACGGAGATCAGAAGAGGGTGTCAGATTCCCCTGGAACTGGAGATGAAGATGGTTTTTAGCTGCCATGTGGGTGCTGGGAATAGAACCCGGGTCCTCTGCAAGAGCAGTTGGCACTCCTAACCACTGAGCCATGTATCCAGCCCCTCTAATGGACTTTTAAAGGTTTCTTTTTAAAAAAAATTATTTATTTATTTGTTATTTTTTATGTGTATGAATGTACTGTCTGCATGTAGGTTTGTGCACCCGTGCTGTGCAATGCCACGGAGGTCAGAGAGGGTGTCGGATTCCCCTGGAACTGGAGTTAAAGACAGCTCTCAGCTGCCATGCAGGTGCTGGGAATCGAACCTGGGTCCTCTGCAAGAGCAGTTGGCGCTCTTAACCTCTAGGCCATCTCTCCAGCCCCATGGACTTTTAAGTTGGACATTTAATTCACCCTGTTCATCTCCTGGTTTTCCTGCCTGGAAAATGCACCTAACTACTCTTGCCTTCACTTCTCCTTCACAGGCATGAGTCAAGGACTTTGTTCTCTCTATAGTTATACTTTTGGGGGTCTTTTAGATAGACCCACTGATCAGGTGGAACCCCAGTTGCCACATCCTATGCCCCTTTTCAGCATGGAAGAAGTCAGACCAGTTGGTGCCCTGATTCTCTCTTGGCAATTGGGGTAACCTCCTTAGAGGCTAATGTGATAAAAATGGGAACTAAAGATTGGCTAGGCAGTTTAGGGTCAAGATCCCCAAAGAACCAGTTTCTTTCTCAGCTGAGAGCTGAAGACTTCCTGGATCTGCCAGTAAACTTATCCTTCTGGTTGCTCTGACTTGAGGCCCATGCATCCTTTACTCACTTGGCAGATTTATTAGCCAGTGGCTAAATTCTATCAAACTCATGGTGCTAAGGACCCAATACACCCCTTCCCTAGCAGAGATCATTTCACCTCAGAAACACCTACTGAGGTCAGCTCTTATGAACTTCCTTCAAGGATTTGAAGATCTCACAACAACGGGGGAGGAGGGGAAGATGAAATAATGGATTATAAAAACTCAGGGATAGTGCTTGCAGATGCCATTAAGTTTCATTTTCCCCGAGTCATTCTAGGAATGATTGCTTGCTTGTTTCCCTGCACTTCCCTTTGATTGGTAACTATAACTGTCCTGTTAAACTCCGATTGGCTGTTTTACTTATAAAAGGCTGTGTAACCTGCTCCTCATGGTCACATTCCTCCCAAGCTGAGTGTTGGCCTGGCATAGTAATTAAATTAAACCCTCCTTTAAAACTAGGGGCTGGAGAGATGGCCTAGCGGTTAAGAGCACCGACCGCCCTTACAGAGGACCCGGGTTCTATCCCCAGCACCCACATGGCGGCTAAGAACCGTCTGAAACTCCAATTCCAGGAGAACTCCAGTTCCAGGGGAATCCGATGCCATCTTCTGACCTCCGCGGCACTGCACGACACGGGTGCACAGACCTGCATGCAGACAGTACATTCATACACATACAGAAATAAATAAAAAATTTGAAAAAAAAAAAACCTCAAAAAACCCCCCAAAACAAAAAAAACTGGCAGCAGTATATTAGAGGGGTGCAGCTAGAGGAGGGAGCCTAAATATATAAAAATACATTGTATAAAACTTGAAAGAACTCAATGAAAAATTTATATATAAAAAGTCACACACTTTTCTCAAGAATTTTCATACGCTGTTCCTTCTTCTTTGAATGTATTTCCTCAATTTACTTGCCCCATCCCCTTGTTTAAGTTTCATTCAGATTGTACCTTCTCAATGAGATCTTCTATAAAAGCACAATTTAAAATAAAATCAGATAAAATTTTCTAATCCCCTCTACTAAGGACAAATTAGTATTTGATAAATATTAATTAAAAAAAGACAATTAGTTTTGTTTGCATTACTTGAGATATTCACAGTTACCATCATTACTGAGCACCTCTCTAGCTCTTAGACTTGCTGTGGTTTTTGGGTGATAAACCTACAACTTCAGTACAGTTGCTCCTATGACCCTGGACTCAAAAACTCTGGGGTATTTGGAAAAACAGCAACATAAAAAATGGAGTCATCCACATGGATTTGGCCAGTTGCTAATTTAACAAATCAGAATGATAAAATAAAAATACCTAAAATCTACATAATTCATTAAGGAAAATATTTAATATTTAAAGGTGTAAGAAAGATAATAGTATAGGACAAAGAACAATTTGTTCTTTCGAGTGTGCCCCTTTTCTAAGCCTAGGGAACAATCTGCGAAAGAAGGGGCGTGGTAGAATGTAAGGGCTGCGATTGGGGTGAATGGTGAAACTACAGCAATGTAGTCTGGACACTCATTTGATCAACTTGATTGAACATACAACCCCTCACCTCCCGCTGGATGGTGGGGCTGTGGGGGTTTGGGCACAACAGCCTGCAGATTGGTTTTGCATGAAGGATGCTAATACTCATGGATTATCACTTATAGCTAAAAAATGAAAAAAAAAACCTGAAAGATGCAGGACAGTTATGGCAGAATACATGATCTGGGATGGGGTGGGGGTGGGGGGGAAGGGAAAGGGAAATATGCCTGATCTGAATTGGAAAATGATGTACGAAATGCACAAACCATCAATAAAAATTAAATTAAAAAAAAAGGGCTTTGTGATTTTTTTTTCTAAATCCAATTAGAAAGGCTAAGATTAAGAAAATTAACTGACAACAAATGCTGGCGAGGTGGGAGAGGGAACCAGTTAATCACTATTGGTGGGATTGCAAACTAGTGCAGCCACCATGGAAACCAGTGGAGAGAATTCTCAAGAAGCTAAAAATACATCTACCATATTATCTAGCTAACCCACTCCTGGCTGTTAATCAAAGGAATATTTACCCTACTATAGAGATAGATATATGCTGCTCTGTGTTAATCACTGCCCACTGCCTTCNATATAATATATATAATATATAATATATAATATATACATATATATTACATATATATATATATATATATATAACATTTTTATCATGTTTTGAGTTCATCAGATATGTGTGCTACTTTGCTAAAGGACAGAATTCTGAAATTGACCCTTTTGAAGTTGGTAAATTTTATAATATAGCAAAGAAAAGATACTGCTTAAGTCTTTAACATATATGAGATCATCATATAACAAGGATAACAGAGCACAGTGAGGTCTTCTCTGGAGTGAGACACACAGACTGCAGATAGATTTGAAATTTCTGTCAAATCATTTTTTTTCAAATCATTTTACATCCCCTGTCTTATATTTCATAATTTTCTATGAATTATGCTTATGGAATTTGAAGAAATGATCTTGGCATTCTGAGCAAAATAATAGAGAATATTTACTAGTAGTTTATCCAGTAGAGGAAATAAATATGTTTTGTGGGACAATATGGCGGCTTTGTTGTGAATAGCAAATCACTGAAGGATTTGAATAACATCAGGGCACACAGGCTGATGGCCAAGAGTTAGTGATAGCGGAACACTCCAATACAACTTCTGAAAAGAAAACTTTATCGCCAAAAATTGAATTCATGTTCTCCAGGATTTTAACCTGATACTTAAGTAATAATTATTTTAAAAATATAGTATATTCTCTTAATAAAATATTTAAGGTCTTCAAGTATGTACTGGGAGGCTGGAAAGCCCAAAGTAGGATGTGCACCTCTCCAAGAAGAATAAATCCTATGATTTATTGCAAAATCTAATAGGCCTTGGGAACTATGGAGGCACACATGCATTTGTCATGGGGCAAGACATGAATGTCACTGCTTCATTTTTAGGAATAGAACTTCCAGGTTTTAATTTAAAGCTGAAAAAAAATATTTTTTTTTGGTCTTTTTGAGACAGGGTCTCCATGTAGCCCCAGCTGGCCTGGAACTCACTCTGTAGACCAGGCTGGCCTTGAACTCACAAAGATCCGCCTGCCTCTCCCTCCCAAGTGCTAGGATCAAAGGTGTGTGCCACCATGCCCAGCTGAAAACATTTTAATTTGCACAAAAAGCATCATAATTACTTGATTAAATGATTTTATCTTTATTAGAAAATAATACTAGTTAAAAATTAATTAAACTTTTGTCTCATATTTTTCAGCAGAGTAATCAGCTTTGGATCAAAGTTTAATTTATTTTAATGATGAAAACCTTAGTACATATTTGAGAATTGCTTGAAATAGGTAATAATTTTGAGATAATCTAAATGAAACTTGTTCAGAGGAGGAGGTTTCATCTTTCCCATCCCATTTTGAATGCCCTGGGAAGAGAAGTGACTGTAACAGAAACAGAGTAAGTCACTTTGCCTTATTTTCTTACCTAGCATTGCAAGTCATTAAAATTTTTTATTTCATAATTGTAATATGTCAACACTCAGATTTTAAAATGCCTTTTACCCAATTAAAAGATAAGACTAGA
The DNA here is from genome assembly GCA_009823505.1 of Rhizomys pruinosus. Taxonomy (NCBI): domain Eukaryota; kingdom Metazoa; phylum Chordata; class Mammalia; order Rodentia; family Spalacidae; genus Rhizomys; species Rhizomys pruinosus. Next base: position 535,219 of record VZQC01009178.1, on the reverse strand, counting down.
GTCTGGAGAAATGGTTCAGTAGTTAAGAGCACTGGCTGCTCTTGTGGAGGACCAGAGGACTGGTGTTCGGTTCCCAGCACCTACATGTCTAACACCCATTCATCACCCCAGTTCCAGGGAATCCAATGCCCTCTTCTGGCTTTCACAGGTATAGGCGAGAGAGAGAGAGAGAGAGAGAGAGAGAGAGAGAGAGAGAGAGAGAGAGAGAGATCATAAAGAAAATATATGCATATATAACATAAATAAAATAATAAACATTAAATTATAATACATTTTATACTAGAATTTAAGAAGTCAGGCAATTTTCTGATTCTAAAAAAGGAAGCCTACTTTACAACAGTGTGTAATGATCCCATTAATTTCTACTTATGCTTCTCTTTTGACTTAGGAATCCACCCTCCACATGTCCCATGTTAATCTCATCTTCAGGGGTCATCTTCCCGCTTTGCTTCATTGGAAGATGAGGGGAACTGGGAAGAGCCACTGCTTTTCCTGTAGTCCTTTGGGATGCTGGGCTCCATACTGTGTTCCTGTCCTTCCTTCAGCAAGGAGGGGTTGGGCATGCTTTTTTTACGTCAATATTTCTAACTGTTACCAGCAAACATCATGTGAAGACCCAGTGTGGTCCCGAGGTATCTATGGGGGAAATCCTTGTTTGTGGGAAACAATAACTTAAAAACATGGTTTATTTTATTTTTAATTATGTGTGTGTGTGTGTGTGTGTGTGTGTGTAAGTGCAGGTGTCTTTGCTGGTCAGAAGGGGGCAGTATATCCCCTGGAGCTGGAGTGGTTTTAAGCTGCCTTGAAAGGGTGCTAGGAACCAAGTTCAGGTATTGTGTGGAGTTAGTAAACACTCTTAACCACCAAAATCATCATTCCAGCCCCAAGAAGCACTCATTTTTGAGTGCTTGAATTATCCTGCTGGGGGTATACAAACACTACCCAGTGGTGTTTGCAGTACAGATTATCATACACATAACACATAAAATCACTGGTACTGAATTAGAAGTGATGGGTGCACATTCTATGTTCATCCTTGAACATCGTTTGCCATTGCTTCCTAGTGTGCATTTCAGGACACCAATGTCACAATCACCTAATATGTTTTCTAAGCAGAACATTTATGGACAGTGTGTGGCATGTTTGGAATCAGAGAGCCTCTGAGCCTGAAAGACTCTAGTTCGTCTGTCTATAGTCAGCTTGCCCCAGGGAGCTCCTGTCTCTGCCTCTCACATGCTGGGATTTCAAGTGTCCACCATGACTGCCAGGCTTTAACATGGGTTCTTGGATGTGAATTTCATTTCTCCTGCTGCACAGCAAGCACTTGATCCACTGAACTATCTCCCAACTTAGAGATGAAATAGTCCACGAGTGTTCTGAAGTTGCTCTGAGATGAAAAAAAGAACGCTTGTAATACGACGGAAGACCTGCCACGACAGGCATCTCATAACCAGCGTTGGCAAATGGCCTGGTTAGAGACACTTAGGTCCTCTCTGGTCCTTCCATTGTCCTCATCTCATGACAATTCCTAAATGAATGACTTCTCCATGGACAGACTTCACATCAGCAGTACGTGAGGTTGGCCGAATACTGGCTTCTTTTCTTACTTTCTCCTATGCCCATCATAGGCTCGCGAGTCACTGTGGTGAGCCAGTATCCAGGGCTTCCTTCTCTCCACCCTCTGTGCTCAGTGTACAAAGGGAGAGGCGAGTGAGGAATCCAATAAAATTGTTCCTTAAAAAGCCGCAATCTGCTGGCTACTTTCCTCTCTGAGTCTGTTCCTAACAGCCTAAGGGCTCAAACTCTTTTCTATTGAGAGAAGCTGAGGAAGAAAGCAGTGAACTGACGTGCTAGTAACGTGTAGTACGTTACTGCTGCTTTATCTGCTTCATGCTCTTCAACATGGCCTCTTATTGGCTCTTAGCTTCTAAATTCAGGTGTATTGGGACTCTTCCAGCCAAATAAACATTGTTAAACTCTCTTTATCACATTATTATTTTATTTTCTCTGTTAGCTACTCGTAACTTTCAGATTCCTAGTTAATATCATCTAGGTATGTATTTTCTCAATTAACTTCACTTCTAACAGCTCACTTTCATGATATTGGTCCTTCAAATATCTATTTCTCTTTCTACCTTTATTCATTTTCATTTTAATTAAATCATGTAAAGATTAATCGAGTTGCATGTGTATCATCTGGGAATCCGTCTACCAAAGTGCTAATTAATCACAATTATTAATGTGATAGTCATTTGATTAATGGCCATGGATTTGAAAATCCTTACCAGGATACACACAGTTGTGTTTAGTCACCATTTGGCCTTGCCTCCTCTTGTGTTCATAGCATAATTTATTTATTCTGTTAAGCAGAGAGAGAGAAAGATGAGCATACTGTGCTTTATTTAAATATGGCCTGTCATGTACAGCCATATTTTCATAGACTGTACTTTTTTTCTGATCTTTTTGAGACAGGGTCTCCCTGTAGCTACAGCTGGCCTGGAACTCATTACAAAGACCAGGCTAGCTTCAGTCCTGAGTGCTGGGATTAAAGGCATGCCTCACCACTCTTGGCCTGGCTTATACTTTTATACAACTTACATAACGCTCTATAAAATACTAACAAGAACCCTGCCATGTGCACACATATCTCTCATATGTGCATTTATTTTTGTCCAGCTGGAAACAGATTTCTATAAAGTTGACAATATAATATTTTTTCCATTGTTTTACTCAAAATTTAAATGATTAAAATAAAATTTAATAATAAAGTTAGATAAAATATTAAATAATTACTAAGTAAATCATAGAGAAATATAAGGAATAAAATGTTTAGCTCTTTAAGGTTTTCAACTTAATATAAAATTTGCAGAAAGTAAGGCTCATTTTGTATATTATAATAAGATATAATTATTAGTTGGAAGCCTTGATTATCCTCCGATCTCATGTATATATTGATCAGAAGGCCATAAACATATTAGGCTAATAAGCTAGGCTGATATTGAGGTTGATGGATCACTATTTGCAGCAAGCTGACATGAAAGCAGTTGGCTTGAGTAGGTTTTACCTTTGTTAATATGTCAACTTGCTGCAGGTGTGCTCAAGGCCCGGATGTCTCCTTCAACCCACAGGGATCTAAAGGGATCCTCTCATGCCATACAGTATGGTAGCAAAAAAAAAAATTTTTTATGTGGTGGGACAGTAATACTTATATCTAAAAGGTCCTTTTAAAAACTTTGTGTTTCTTAGCATATTCTAGGTAAAAATGCCATTTTCCATAACTTTAATTCACTTAGGACCTTTTCTGTCCTCACTCAAAATATAATAAACTTCCCACAGAGTACACCGGCAAGTCTCTGCCTAAACACACTTGGTAGAGTCAGAGCATGGCGGTGAGCTACCATCCCGCACTGTTTAGTACTGCTAAACAGATTTTAGCTTGGTAAGAATTTGGCACTTGGCTGACACATGGGGGTGATTCATGTTCCTTATCAGTTCCTTATCAAGCCCTTATCTTCCTTTAATATTCCCTATCATATTTGTAAGGATTACTCTTTCATATTAGTAACTATTCTCTTGTGTAATTTAGGTGCACAATAGACACTAAAGGATTGAGATGCGGAGTGGGCATGCGTATATACATTAGACTTATTACTGAATTGTAGTGTGGGGCCACGAAGGGAGCACCTTCCACAGCAGTGTGAGCTCATCTGCTCTCCTCACCTCATCTATGCCATATTTTAGTATCATTGTATTGTGTACCACCAAACTTAGGGAGGGAGATTAATGTACTTCATAACTATTCTTTACACTGACTTCCTTTACGAAAATCCAAATAATCAAAAAAGACATTTCAAAGGTATTCTAGAATGGAAACACACAGTAAAATGTTTGTTGATGTGTTGATTCCACTTAATAAGCAATGGAGAGGGGCTGGAGAGATGGCCTAGTGGTTAAGAGCGCCGACCGCTCTTACAGAGGACCTGGGTTCGATCCCCAGCACCCACATGGCGGCCGAGAACCGTCTGAAACTCCAATTCCAGGAGAACTCCATTTCCAGGGGAATCCGACACCCTCTTCTGACCTCCGCGGCATTGCACGACACGGGTGCACAGACCTGCATGCAGACAGTACATTCATACACATACAGAAATAAATAAAATAAAAAAAAAAGCAATGGAGACCTATCCAAAAATTATGGGTGTAGAAAAGCAATCTGAAACTACTAAATATCAGACATGTAAAAACAGAATGTAGTAAAATTGGAGAATGGCTGGCCATAGGTAGGAGAGAATCTCTCATTTTTTCCACATTTTTAACAACACAGAGCCAATATCACTTTTTAAAACATAAACACATATTTGCTTTATTGGTTTAGTGGCCTTTGGTAACACTCTCTGGCATTCCAGAGGCCATCTGTACACTTGCATGTGTGGTCTGAGTCAAGCAAGACTCCACCGTCAGCACCAGCTACACCTCACCTGCCTGGAAATACTGTGCAGCAGAGGCAGCCATGTGCCTGTATATCCCAAATCTAATTGGCTATTGGCTCTCCCCTTGGAGAAATAACCCATGGCTGATGCCACAAGCTTACATCCTCTACAGGTTAGGAGATGTTATAAGCCACAGTAAGACCCTGTCATATTTAACAGGGGGGAAAATTGTAATTCATGGATTAACATATCCAAACATGTGTCTATGCTAAAGTAACCTACCATAACTATTAGTGCTGCTTAAATACCTATATATCTAATTGCTTGTTCTTCATTAGTAGGATCGAAAGGTTATTCCTGGACAAACTGTCAGCCCATGAAAGGAAACAGCCAGAATTGACCAGAGTCCAAGTCAACAGCTCCAGAGAGAGTGGACTGTTTTACCTCTCATCCACCTGTGCCCCTTTTCTAAGCCTAGGGAACAACCTGCGGAAGAGGGGGCGTGGTAGAATGTAAGGGCTGCGATTGGGGTGAATGGTGAAACTACAGCAATGTAGTCTGGACACTCATTTGATCAACTTGATTGAACAAACAACCTGTCACCCCCCACTGGATGGTGGGGCTGTAGGTGTTTGGGCACAACAGCCTGCAGATAGGTTTTGCATGAAGGATGCTTGTACTCATGGATTATCACTTATAGCTAAAAAGAAAAAAAAAAAAACTGAGAGAAAGATGCAGGACAGTTATGGCAGAATGCATGATCTGGGATGGGGTGGGGGTTGGGGGGGAGGGAAATAAGCCTGAACTGAATTGGAAAAAATGTATGAAATGCACAAAGCATCAATAAAAACTAATTAAAAAAAATAATAAAACATAAACACAAATAATACAAAATAAAAAACAGCTATAATGACAACAGCCTCTTGGGGTTAAGCACCATCATTATCTTATTATTAAAAGAATCTGGTTGGGGCTGGAGAGATGGCCTAGAGGTTAAGAGCACTGACTGCTCTTGCAGAGGACCTGTGTTTGATCCCCAGCACCCACATGGTGGCTAAGAACTGTCTTTACCTCCAGTTCCAGGGGAATCCGACACCCTCTTCTGACCTCTGAGGCATTGCATGACACCAGTGCACAAACCTACATGCAGACAGTACACTCATGCACATAAAAAAATAAATAAAATTTATTAAAAAAAGAATCTGGGGCTGGAGAGATTGCTCAGTGGTTAAGCACATACTGGTCTTGTAGCGGACCTGAATTTGGTTCCCAGAATCCATGTCGGGTGGCTCAGAACCGCCTGTAACTCCACTTTCAGGGGATCTGACATCTTCTTCTGGCCTTCCTGGTCACTTGTGCACTCATGGCACACACACACTTGTGCACTCATTGCACACACACGCACACACACACTTGTGCACTCATGGCATACACACACTTGTGCACTCATGGCGCACACATTGTGCACTCATGGCACACATGCACACACACACTTGTGCACTCATGGCATACACACGCACACACTTGTGCACTCATGGCACACATACACTTGTGCACTCATGGCACACACACATGCACACAGACTTGTGCACTCATGGCACACACACACTTGTGCACTCATGGCACACACATGCACACACACTTGTGCACTCATGGCACACACACACACTTGTGCACTCATGGCATACATACACTTGTGCACTCATGGCACACACACAGTTGTGCACTCATGGCACACACACACACTTGTGCACTCATGGCACACACACTTGTGCACTCATGGCACACACACACTCTTGTACACTCATGGCACACACACGCACACACACACTTGTGCACTCATGGCACACACACACACACTTGTGCACTCATGGCACACACACAAATAAAAAGAATCTTGTGAGAAGTTTGTCAACATTTATTTGACACCCATCAATTACTTAAACCTTATCCTCATTGTCCATTTCTTTTAATATTTAATTTCATCTATAAAATACATTTTGTGCTTATAAAGTTGTTTCTAATCTACTAACTGTATCTTTATCTGGATCTAAGTGTCTTCCATTATATTTGTGTAGATGAATTTAACATGTTATTAAGTATTTTGAAAAGTTAGATGCTAAAAAGAGATGGAAGGATTGAGATACAGAATGTGTGTGTGTGTGTGTGTGTGTGTGTGTGTCTGTGCATGTGTCTACGTGTATGAGAGAGTGGCAGTTGAAAACATGGCCCTAAATATTATTAGTTTTGGAATAATAACTTATTGTACCCTCAGAGTCTTGCAAAGTGAGAAATTTATTTTTGTATGTATGTGGAAGTACTGTCTGCATGCAGGTTTGTGCACCCGTGTCGTGCAATACCGCGGAGGTCAGAAGAGGGTCTCGGCTTCCCCTGGAACTGGAGTTCTCCTGGAATTGGAGTTAAAGACGGTTCTTAGCCGCCATGTGGGTGCTGGAGATCGAACCCGGGTCCTCTGCAAGAGCAGTTGGTGCTCTTAACCGCTATCTCTCCAGCCCCAGAATCAACCTTTGACAAGGATCATTGGAAAGTAGAAGGAAGGGGCTGCTGAAGGATGTGGGAATGTGTAGAAAACAATATTGTTAAATTCCTTTAAAGAAGTCCTGTATATATTATACATTTGGGCTCTGCAGATCTTGACAGACTATCAATAAAACTAGCACATTCCGGTTCCTCCATATGAATGCTGTTCAACGGCATCACTAACAGCAGCAACACCCAATTAACTTTCTTCATTTCATTTACTAAAATTCACTTCCCAGTTAGACAGAGAGGTGAATACTTGCCCCAGAAACACAGGGTAGGTGTCAGCTATTCTGGGATCGCAGCTCAGGCCGCATCTTCTCTGCCAAGCCCGATAACAGCAAACCAGAAAGTTCCAAGTTCTGATAACCTAGGTATCTACATGGCCAAATGAAAAGCAAGGACTCGATCCTCATTGTTATCAGGCAGCTGAGCAGAAGCAGCACTGAACAGTGGGAGTCTGAGGACTGCTCCATGTCAGAATAATCACCTCCCTGGGCTTCCGTGTGCTCATCTGTAAAATGAAGATGCTAATGCCTGCTCTGTGTACTGCAGAGAGCGGCGCAGAGAACAAATTAGCTAAAGTAAAAGAACATGCTTTGTAAACTGTAAAGCACTGTGCACAGCAAACCTGGCATTATTTAAGGTCATTCTCAGTGCTCTACAGTGGGGGGAAACTTGGCAAGGGAAAGTAGCTTTCCTATCAGTTAACACCTTGTCCCCTCTGGACAGCTTGTGGAAAGACAGCAACGGGTAGGTAATTGTCCCTAAGCGGGATTTTTATGTTCATTTGAAGGAAGTGGCTTTTAATTTTTTTAAAAATCTTTTTGAGACAGGGTCTCCCTGTAGCTCTGGCTGTCCTGGAACTCACTATGTAGACTAGGCTGGCCTTGAACTCACAGAGATCCACCTGCCTCTGCCTCCCAAGTGCTAGGATTAAAGGCGTGAGCCACCACGCCAGCCCCTCCTCCCCCCAAGAAAGTGCTTTTTACTCTTGCTCTCATTCCAGCATACACCATGGTTCGAGTTGCGACAGCTTTCTGACTGTTCCTTCTCAGAGTGTGGCTGCACTCTCACCAATCTGCCGCTCCATCCAGGACTCTTACTCCACTTTCTTCCTCTTCTGCCTTTCATTTGACTCACTTCCTCTATCTCCCACTTTTCTGGGTTTCAATGAACATTCTGCTCTGTTCATCTGACACCTAGGTGTGTGTAGACACTGTACATGTTCTTCACGTCCAGCATGTTTTCTGACCTCCACATGGGAGCCTCCCTTTGTCATCCACACACATTTTCACATATACTTACCTGTTGGTTAATAAGCCCAACAATTTACCAGTCATATAAACAATTCATTTTTGATGTTGTAATTGAGCAAAGTCCCCAATTAAATATGGGTTCAGCCACTGAGTCAAACAATCTTTGAAACTTATTGTAAGTAGTAAGTGTGTTTCTCAGGTCTGGAGAGATGGCTCAGTGGTTAAGAGCACTGACTGCTCTTGCAGAGGACCTGGGTTCAATTCCCAGAACCGAAATGGCAGCTAAGAACCGTCTTAGGCCGGGCGTGGTGGAGCAAGCCTGTCATCTCAGCACTTGGGAGGCAGAGGCAGGCGGATCTCTGTGAGTTTAAGGCCAGCCTGGTCTACAGAGCTCCAGGCCAACTGGGACTAAAAGGAGACCCTGTCTCAAAAAAAAAAAAAAGTGTGTTTCTCCAGTCTCTAAGTTTGGCATGGATGACAAATCTGTGTGTGTATATTTGTATAATTTGCATTTTTTTAGGAATCTAAGATAAAGAGAGAAAACCAGCTAAAGGTGACATGTGTGTTTTTGGTTGAACTAGTTTTCAAAATAATCCTTTACAGCATTTAACAAAACTACCTGCTAAAGTTAGTTGGAGAAGAGACGAGAAGGCCCAGAGCCAGGGCAAGAACAGGACTGAGCTTGGGCAGTGAACACAGTGTGGCCTCTGGCGCCTCAACCGGCGTCTGGTGGTCCTTTCTTATGTCCACATCCAAATGGGTGGACACAGCTTCAAGCAGGTGGATACGACCCATGGCTGAGGAACTTCAAGCTCTTCTTCCACCTTAAAATTCCACCAGAGGACCCGCACATCTGCTCACTCTATTATGAGCTCAGCACACCTTTGAGATCTAGCTATCCAGTGTGGGTGCTATCAGCAAGATCAATCAGCTCCAAGCCAAGGAGCAGCCCCACCCAAATCCCAAGCTATGTTGAGACCCTGGGGAGATGTTAGATAAACAAAATAGGACTGATTAGATGTCTCAGTAGATGCGGGTGCTGCTTCCAAGTTCAATGACCTGAGTTTGATCCCAGTTATCCACGTGTTAGAAAGAGGTCTGACTCCTTCATGTCGTCTGTCCTTTGATCACACATGTGTGTGCATATCCACAAAAATAACAAATAAATTAAACAAATTTGAAAGTATTTTGTATTTCAGTAAACTTAGGTCAGTCAGTATTAGTTGCAGTTTGGAAATTTCAACCCAGCACAGTTCCATTCCCATGTTCACTATTACAATTCACATCCTCATCTTTAGGGTAAATCCATGACACTAGTTTGAGTTACCCTGTTCACGGTTTCTGTTTCTGTCTATCAGTACTCCATCTGCAGTTGACACTATATCTAAAAAAATAACAAAGCAGCCACTTCACTGTCCAGTGAAATCTTGAGCATATACAATTACCGGAACGACTGGATGTCAGGCTAAGGAGGTTGATTTTCTGTACCAGGCAATAGAGAACCCATGCTGATGCTTAAGGAGGAGAGAGAAATAATCAAGCAGTATCAAGAAAATACCGTTGCTACCCTCCCAGTACCAGATTTATTCATCGCTTTTGACTTAAACATGGATTAGCTCTCTGATAGTTTGAAACAACAAAAATAATTTTCACAAGCTTTTTAAAAATACTTGTCCAGCTCTCATCTGAGCATTCTTCTTGTGCTGTATGCCACCCCACCCAATCTCCCAGTGCACAGCAATCAGTCCCCATGTCTATAGACTGAAGCTTATATTTATCTATGGAGGAAGTAGCTTTCTGCTCCTTTCTAATTTCCACCACTAACAGAAAGTGGAACCAGTCCCAGTGAATCACCTGCATTTCTCATCTTCCTACAAACCTCTCCCCAAACAAATAGCAGCATCTTTGTTAGCATATGTCGACATGGTGTGGGGAATATGTCTTATTACAGCCAGGCTGCTATAAGTGGCTCCCCTGGTACCAGGACTAACCATCTCCGGGTAGTTGATCATGTTTCAATTTAAGCTGCCTGGCAAAGTCCCTTCACTTTCCACACACAGAACTGCAAGGGCTGTTCCTGGAAGCTAGCAATCCTTGCAGCTTTTGTCATTGGCAGATAAGGGTGATAATTAAAACCATTCCACAGCTATCAGCTGATGCCTGCTCCATTTGCGGCAGATTGGCTGAGTAAGAAGATTAAACACAAGGAGAGGAGGCAGTTCTTCGCTTGACTGTGAATAACTCCTGCTAAACAGCAAGTCATTGGTCTTGCATCCCCGGAAGTGGAGGTGTTAGCTCCCGAGGGTTTTGACTTTTCAGTTCCTCATTTTAGACATGCTTTCAGTTCAAGTATCACTTTATCTTACTGACTAGAAAGTCTTCTGCATATAATAAGTTGTAAGGACTCTCATTTTTCTTATCTGTGAAAACATTCTATATTCTATGCAGGGATGGGACTGTAGCTCAGTGGTGGAACTCTTGCCTAGCATGCATGCGCTCTGGGTTCAATCCTCATTGGGGAGGGGGGGGCAGAGAGAATCTGCAGAGAATTGGAGATTATAAGAGTCTTTATGTACACCGCTTGATTTAACATACAATAAAGCATTAGCAATCATAATTAGATCATCTCACTTCATTTAATTTCTTCAATTCTGTCTCAGGTCTGTTTTGGAATCCTGGGAACATTTTCTCACTCTCCTCCATTTTTAAGTCTTGAATTTATAATATCATGAACCTATTCTCAGGTAAGACTGGAAATTGTCTCTGAACACTCATATTGCTTTCAGTAGTTAAATGCAGGGAATTCCATGTCAAAAATCACACGTTGGAACATCTCCTAATATGAGAGACAGTCCTAAAGACAGGATTTTTCCATGGTTTCAGATAAGCTATTCCTCATGAACTGTATTATTATTGTTATAGAACATTTTACTATACCACGTATGAAGAACCAGACAATAAGAATACATAAAAGTGGAGACTCTGAAAGCCTCACACTCTGGGATTTGCTTCACACATCTTCCATCCCCTAGAATGTCTGCTGACTGGCAAAATGCCATGTTTAAATCTGTCTTTGTTTTGCATTTTGATGGGAAGTGGAAGCTTTTCTAAATGTGATTTACATCCATTTTAGTAGCTGAGTAATACCCTATGCTAGCACTCTCCAGCAGGAACTGCCTACAGTGCTCAGATAGCCCTTCCCATATATGGAATGCTCTGGAACATACTGGGACATACCACATACAGGCTTGGGGGCTGTTTCTTTGCCAACTGCTGTTTCTCATGCATAAGAAATATATCCTTGACCGCTGGGCGTGGTGGCACATGCCTCTAATCCTAGCACTTGGGAGGCAGAGGCTGGTGGGCCTTTGTGAGTTCAAGGCCAGCCTGGTCTACAGAGGGAATTCCAGGACAGCTGGGACTATAGGAAGACCCTGTCTCGAAAAGAAAAAAAAAAAAAAAAAAAGAAAAATATCCTTGACCATGTCATCTGTCCACTTTAAAAACTTTCCTGAATGCAGTGTGAATATAGTGGCTCAGACACACAGCAAATAGCTTGGGAGATTTTTATTTCCCTCTACAAAAGCCCAGAGGCACTAGCTCAAATTAAACTGCTAAGAAACAAATTAAATTTTGTGGAAGAGAAACAGTTATATATTTGATATATCTAGAGTTGCTTCTAGAGTTTCCTTCACTTGCATTTAAAGATGGTTAAACTGATTCAATTCAAATCTACAGTGTCACTTGTCAGGGTGGCATAAGATCTTGAAGAACTGACTTTAACAGGGAGACAGTAAAATTCTACCAAAAAAGTGACCTCATTCCATTGATAGTTTCTAAACAAAGTATTCATTATACATTAAAGATGCCCTGCTTGACACAGAGTCTTCTAATATTGTTCATCAAAATCTTTTTCATACCATATACAGACTAAGTTGTTTGGTACAAATTGACTCGTTATTTGATTTCTGCACAAGTAAGAAAGCAAATTTACTCAGTATTCATTTGGTTTAACTGAAAACTGTTGATTTAAAAATTTTTATAGGATATGGAAAAACGTGTGGAGATGCACATGTTTTCATTCTTGGTTATTTCATTAATTTCTATTTTGTTCTGTTAGTGATTAGAATTTTAAAAAATCAGCGGTAATATCAGGTAGCTCAAATTCTTCTCTAGCTCTGCAATACTGAAGACTGGGATAAAATTTCAAAAGTTAAAAAAAATTAGCTCTCATTATCTCTTCTTTTAATGAAGGGTAGTGAGTGGTACCAGAACAGACACATGCTCTCTATCATCCTTTAACCAAAAAAATGATATAACTGGGGCATTTTAGTAAATTCACAACTTGGAGAATATTTATTTTGAGAAAAATAGCTTCAACTAGTGAAAGTTTTCTGATATAGAAAGATGACATCATGAACTTTTCAGGTAAATGGATGAAACTCAAAGTCATTATGCTAAGTGAAGTAACACAGTCCCAAAGAAACAAACAGGGACTGGTTTCCCTTATTTGTGGATGCTAACACCAAATCCCCCAATTGAAAGACAAGCTGAGAAATGTTATTGTTATATCTCTTTCTGTCTGAAAGCAACTGTGATGTTATAATGTGAATCTCTTAATAAGCCCTAGAATTAAGTTACCACATACTTTCAGACATGGTAATGAATGTATATGGGTGGAAAGTACATATCCATATTTTAGAATAGTATAAAATCAAAAGGAAAAAATGTGAACTCCTAAACATATATTGGAGTTAACATGCAGTTTATTCCTGGAGGACATAATTCTAGTACCTATATGATGTTTAGATAGGCATATTTTGGAGCAATACAATTGGGAGGGAACCACAACAACATAAGGACTGGGTCAAAGAAGGAACTGATATAGTTAAATTCTGCCCCAAACAATAAACCTTTACAGAAAAACTTAAAAAAAAAGACTAAGAGAAAGATGCAGGCATGTATGGCAGAATGCATGAACGGGGGTGGGGTGGGAGGAAGGGAAAGGGGAATATGACTAAATTGAACTGAAAAAATGATGTCTGAAATACACAAAATGCCAATAAAATTATTATATTATAAAGAATTTAATTTCAGCTTACTTCTCCAGTTTATTTTTTCTTTTTAAATGTTCTTTATTCTGCTTAAAAGTAAGAAATACTAATATAAAACCAATGTCACAGATATTGTCATATACAGCATATATTTTATTTACTGTGATAGTGCTTCCAGAATTCTTGTTTTGAAAGAACATTTTAGGAGTCTGTGGGTAGCTAGGTATAATTAACTATGTCTAAAAATATTTTTAAAGTCATATTTTAAAGTAGGAGTTAGAAATTTTGCTAGGTAACTTGAAATTAACATGTATTTTTAAAGCATTCATATTTGGAATTCTGGGGGCTTTAAAGGTAATGGACAAATGAAATACAATGCCCCAGTTTTACATGTGGGAAGTGGGAGCCCTCTGCTTTGATTCTTCAAAGTTCAGCAGATTCTCCCCTTTCTTTAAAGCCTTTCTGTGTTCTAGTTGAACATGGCAGACTGTGTACATGTTTACTTGCTCCTGAAATCCAACTAAAATGACATTGTTAAAGGATAACGCTTACAAAACATAGAAACTGGAGATACAAGAGAAAATTAGAGATGTCAACAATATATTGGAAGCTGTCAAGACATGGAGAGAAACAGAAAGCTGAGAGCTATGTGTTGACCACTGGGGAGGTTAGAATCAAGATAAACAACCCAGAAGCTGCCAAAACACAGATATTGGAGGTAGCAGATACAAGGGAAGGCTGGAGAATGGGGAAATAGAATAGGCAAAACATCTAGATTGTCTTTTGAATTTAGGCAGGAGATATGAGGATTCCTGGAAAGGATAGGCACAGTGGAGGTTCTAGGTGCCGCACCCAACAGCAGGGATGATGTGAAAGTCTGCGTTGAAAGATGAAGAGGCCCAGTCCCTTTCTCCAGTGCTCCCCCTGGATCTCAAGCATCAATGGATAAACACAACAACTTTGAGTCTGAAGATATATCTCTGCAGATATTGTCTAATCCAAGAGGGGCAGATCTAGGGAGCTGACAGAGCTGCCTCCTTGTCAAAGCATCCTTAGTGAGTATGGCCAACTCTCTCTAAGATTCATCTCTTCCTATAGAGCTTTGAGGCCAGCCTTTTAATGTCTTAGTCTTAAGTAAACTAAAAGGTTAGGAGTGTTATACATTCAAAGAAAGCATTTGACATGAAAGATAGACATCAAAGCAATGACATATGACCTTAAGAAAAACACAGTCACTAAAACAACCAGAAGACTTAGAAAACCAACACTCTTATTACTGGTGTATTTGAAGAACTAAGAGAAAAATACTAAACCCATGAAACAAGAGTAAGCTTTTCAAATAACTATTTAGTGATAACAAAATTAAAAAGAAACATGTTGGACAATTAAAAATAGTGGTAGAAATTAACATTTTAATAACAGAATTAGAAGAAAAAGTTAAGAAAATACCCAAGAAAGAACAAAGGACTTGGTGAGATGGCTCAGAAAGTAGAGGGGCTTGCTGTATAGACTTAGTGACCTGATTCTATCTGTGGAACCCACATAAAGGTAGAAGGAAGGAGACCACCCCACAAAGTTGTCCTCTGACCCCCACTCGCTGTGGCACTCATGCACATACTATAGTGTCAGTGGCACTAAAAAGAAGATAGAGTTAAAAAGAAAGAGAAGAAATATAAGAAAAATAGATTAGCTTGGAAAATCTTAGAGTTGTGTCAACACTTTCAGAGAAAAAACAACAACAACATTGAACTCAAAGAAGAAATCAACAGGGAAACAATTTCCTGGAAATTATGGATATGTCTTGTCCCATTGAGACAATTTATTCAGAATAGTCAACTCAAGTGAAGAACAAGTTACCTTAGCTAGAGACTATCACAGAGTTCCACAACTGGTCACGGACAGAGGATACGTGTCTGGGAGATGCCCAGCCTTGTGTGACACATCCATAATGGAACGAAGGCTCATAGGACATAGTGGAACACAGAGTAGGGAAAATACTGTTATCAACTCTCAACTTGGACAAGCAAAGCTTCCTCATGCAACAGAGTGCAATGCCACAGTATAGAGAATGAGACTGCAGAGTGTGTGTCTCGGATAAGAGTCCTATATTAAACTTCATCCACCCATGGCTCAGAGAACATTGGGGAAGAGGAGACAGAAAGATAGTAAGAGCCGGGGTTGGTGCCTGATCACAAGGAAACAGTCTTTCAGGCCTCTGGCAACTTGCTCATATGAACATGTAAGACTCATGCAAAGTCAATCAGACAAAAACTCAGCACAGGGGACAACAGCAGGCTCTATCCTTAGCCAAAGAACCATTGACAGCTGATCATTGCTGGGTAAGGCAGAGTTTATTTTTTTAAGAGAGAGACTCTAGATAGGCTGAGTAGACTTAGCAGATGAACTTGCACTGAAGGACATCTGGGTATATAAATTTCACTCAATAAATCTTAACTATATAGCAGAATGCATGAAATTCTGTTGTGGGGGGGGCTGCAGAAGGGGGAGGGCCTATAAAGATGATTGAGATATTTTCTATGAAGTGTATAGAACTTCAATAAAAATATATTAAGGGGGTGGAGAGATGGCTCAGTGGCCAAGAACTGGTCAGAAGAGGACAAGTTCCAGGGGATCTGATGCCTTCTTCTGTCCTCTGTAGGCATTGCATGACATGGGTATACTTACATACATGCATGCACATAAAATAAAAGTAATCAAATACAAATAAAAATATATACATCGAAAAGTAATGTTACCTCACATCTCGTTCTTTCATAGTCTCTCACTTTTGAATATCTTGGGAGAAATGTTAGCCTTTGTTCCAGACTATTTTCCAAGATATTTGGACAGAAGACATCCTTAGAAATATAGTGTCCTAGAGGATAGGGCAGGTTTGTTTACAATTTGGAAAGTCAGAATATCTTCAGCTGGAGTATAGGGTTGGTGTGCATATGCTAAGTGCTAAAACTAAAATACACAGGAACTTTACACTCAAAGATCATTGCTTTTGATGCAGTCCATTTTCTATACAGGGGTCATCTCACCCTATTAATTCACTCTGGAAATTGTTATTTGGTGAACTGACTAAAAAATGATCAAACAGATACACAAGTCACTATGAGTCATAAATTGTCATTGATTTAGGAGTCTTGTGATCCCAGCATCCATGGAGCTGTGGCTGGCTAGCTTGTTAGCTTGTAGGTAAAATCTCAGACCCACTGTACTTCTTGACAATTTTGGCAATGAAACTGAAATGTGATGTGGGGAGATGTGACTTTCAAGAAGAGAAAGCTTGAGATCATTCAAGTTTATTAAACAGGATTTGAAAGAAATTCATAGGAATAAATAACAAAGATGTTGACTAAATTATATTGTCATTCAGGTAATAAGCAGCCTTCAACTTCATTGTCTAGCAGTAAGAAGGGTATTGTGTGGTGTTGCTGATCAAGTAACAGGAAGTAGCTTCACAGACAGCTTCCTCCAAGACATCCAGTTGTTCTCAGCTCTGTTCTGGACAGGAGATTTCCTGGCAAGTTTTGTTTAGTCTTGGGTTTGCCAAACGCATCAGGCATTACTAATATTCATTCTGTGGAGGCAGTTTGTTTTTCACGTTTCAGACAATGGTTCCAGAGTTATGTATCCTTATAAAGAAACATGGTAAAATTTACAGCAAATTGCCAAACACCGAGTAAGATGTTGGCTTTGGTTTGCTTGTAAGATGAGAGAAGCACAAGTTCCTTGCTAAGGAAGACTGTCAATGGTAAGGTCATCTAAGCACTCAGATATTATTACTATTATTAGCTCATGATAATAGTATTCTATCATGACAAATATAGAGAAGATAATAGAAAAGAGAAAAGTTAGCTGGAATGTTCCCCATAGGCTTATGTTTTGAGTGTCTGGTGCCCTAGCTCTGGTTTTATATTGGAGGTAGTGGAGCCTTAGAGGGTAGGTCTGGCTGGCAAGAGCAGGGCTTTAGGTGGACCTTGTGAAGGTTATATCCCATCCCCTAGTCCTGGTCTACCATCTCTACTTTCTGTTTGTAGTCATGGGACCAAGTTAGAGCACAAGCTCCCACTACCTCAGAGTGAGCCATGTTTCTTCCATGCCTTTCTTGCCACAGTGGACTGCAATCTCTCAAAAAACATGAGCCGAAGAAGACCTTCCTCCCTTAAGTTGTGGCCTTCTGTCACATCAATAAGAGAAGTAATAAATATAAAGAGGTTTTCCTCATAGTGGGTGTTGGCTATTCTAAAGGCCTGTTAGTTTTGGTTGGATATATTTGAGACAGTCGAAATCCAACTGGAAACTACAGAGGAGTCATTGACTAGTTTTAGGCAGTAACTGCTTTGGATTTAGTATATAATGATGATGACACATTGGAGGATAAGAAACAGACATCAAGAAGTTTAGAAGTCTGGTAGCAGCACAGTCTGGAAAAACACGGAAGCAAGAGCCTTTTATTTCAATCCCACACCTCACAATCCATCTCCATTCCAGCCCTTCTCCATTTACACATGGCTGCTATATAGAGAAATATGTTTTGGGGGTAAAGCTGTGGTCTCTGTCAAAAGGGAACTGAAGTTTGTGTACACATGTCACAGTGTCTCAGGCAGGGAAAAGGCTCCACCATTTAGGGCTCTGGTGTATTCAGACACACAGTATTTCAGTTCCTGTGTTTGGAAGAGCAGACACCCAAATTCAACTGATTGAGTTTGGATGAGGAAGGGAAGCTAACATGACCCCGTGAATAAGGCCCTTTGAGGAAATATGATGCACTGTTTTTGTGACTTCCATTGCAGCTTATGTAGTTGGCATCATATACTTGTGGAATGCATGTTTGTAAATGCCTGAAAGGATTCTCCCAATTGAGGAGAGCCACAAATAGAGCAATGCTATCACTGTTGTTTCAGCACAGTTCTTCTGACCCTTGGAGTAAATGTCTCTGTGACTGAGGATTTTGTCCTGAGCCGTGGGGCACTCCTTGAGGATGTGACCTGTAGCCTCTTTCACACAGCTATCAGGTAAGGTCTTTAGAAAGCTGCTCTTAGTTCACTTGATTGATTCTTCTTGAAATTGTTGGATTCCTAGAAGCCTTGTCACTTTGGGCCCGACATTTCCATTGTCCGCTCGATCGATGCCTAAGAAGGTGCACAGACCCAGCAGGTTTTGATCATTAGAAACCAGTTATTCAAGAATGTTTGTATTGGAAACAGCAGCATTTCAGCTTTAGGTAAAAAAGATGGTATGCAGATGAACGAACCAAATCTCTAACTCAGTCGGATTCCTCTTGATTCATACCTGTGCTCCTAAATTCTTTGGGCTGATTCAATGATGGTTCAGTTATTCCCAGACTCAGCAATGTCCAAAGTGATGCAGCTAGAGACACTGCTAGCTGTACGGAACTGAAGCGCATAGTCAGTGTGCTCAGTGGGTAGAACTCACAGCTGCTCTCCCAGCTCTGCCAGTGCTATCGGTAGAGCTTGTGAGGCTTACTGACTGTCCAGTGCTCCCGGTGGAGATTGCGAGGCTTACTGACTGTCCAGTGCTCCCGGTGGAGTTTGCGAGGCTTACTTACTGTCCAGTGCTCTCGGTGGAGATTGTGAGGCTTACTGACCGTCCAGTGCTCTCGGTGGAGATTGCGAGGCTTACTGACTGTCCAGTGCTCTCGGTGGGGCTTGTGAGGCTTACTGACCGTCCAGTGCTCTCGGTGGACCTTGCGAGGCTTACTGACTGTCCAGTGCTCTTGGTGGAGATTGTGAGGCTTACTGACTGTCCAGTGCTCTCGGTGGGACTTGCGAGGCTTACTGACTGTCCAGTGCTCTCAGTGGGGCTTGTGAGGCTTACTGACTGTCCAGTGCTCTTGGTGGAGATTGCGAGGCTTACTGACTGTCCAGTGCTCTCGTTGGGGCTTGCGAGGCTTACTGACTGTCCAGTGATTGCAATGTCCTAGCTTTTCCCACCACACTTGAGACTCAGGTTTTTGTTTGTTTGTTTTGAAACAGAATCTTACACTATAGCACCAACTGGTCTGTAACTCATTATGTAGCACCAGTCTAGCCCCAAATTTGTAGTAACCTTCAAGGTCAGCCTCCCATGTGCTGGGATTGTGAGTGTGAACCACTGCACCTGGCTGAAACCATTCCTTGAGGCTGAGTTGTCTAAATGAAGTGCGGCTGCTGACTGTTTTCTCTGAGTGACTAAGAGAGAAAGAGACATTCTCTGAGGAGATGGATTAGAATGAAGACTCAAGTTCTGTGCCATCTGGGTTACCACAGTCTCTCTGAACCATACTGTCTTAAGGGCCAATGCCACGCATCAGCCATAATTAACCAGGCCTTCCCTGCTGAAGGAATCTCCAGTTATGACTTTTGTAGACATCAGAGGACAGCAGAGTCAACCTCCACAGTGAGGTTATTGGTTTATTAGGTGACCCTCCATGAGAGGTGACTTGATTTTTATTCCCATATAAGACACATATTAGCTCCAGGGAAAACAAAATACTGAACAACCACAATCATGCTGGCCCACACAGCTTGACTATAAATATTATTTAAATAGACATTGAGATGAAACGGCAATATACTGTGAAGAAGAGGAAACCGAAATGTGGGTGGAAATGTGTTTTGTGTTTGAAAAAAAATGTTAAAGAGCTAAATCCATCTTCCAAAGTACGAAGTCATTAGATAGTGTCTAATGTGAATTTGAAGACGATGTATAAATGGTATCTAAGAATCAAGAAATACTTACAAAAGAAACAACTAAAAGAGCTAATAGTCATTTCTTTTGGAGGACAGGAAAAAGGGTAAGTAGGGGCAGAGCAGGAGATTGTAGGGTATTTCTGAGCCTTGTCAAGCTGGTGAATTTCACATCCCACACACAGGCTGCTTTAATGTATTCCAGCAGACACAACCAAGTACCATGGGCTGAGAGTCTTGAGCAGCAAAGACTTCCTTTCATTAATGGAGAATTTAATTCCAAGATCAAAGTGTTAGTAAATGTCTTAGTTTGCCTTTAAATACTGTGACAAAATACTATGACCAATACCAACTTGGAGAAGAAAAGGTTTATTTGGCTCACATCTCCTGGGTCACACATTTCATCACCGAGGGGACCCAAAATAGGATTCAGGGCAGGAACCTGGAGGCAGGAGCTGAAGCGCAGGCCGTGGAGGAACACTGCTTACTGGCTTGTTCCCCAGGCACAAGCTCAATGTGCTTCTTTATATGATACAGTACCACCTGCCCAGGGGTGGCATCATCCACAGTGGGTTGGGCCCTCCCATATAGCTCAACAGTCAAGGAAATACTCCACAGACATGGCCACAGGCAAGTCCAATAGAGGAAATTCCCCAGGTGAGGCTTGCCCTACCCAGGTGTGTCAAGTTGACAATTAAAGCTATCCAGCACAATAAGTTTAGTCTTTTCTGAGGCCTTTCTCTTTGGCTAGCAGATGACCACCTTCTCTTTATGTCCTTGCATGGTCTGATCTCTCTGTTCAGATATTATGAATGTTTGTCAGATCAAGTTTCCTCTTATAAAGATACCAGTCAGAATGGCTTAGAGCCTGTCGTAATGTTTTCATTTTCATTTAATTCTGCCTTTAAAGGCATTTCTTCACATGCTGTCTTAAGTTCCTTTACTGTGGGTGTGATAACGTGTCCTGACCATAGCAACTTAGGAACGAAAGGGTTTATTTCAGCTCCCAGTTCCAGGTTACCATCTGCCACTGTGGAGAGCGCACAGCAGCAGGAGCTTGAGGGGACTGCTCATATTCCCTTCAGAGTCAGAAGAGAGTGATGAGTGTATGTGTGCAGGTGCTCACCAGCTTTCATCTTTTATACAGTCCAGGATCCCAAGCTCAGGGAATGGCGCTACACATGGTGGCAGGTCTTCCCACATCAATTAAAGTGATTAGGATAATCCTTCACTGGCACTCTCAGGGGTCCTTCTTCCAGGTGATTCCCGATTGTGTCAAGTTAGACAAAGCTAATTCTCATAGTTATGCTCTAAGGTACTGGTTGGAGGTTAAAGTTTCAACTTATGAAGTGGAGAGGGGGTATCCTCAGCTCACAACATATGGGCTAATTCAGTTTGTAGCATATCTATTAATTAAAAATTAAAATATATCTTTTCTCCAAGATATCATATTTCTCTTTTATTAACCATAATTTTATTATGCATAGGTATACTTTGTATATACAGTGTATCAATAGTTGGAAAGTAACTTAGTTTCTTTTCCTGTTGCTATAATAAAATACTCAACAAAATCAACTTATTGAGAGAGGAGAAAAGGGAGAAATCCTTTCAGGGTCATAGTTCAAGGAAGTGGTCCATGTGACAGGGAAGGCAGCAGGGGCTGGAAGCACCTGGTCACATTGCATCTACCATCAGGGGCACTTGTTGATGCTAAGCTCCATTTATACAGTCCAGAATCCCAGCCAGGGAATGAAGCTACCCACAGTTGTGGATCTTCCCACCTCCATTAGCAAAGTCAAGACAATCCCTCAGGTATGCCCAGAGGCTCTTCTCCTAGCCCTTTCCAGATCCTATCAAGTGGACAATTAACCATCATAGTAACTGGTTTTTTTTTTTTTTAGATGTATTTATCATGTTTAAAGGGAAATAGCCATAACTACTGTATCTAGAAAGACAAAGTCAATATTTTCATCAGCTGCTTTTTAGTCATGCAAAGTCTTCTATGTAACAACTGCCTTCATGAGAAATATTGATTATTTTTTACATTAATGAATGAGTGAATTAATTAATTATTATTGTGTGTGTGCATGCATGGGTATGTACCCTGGCTCCCCTCTGGAGGTCAGAGAACAGATGTTGCAGAAGTCAGTTCTTTGCTTCCATGTGGGTTCCAGGGACTGAATTTGAGTGTCAGGTCTGGGTGGCAAGCTCCTTTGCCTTCCGTGCAGCTCACCAGCTTTTAATCTTCACTCAACATTCCTGTCCAGGTTTTCTCCCCTTTTCCTTTTCTCCCATACTTTTGTTGATGTTGTTAAACTTCCTCTCTGACTTAGTATTTTATATTTTCCACAAGAACCTAAAGACAGAGATTTTGCCTGTTTGTGTAGAATAAATTGGATGTTTATAACAAGAGAAGAAATAAAGAAATCTACTTCTTTGGTCTGTGAGTAGTTATTTCTGTAATTCAAGCTGTGTTCTATAATAAGTCAAAACCAGCTCTGGTTAAATCTGTTGGGAGACATACATGAATCTGCCAACAAACACTGCAGTTCAGAATGAAGTTCTGTAAGCAACGATAAGAGTTCTGCTTTATCACAGCACATTTGAGAAGAGTCTGACAGAAACCCTGAACAAGATTAATGAGAAAATATGAAATAGGATTGAACCGGGAAAGAGCTAATATATTGCATGGCAGTGCTGTCATTCTGAAATAACAGAAAACAGGGGGAAGAGTGATAAATTGCAAAAAGACTCAGTGCTTAGAATTTTGGGGAAGCAGCCATGTTCAGAGAACTGAATTGCACCAAACACAGAAGAAGGGAAATGTCTATCAACAAATTATCTATCTATCTATCTATCTATCTATCTATCTATCTATCTATCTATCTATCTAATTTATCATCTAATCTACCAATCTATGTATCTATCAATCTGGTATATCTACCTACCTATCATGTATCATCTACATATCATGTATTTGTATCTATCATCTATCTATCTATCTATCTATCTATCTATCTATCTATCTATCTATCTATCATCTATCTATCTATCCATCTATCTATCTATCTATCTATCATCTATCACTCTATCATCTATCTTCATGTATCTATGTATGCATCTATCTGTATGTATCTATCATCAATCTATCAATCAATCATCTATCTGTTATCTATCTATCATCTATCTATCTATCTATCTATCATCTATCTATCTTCTATCTTCATGTGTGTATCTACCTATCATCTATCTATCTATCTATCTATCTATCTATCTATCTATCTATCTATCTATCTATCTCTATCATCTGTCTATCAATCATCTATCTAACTATCTATGTGGCAGAGTCTCCTGTGTCCTAGGATGGACTCAAGCTCTCTATATACCCAAAGATGATCTTGAACTCTACCTCTCCAGTGCTGGGCTTACAAGCTTGCACCGTCATGTGCTTTTTTTTTTTTTTTTCCCAGTGTTAAGATCTATAACAAGGCCTTCTGAATGCTAGGCAAGCACTTTATGAACTAAGCTACATCCCAGCCCTCAAAGTATATCTATTTAACATTTACATTGTATTTGCACCTTGTAAATTATTTATAACTTGTATACATTCCCATAAAGAATTATGTTTTGGCGCTAGGTGTGTAGATCTGTGAGTGCAGTTCAGGGTGACCTTGAACTCAAGATCTTCCTGCCTCGGCCTTGGAAACTGGGATTTCAAATGTGCACGATCCTACAGGCTCTGCTCCATCTTCTTGCTCCGGGTGTGCTTACTCCCTTTACTGGTATCGTACTATTATTATTCTAAGACGATACTTAATTAAGACCTATCCCAAGATTGATTAGATCCTAATTCATCATACTTTATTTTAATGAAATACTTCAAAACCCATTCAAATTTAAGTAAACTTACAGTTTATAAAGGCCAAAAAAAGCACATGAGAAAATTTGGTAAAACAAAAGTTCAGATAGGAAAAATCAATGTTTTCCATAAGCACTCAACTCGCCTGTGTAGATATAAAAAGTGCTGAAATACGCTCCCTTCCTAGATAACCTGTGGAAACAAACACTTGTGCTAAGTATTTAACTTTCTCTCACTTAACAAGTAATTCTGCAAAAATCGAACAAAGGGAAAGAAAGGTCAGTGAATTCCAGATACTTGTCTTCTTCCTTCCTGTCAACTGGCCTCAGGCAGCACCCCTGGCAGTGCCTTCTGTTATTTAAACTTTATCTTGGCTATTATTTCGTACCAGTCATGAAGGTATATTTATATTATTTGCCAAGACTTATTACTTTTGAGGCATGAAAGATGCTATAGGAGTTAAAATAACGTTATGTCTACAAAGGGATGGCCTGAGCTTAGAGCTAAGCATTTCAGTTCCACTTAAGCTTCTGGTATTACTGGGTCTTTGTAATGCAAATTGATCTACAGCACAAGGATTCTCCTGGTTCTGGGAATGTGCATGTTGAAGGAAGGAGAAATAGCTCATCTGCAGTCATCTCCAAGGGTTCTACTGCCCGATCCTCATAACTCAGAGCATCAGAGAATTCAGAACATTTCTGCCCAGCTTCTAAGTCATGCCTTGTATCAGCCAGTGGCCTAATGCCATGTGTGTGCATGTGCATGCTTGCCAGGTGTATGTGCATCAGTGTGTGAGCAGGGAATCCATTTTCAGCATAAGACTTACTAGAGATGTTCTAAGAAAACTTACAATCTTGAAAAGCTCAAAAACCTTGTAATTTCTTCAGGAGAAAAATTACAATAATTGAATTGCTTCTGTACACTTTCAATAAATTCATTTAAATTTTGATTTTTTTCTTTGCTTTTATAGGATTGTAGTGAGAGCAATCTAAAATATAACATTTGAGTCTAAATTTTCATCTCCTTGTTTTATTTGGGTTCTCAGTTGAATATTTGGTCAAAATATAAATTTGGCAGAGGGTATGAGACAGAGGAAGAAATGTCAGCACCGACCCAATTGAAAACCAAATAAGATAACAGCTAGGACAACCACAGCAGAAACTACTGAAAGCTAAGTTTCAATACCCAGTTAGGGAGGGTTTCCCACTTCCCTCTGTCTTGCAGGCTATGGGAAACTTTCTGGTTGAAGAATATGACAAGGATTCTGTATGAGATATTGAATCATTAAGGGGTTGGATAGATAGCTCAATGGTTAGGAGCACCGACTGCTCTTGCAGAGGACTGGAGTTTGATCCTCACCATCCACAAGGCAGCTAACAACCATCCATAACTCTAGTTCCAGGGGAATCCACCACCCTCTTCTGGCCTCCATGGGCCAACTCAGGTGCACTTACACACATGCAGGCATACATTCATACACATAACATAAAACATAATTAATAAAATATTAAAAAATCATCAAAATTATATTTTATAATTATTGGGCCTAAGTAAAATGTCTAGAGCGTTAGTCTATTATTCCTTAAAGGGCTTTTACATTCTTGTTTAAAAAAAAACTCGGGTCTTGGAGAGATGGCCTAGCAGTTAAGAGCACCAACTGCTCTTGCAGAGGACCCGGGTTTGATCCCCAGCACCCACATGATGGCTGAGAACCGTCTGTAACTCCAGTTCCAGGGGAATCTGACACCCTCTTCTGACCTCCGCGGCATTGCACAACACGGGTGCACAAACCTACATGCAGACAGTACATTCATACACATAAAAAATAAATAAAATAAAAAAAACCCTCAAAGTTTTGTGAGGCTCACCATCTGCAACAGACTATTCATTACCTACCAAAACAAGAGAATGAAATTAGGGATAAATAGAACAAGGGAAAATAATAAACCATAGAAGCAATTCAGAAAAAGTAGCCATTCTGACTAGGAAAAGAAATATCTTCATGGATTTGGAGTATTGGACATAGAAACCCAAAGATGAAGATTTTTATATGGGACAAATGGCAGGACTTCTTTGAAGTAGAAAGGACACATGAAAAATCTTCCATTTGATGCCCAGCATGGGAGAACCAATTCAGTTCATAAACACATTCTTCTTATGATAAAACACAGGACATGCCCCTGGCTCTATGAGGATAGGTTAGTCGAAGGTCATAATGGGAGTGGACTGATGGGAAGAGAGAAAATGTCACAAGGAAAGGAGTTGAGTTTTGAATTGAAAAATGGTTTATTTACCTAATAGTTGGTTAATGTTGGATACCTTTTTTACTCTGTGGTCTTGAATTTCCTTAACTGTAAAGTACAGATTGCTTTAGTTTTCTGCAATTATGATTGTAAAGTGCTGTGAATTCACATCTGTACTGTTTTAGAGTTCTAGAGACCACCATCTGAAGCCAACGTGTTTGACAGACCGTGTTCCCACTGAAGGTTAGAGAGGAGTCATCTCTGGATTTTCCACAGCTCTGGTCTTCACTGACTGTCTGTGGTGGACCTTGGGGCTGTATGGCTCCAATTTCTGCCTTTACTGTCATGTGCTATTATTTCTATCTATTTGTTTTCACATGGCCATATTGGATTGGGGTATACCCTACCCCAGCATAGCCCCACCTTAATGTTTACATTTGCAGTGACCTTACATGTAGTAAAGTGTTAGGTTTTTGGTTTTTGACATGATCTTTTTTTTTGTGTGTGTGTGTGATGAGGATGCAATTCAACCCACTGCAAAAGTAGAAATGCCTACTAATTTTAGCATGCTATTGAAAGGTCAAACATGACCATGTATGATAATGTATGTATGCTGTGGACATAGATTTCCAAGGAGTCTTCCTTTACCCCAGAGGGTTTTACCTACATATCCTTCACAGAGGAAAAACACCCTATAAATATATTTAAAGTACAAACATGAAATATAATTATTTCCCGATTGAATTTATGAGATACCTTTAATGATAGTGAATATATTTTTCAGTATTGGATCAGGATTTTCTGCTTGCTTATAAGGATGCTATTAATACAAGTAAATAGAGTGTGTGCTAAATGAAGAATAACATGGTTGTGAATGAGTTGTGAAAATGAACTCTCATTTAAATAGGCACATGACAGCTAACTTTAATAGATGAAGAAACTGAGGCCCTGAGATTTCACTGCCTTGTGTGAGGTCATACAAATAGTTAAGAGGCAGTGCAGGACTCAAGATCAGCGGTGTGGCTTCAGACCACACTCAAATCCTCTCTTATCTGTCATAGACAACAATCACACTGATAGTAAAAAGCCATTTCCACTTTCCTGCTCTTTGTAGCCCCACCTCTTCTCAAAGTTATAAAAAGTTTCACAATGCCTCAAGGGGCAAATTATATGCTGAAACAAACTGACAGGTTCTCAACTTAAATGGCTACTTATTAGATTCATAATCCATGTACGTAGGAGAGATGAAACAACTTCTTTCACTGTACAGGCTGTGTTATCTAAAATGCACGTTCTGGAAGTTAGCCTAATTCATATACCTTGACTTTGTTAAAGTTTTTATGTTAACAACTAGGAAAGAGTTTAGGTTTAAAACATCTGAAATCCCAAATCCCATACCAAATTTGTAGTAATTTTCCAAAGTTCTGTATTAAATGCAGGTCAGCACTGTGGATCGAAGGTTTCTTGTGCCTGGCTATTAGCTTCTGCCTTTCTGTGCCTGCCTTTTGTGGCCTGATTCTTGCTCTTGGACCACTCCCCATTTTGTCCTCTGAGGATGGGGGAGAAAGCTGTGTTTGTCAACTCAAGTTGCCTTAGGCAGGCACTTTCTGCTTTAAGGCAACTGAAAGAAGGTGGAACAAGTTGGTAAACATTCTGATTTATCCAGATGAACTTTCTCCAGGACTCTTTCTACATGCAATAAAATAATATTTGAATATTTGGAGAAAATAAACATATCAAGCAAGGAAGGAGATCAGCTCTTTAAATGTTAATAATTTTAACAGATGGAATTATCATTAGTCAGACATGCAAGTAACTGCTGTGTAAGAAGTGACCCAGGTAGGTGAATTAATATCTTCTCTGAGTAACAGACCTTTGCTTCTAGACCTCTATGGTATGCTTTCATGAGTGTGACACAGGTACTTCTAATTCATGTCTCCAAACCAAATATCACCTTTTGTAGCCAAATTTTGGAACTCTTTGCTTTGGGGGAAGTTCCTTGGCCTGTTCTCTAGTCCTGTAAGTCAAATGTTTTTTTTTTTGAAAAAAATGTATTTTGCTAAATTTTAATGACTTAAACTATATTTTTATAGCATTGTTGGTTATTTTTGTCCTTCTAACTCTTTTTTTTTGTATGTTAATTTTAGCAAAGATGTTTATTTTATATGAATGAGTTTCTTGCCTACACATAGTAAGTGCACTACATGAGTGTAATGTCTATGGAGTCCATAAGAGGGCATCAGATCCCCTGGAACAAGATTTACACTATCCCTCACATGGGTGCTGAGAACTGAGCTTGGGTCTTCTAGAAGACTAGCAAGTGCTCTTAACTGCTGACAATCTCTCCAGCCCATTCATATGAATCTTTATATTTTCTCTATCTCTTTTAATATTTCTACTTGCAATTACTGCAATAAAACTTATCTTTTATTCAGAGATATTTTGCTTCATTATATGATAACCTTTTAAATCTTGCTTCTTTTCTCTTTTAATAAAGTTTCTAGAAGATGTTTTTCTCAGACTTATCTTCTCACAGGTGCATTGTGATTTGCTCTGCATGTCTGAGGAAGTGCATAACAAGATAATCCAGAGTTCTGTCCTAGTGTCTTATCTGGAGTGTGCTCCTTTGTTTATGAAGGTTGCTGGAATGAGATCTCTTCTGCACACTGGTTAAGGAGAGTACTGATAGGCAGAATGACAGTAATCTTTAAAAACAGAATATACTTAGAATTTTATGATAAAAGAATTTGGGAAATTTCTGCTCTAGCATGTGGAATTTATGTGCAGTGTCACAGAGGGAATAACTTTATTTATTTATTTTTCTTGGGAATGACTTTATAAGAGTTTGAAATTAAAAACTCAGCCATGCTCTATGAACACACCTATCATTCTCTGTATAGTTTCTTTGCCCATTTACTTTGTTCTTGAATATATTATACAATTGTCTAAATTTTATTTTGTTTCTTTCTTCACTTATACTGGTGACTGTTCGAAATATCTTTTTCTTTGTTAATTTGCAAGATGAGTTTGAATCCACAAGTATGTAAATGTGATCCACAAGCATAATTTTCAAATGTTATTTTCTGTAACATATTCAAAATATACATGTTCTAAGGATCAACTGAGTGTAGGATAAGTACAATGTCCAAATGTGATTCACTACATTCTTTTTTTAAAATTTTATTTATTTTTTTATGTGTATTAATACACTGTCTGCATGTAGGTTGGTGCACTCGTGTCGTGCAATGCCACGGAGGTCAGAAGAGGGTTTCTGATTCCCCTGGAACTGGAGTTAAAGACAGTTCTTAGCTGCCATGTGGGTGCTGGGAATTGAACCCGGGTCCTCTGCAAGAGCAGTAGCACTCTTAACCGCTAGGCCATCTCTCCAGGCCCGATTCATTGCATTCTTTACAAACATCATTGTTTGTAAAGTACCTTTGTTAGGTAGCAATGCTTGAAAGTAGTTGGTATACTTACTATACCTGACATATAAATCTTGCCTATAGTTAAAAAGTAGATGAACAAACATAAAATATTTAAAAATTGCTACATTCAATTTAATCTAGAAGCAACATTGTAAAGACTGGTTAACCTGGAGTATAGAGGTGGGTAATGTGAATCTGGGGTTATCACCAACACATTTGGCTTATTGTCAGAGACATAGTCCTATCACACTGTTTAAGACCATAAAACAAATAACTGGACCTCTCCAGTTAGGAGAATCGATAAATGCCTGCTTTTGACATACACCAGTATGATGAATCAGATTCCGTCTAATATACCAATGCAACTGAAGGTTGGTCCTCGAAGATCTCTGTGCATCGGTGTAGAAGCACTCGAAGATCTCTGTGCACCAGTGTAGAAGCACTCGAAGATCTCTGTGCATCGGTGTACAAGCACTCGAAGATCTCTGTGCATCGGTGTACAAGCACTCGAAGATCTCTGTGCATCGGTGTACAAGCACTCGAAGATCTCTGTGCATCGGTGTACAAGCACTCTGTTCCAAAAAGTCAAGCCTTTGCTTAGTTTCCAAAAGGGCACTCTGAGCTGGTACCAAATACCAAGAAGCTATGTTGTTACAGAGTCTTTCACCTCTCATAATGGCTGGTGGGAGAGTGTTTCCTTCCCCAGAGCCTTTGCTGTAGACTCTGAGGGAGGTTGCTCCACCTACTGCTCTCTGTCCCCGCACAGCCCTCATGTCACGCTACCCCCAATTCCAGGAGCTCTCTCCGTCTATTATTATAATACCTGCTTGGTCAGATGTTGAAGCGGATCCAGCTGTTACCACTGAAATCTCAGCGCAAACTTTTAGATAAACTCTGTCAGGGATGTTTGAAGTGTCTATACAAAGGAAAACTGACCAAACAAAAGAAAGTGAAGAGCTTAATAGTAATATATGTTACTTTTGTTCCTTCTAAAGCACTGATGGAGCCTGGAAATAATTCCTGTTGAATCCAAGTACTCAATAAATGTCTAAAGAAGTCTCATAGCTTCAAAGAGAATATAATTTTAAGATCTCTCTTAAGAACTCTCTCAGTCACTTTCAAGTTGGTTTAGTTTAATAGTATTCCAAGATATTTACCCACTTATTTACGCAGTCAGGCCCAGGCTTTCAGGACTGGACCGATGAAAGCAGGAGCCCACCTTGCTATCCAGTATTTTCTACTTCCATGTCATGCACATTGTGCTTTGGGGTGTGTTTACACTCTGGGTGTGTAAGAGACTACACAATGCAGGTATAAGAGTTGGATAACAGATGGAATGTGGATGCAGCCACTTGTCACTCATCTGAGGTTTGTAGGACTGGAACAAGCACTTTTCCTTCTTTGAGCACTGATTTCAATGACCAATTCCAAGGTTACTGAACTTTGAAGATAGTGAATGTGCCCCATTGAATCTTACCACTCTATTCAGTTATTTCAAATAGTATATGGTTGAAGAGTTCAGGCTCTGATCTAATCGTTGGGGTTGGAGAACTAGCTCCTCTGATTACCGGCTGAGTTCTACCAGGGAAATTATTTATCATCTCAAAATTGCAATGACATCTAGAATAGAATATTAATTGAATCAATCTCATCAGTTTGATGTAGAAAGAAGAACCAGGATAACTGACTGGGGATACTAAGAATTTTTGAACATTTGTCCCATAGCTGTTCTAGGCATGTCAGAGTAGTGACAGAGCTTTGATTCACATGGCATTTATGTATTTATATTCATAGAGCACTACCTAAGCCTAAGTCTTTTCTTAGTCCTGTGCTTAAGAAGCCCTGAGTAGACTCTGCTTGGCCAACCTTGGGCCACACACTCATCTTTGCCCAGTCACCATGGCCAGGGAGAATTATAGTTTGTCTACCAGTGAAAGGGGAGTAAGATCTAGTTCTGTGCTTTAGGGGTCTCTTGTCGCTAATTGGCAGAAGCATTGCATAGCAGAGGAGAAAGATCAGAACTGCACAGGAATGTGTACATTTATTTCTGCATATATTTCATGTCCTTAGAAATCCATGACTGAAAAATGGATCCAATTATGTCTTTCCCTTTGTGTACACGCTGAAAATGGTAATGATTTGTCTCATTAGTGAATGGCGACTCTCTGCCATTCTGCTAGGCTGTTATACATGTTTTCTCGTTTGCTTTCTGCCCCAGTCATCATTGCTACCATTTTGCAAATCAAGAGTTTTGAGTTCAGAGAGGTTAGCTTGCTCAAGGCTTCACAGAAAGCAACCTTTTCTGGAAAAAAATTTATCCCACTTGGTGGTGGTTACCATGTCATCTTAATTTCTGCAAATGGTCTCTGTGCAGATGACTCTGTCATTAACACTCTGGGGGTGCACCAATACAAATATTACCAATAATGAGCAGCAGAGTTACTGTCAAATAAACGATAACAGCATACTAATCACTAACATTCATGTGACATTATGTGTCTCATAGTTATACTTATGTTCCCGACAACAGCCACGATTTCTCAAAGCCATAAATCAGGTCATTCCCTGCTTAAACATCTCCATTGACTCTCCATTTTGCATTTAAAATGAAATGTCTTACCCTGGGCTGAAAGGCTCCGCTTCTCTCAGTAGACTCAGCTCACCCCTCACCCCTCCTCTGGCTCATTTTGCAACACATCAAGTTCTTTTTTCAGCACATTCTCTTAGCATTTCATCTTCTAGCAAGTTTTTACTCTTTTTTTTTTTTTGCATATTGCTATTGTTATTCTTTACAGGACTGATTCTTTCTTACTCTTTGGATTTCAGCTGATATATCACTTGAAAGAAAGGATCCTTGGGACTGCTTATGAAAGCAGGTTTCTTTCTCTCATATCTTAAACATTGTCTGCCTTGTGCTGCTCATTGCTATGATCACAGGGGCACTTTGTGTTCCCTGGGGAGATGGTTGTTTATAGTCTCTTGTGAACTGGGCTCCAAGTGGCTGTATCATAAGGAAACAGGTTATTAAAGGGCCTTAAGGAAAATGTCCACAGGTTGCAGAGCAAGCAGCAGCGAAGCCCTTTCTTAGTTCCTTTTCCCTTTGCTGTGATAAAATATCGTGACAGAGACAACTTAGGGGAGAAAGGGTTTATGTTGGCTTGCAGTTCAAGGGAGCACTCTATCATGATGGGGAAGTCAGCAAGAAGAGCTGTAAGCAGTTGCTCACATCACTTCCACAATCAGGGGCAACAGCTTAATGAGCTTTCTTACATTTATGCAGTGTAGGATCCAACCTAGGGAATGATGCCACAAACAGTGGGCAGGTCTTCCCATGTCAATTATCCTGATCAGAACAATCCCCACAGCATGCATAGAGACTCCTCTCTTAGGTGATTCTAGACAGCAAGCCAACAATTGAGGTTAAACACTGCAAACCCATATTAAAAACTTGTTACCTGATCCCAGATCATGTTTAATTACTGTCCTTATTGTTCTGTGATGGGTTTGCTTCTACTGAGAATTGGAATTAAATAGCATACCGGTACCCACAAAATTTATCCTCCAGGGAAAAAGAAACTATTGGAGTCATTTGTAATGTACAAGGCAGGGATCTGTCTTTAGCACCTTCTAGAAATTTTTCTCACTTTGCAGAACTATTCTTGGTATTTTAATGACTCAGTATCAACAGCATGAGTTTTATTACAACTTTTCAGTTCCTGAAAATATTTCAAGCTCTCCATAGCATTGTCAAATATGAAATAAATTTCATTGTGGATGCAATCTTCTTTACTGAGGATCTTCAATTAATCCATTATCTAAATATGAATAGGCCGGATGTGGCTTTCTGTGGCCCCTTCCTTCTCTTTCTGTCTTCCTTTGTATAGTGGCATGTTTTACTCTTCAGACTAACTCTGGTATTTATTCCCAGCCTCACTGTAGAGACAAGCTACTCACCGACATCTGAACAGCAATTCCTGCATTTATACCTAACTTCTCCCAAAACCTATAAAATAGTATCCACTTATGAACAGGAGAATTTCTAGTGAAGGATCAAAACATCTTCCTAGCATTTCGACTGAAATTATTATATATTGTCCATTGTGATTTAGTTCTCAGTGGAGGAAGGGAAGGGAAGGGATATCGAGCGTGGACTCTGTTAGCATCTGGCATTCTTTTCTCAAGATCAATCACGTCATTATTATCACTGTTTCAAAGAAGAGGAAATGGTTTTGTGCAAGTTTTATAAATTTCCTATAAGGGAAAGCCTTGAATTCTACATCAGACTAGAAGATGCTGGGAACCAAGTGCTGGAAGGGACAAACATTTCTGTGTTGTTGTGCTTCAATCTGGAGAAAGAGATAGTCCAGAGAGGCCTCAGATTCTCTTTCAAAACAATTTGTACAATTATCTGTTTTTAACTGATTCATGTAGCTTGGCGTATGCTTCAACACTTATCCGATAAACAGAAGGAATCAGGTATGTGACTGAGGGAAGGGTAGAGAAGGGATCAGAGGTTGAGAGGGGATCCCAGCAGTATCTTGAAATACTGCAGAGGAGAGAAGCAGTGCTGGCTGGTCACCATGCAGATGGCTCCCTCGGGAGCTTAGAAGTAGCTGAATAAATGAATACAGTCTACCTACCAGAACTGTCCTTGGCAAGAGTACGCTACTGAAAGCTTACTTTGGCGGATTCCTTTTCTCTTCCTCAGCACTCTCAGCCTGGCAGATGCTCACTTGGTGCAGTAAGGGAGCCTGGTGATCTCACAGCCTCACACACGTTCTCCTCCAGAAAAGCACAGGGATGGGAGGGGAGGTGAAGGGGACAGAGATGCCACTGAGCAAACAAATGGGTGCAGGTCTCAGTGAATTCTCATCCAAAGAACTGGAAACAGGGGAAGCGAAAGCCTCAGCAACATTTGCCTGTTTTGTCATGGTCTAGATTTGGGGCGTAGTCTGTGTCAAAGACCAGTAAATACAAAGAATGAGACATAAAGTGTTGTTAAAGTTCAGCCAGTGCACTTCACTGCTGACTCATCTCCAAGCCCCAGCATCGAGTATTTCATAACACATCCTGTTCAGCATTAGCATTTCTTTTTCCAAATTTCATTATTTGGGCTGGAGAGATGTCACCTTGATTGAAAGTACTTACTTCTCTTTCAGAGGACCCACATTTGGTTCTGAGCATCTATGTGGTAGCTAACACCTATCCTTAACTCCAGTTCCAGGGGATCTAACACTCTCATCTGGCCTCCACTGACACCAGACAGACAAGTGGTGCACTTCCGTACATGCAGGCAAATAGCTCATAAACACATAAAGATCAATTAAAATCTTAAAAAATTGTTTATAATTTAAATTTAACTGTCATGTTAGTCCAGGAAGTTTACTCTGAGTAACTTTTTTAAATTGAATTTTTATGTGTTTCATACATTTTCAGTCAGTTTTAATCACCATTATAACTGCTTCTCCTTTGCAATGTCTAGCAGGCCTCCCATCCCCCAGAGTCCACTCCTTCTGTCATTTGTGCTAGAGTCCATTGCGCCGAGTCACTCCCCAGTCACTCCTCAGTGCCAGCTCATCCCCTGAGATCTAATTAGTCTATCTGGGGTCTCTTTTCTAAAGAAGGCCAGGTTTTCCTCACCCAACTTCCATCTGCTGTCAATATTTCCTCAGCAAAGGTTGGGCTCTGCTGCCCATCTCTGCAGTTCTGTGCTGGGATTTTGTCCAGCTGAGCTTGCATGGGTCTTGTGCATGCTGACACCAATGCTGTAGGTTCATATGAACAGGGTTCTAGGAACTTGTAGGGTTCATTTCCTATTGGTTTTGCATCACCTCCCTGGCTCTTACAATCTTTCCACCTCCACTTCCTCAATGTTACCTGAACCCTGGGTGGGTGAAGCTGAATGGAGGCAGCCTGTCCATGGAAGCACACTCTGTAGATTTCTAATCTTTATGTATGGTTTGGCCATTCAGGCCATTTTGGGTTCCTGGTCTCCTGTTGCATGGAGGAGTTTCTTTAACGAGAGTTAAGAGGTAGTTAGTGTCTTCTTGGGTCCTTGTTCTATGATGCTTGAGTCTTATGTGTAGAGGTTGCATTGTAGATGTGTCGCCTAGACATGAGCCATTGTGTGTGTTCAGTTGTGGGACTCTGTACTAGTCTCATCTGGCGCAAAAGAAGCGTCTTTTCTGAGCGGTGTTTGGGATATTTGTCTGTAATTACAAGGATACTTCTTTTGTAGTTAGCAAAATGTTACCTTAACCTAGGTTGTGTCTACTTTGTGGAATTGTCTAAGATCTATGACCTCTCCAGTTGTGTGCCTCTGGCTATGTTAACAATACCCACACATTAGTTTCTTCCCACTCAGTGGGCTTTAGGTTCAATTGGTTAGCCATTGATCTCCCCCCAAGATAGAAGCGCCACTATCGCACCAATGTCATTTGCTGTGCTGGTTACTGACATGGATATTTGGTCTTGAGGCTGATGTTGGACCATTGACTGGTGATCTCCCTTAGTGGCTTACATAGATAGAGCTCTCCCCAGCTATGAGAGCTAGCCTTCAGGGGTGGTGGCCTCCAGGTCAGCTCCAGCTCCATTGCTCAAGATCCAGTGTCCGAAGTACATCCTGTCTTTACCTGTCTTTACTTAAGGGTCTTACCTTCAGGCTCTGGGAGGCAATCAAGAGCTGTGGCACTAGCCTATGTGATTTTGGGAGTATCGTGGACTACCCTGGCCAATGACTCAAAGGAAACTCTTTTCACAATAGTGAAGAGCTGGAAGCAACCTACGTGTCTCTCAACTGATGAGCGGATAATGAAAATGGGGTACATCTACACAATGGAGTTCTATGCAGCAGCAAAGAAAGATGATATTATGATATTTGCAGGTAAATGCATGGAACTAGAAGCTGTTATACTAAATGAAGTAACACAGACTCAGAAAAACAAACTATGTATGGTGTCCCTCATTTGTGGATCCTAGCACCAAATAAGTATATATCTGGATGTAGCTGCAGGAACCAGGTAAATGAAAGGAAACCAGGAAGGGAAAGGGAAAGAGGAAACCTGAGACAGAAGGTGGCAGGTGACAGGTGTTACTGAAGAAGGAGCAGATAAAATCAGGGTATCTAAATGGGAGGGGAGTGGAAGGGTTAGAGAAGGAAAGGGGAGATAAAGGGAAAAAAGGAGTCTAAGAGAAGGGGACCAGAGGAGACTGCAGAAGACATGGAGGGAAGAGGGCTAGACAGGTAAAGGGATTGAGGGAAGATAACTAATGCCTTGTAGGGTAAAAACCTGAGAGAATCATGTTAGTGTAACAATCTATTGACAAATTACACATACAATACCTCTCCATGATTCCATATGGGAAGATGAAGGCTGCATATGAAGAAACAGTAGCAGACAGGAGAAACCTTCCTAAGTTTTTAAGAACGAGAAAGTATAAAGGAAAAGTCACTGGTATTTACAGATGGCTGTTAAGAAAACCCTCCCCAGGAGGAGAAGATCTTCTCAGTTTTTTGTTCACCAGCAGGCCTGGGCTCTGAAGCTGCGGCCACAGGAGGCTGCCTCTGGGGACTTGGTATTTGGAGCTTGTCAGACCAAAGAAAATAGGAATTGGAGTGAGAGAAGAAGGAACAGAAGAGAGAGCTTAAAGGTCTCTGTGCTCATGGCTGGCACACAGGCTGCAGTGGGGGTTTTCCTTTCTCTCCCTCTCGTGGCCATAGACTGACAAAGCTCTGAAAGTCACCACATCCTTTCATCTTTTCCTCACCCCAACACTCTCACTAATGGGCTCCACTCATCTTCCCACGAATCACCCAAAGAATTCCTACGTGGATAATTTAATGATTCAGGAAGAGAGGATTCTGTTCTAGTAAAAATGCAAGAATTGCTCTTAGAAAACTCACCCCTCAGCTTCTCAACTCTAAAATGCTGTCACCCTGCCAATCACTGGGACTTGCTAAAAATCATGAGATTGAGATCAGTGTTGCAATCTATGTCAGGTGGCTGCAGATGCAGTCCATTTAGAAGAAAGCAAGTCCCAGTGATAACTTAAACATGCTTAAACATATTTGCAGACATTGCATTTTTTTTCCACAAAAAAAAAAAAATTCTGAAAATGGGGCAGCATATGCTTATCATTCCAGCTCTGTAGGCTGAGGCAGGAGGCTTGTCAAACGTTTCAAGCCTTTTTGTACTAAAGTACTCCACTCTGTCTTGAAAAAAAAATTCTAGAAAAAGCAATTTACAAACATTTAAATTTTCCTTATTGAGGTTTATGCTATATCTTTTTTGTACCCTCAGGTGCCAAGTGAAATCCTGAAAATTCTGAGAGAGGGGATAATATCTAATATCCAAAGAGGCTTTACAATTTATATTTAACCTCTTTTTAAGAGTTTTAGCTTATCCGCAGGGCAGGTAGAAGATAGATCTCAGAGACTATTTCTAAAAACTCTTGATGTTTTCATCTCCTCTCCCTGACCACTCATCTTCTTGGGTTGCTTGATTATTTTGCAGTGACTTGGTCACTTCTTACTCTACCTGAGTTCTCCTGGCTTCAAGGTCCCAAGGACTGGACTTTTAAGGATGAGTTTTCACTTTGGCAGGTTCAGTAAACTGATTTGCACAGTAGGTATCACTGTTCCAAGTCTGTTAGGACACCTCTAAAAGTGGACAGATGGCTGTGGAGCCATGCTGACCTCAGCCCTCACTTAGGTAGAGATCTATTTCTCCTTCTCTTCTTCTTCCGTTCAGAGGAAACAAAGAGGGTAACAATTGGCAAAGGTGTCTTCCAAAACAAACCTAAATTAAATGGCTGTAACTGCCACCCACAGCCAAGCTGTTATGACATGGATTCATCAGCCAGGAGTATAGCAACAAACTGAACTTGTTCTTTTGTGCAGAACAAAAATGTTTCTTTGGAATTTCCTTGACATTTAATCTTTTTAGAAGTGCATCATGCTTTACATTTATTATGAGTTATTTTTGTTTAGGAATCTCTTTATTCTATAATAGTCATGGTTCTTAACATGGCTACTACTGCAGGTAGAAAATAAAGCATATGGATGCTGTTTGCTCAGGCTCAAAGGAGACATGATAGTCTCACAAAGAGACTTTATGCTGGACTCTGCACTGGACTGATGAGAAAACTGTGAGACAACACAGCCTGAAAGTCATCCCTGTCCATACGCATCCACAGGGATCAGTGCAGCAGACTAGAAGACGTGAAAAGACATGAGTTGTATTTTCTGGGTAAGAGATAACAAGCCTTTCCTTTATAGCTCTGCAAACATAGCCAAAACTATAGAAATGATTACTGATAGATACAGGTTCACTTTCATTTGAAAGATTATCTGAAAGAAATATTTATGTGGACATTCATAAATTTATGGATCTATTTATTTTCCTCCAGACTTCATTAAATTCTATGATTGCTAATATGTCAAATTTATTCCCCATTTGTAATTCATGTTTGATCTTTAATAACAAGCAGATGATTAAGTGAACAGTTATAAATTGCAAGGGATTTATAGACTGAGTATCCATTTTCCTACTTGTGACAAGAATAGATGCATTTATTCATGTTTAAGGAGGAGGTAGACTTAAATACAGTTTTGTCCAAAGATCCCCATGTACTTTGTTTGAATTTGTCTGTTGATTTGTTATTTATCTAACTTTATAACCAGGAGAAAAACTGTATGAATTAAAGGTATGCTCAAAGTACTTGTTATTTCTCAACTCT
The DNA here is from genome assembly GCA_009823505.1 of Rhizomys pruinosus. Lineage (NCBI taxonomy): Eukaryota > Metazoa > Chordata > Mammalia > Rodentia > Spalacidae > Rhizomys > Rhizomys pruinosus. Next base: position 495,972 of record VZQC01009178.1, on the reverse strand, counting down.
TTTTAAAATTTTTTATTTTCAGTTTATCTTCTGTGCTCTGTGTGTGTGTGTGTGTGTGTGTGTGTGTGTGTGTGTGTGTTAGACCTCAGAGAACAACTTGTGTAAGTCCCTTCTATCATGTGAGTCCCTGGGTTCAAAGCTCGGTGTTTCAAAAGCAACTTTATCTACTGAGTCATCTCCTGTGACCCTCTCAATTCTTTTATTATAGTTAAAAGTATTTTACATGAAGCAATAATAATAATAAAAAAAATTATTAGAAGAATTACAAGTCCTGAAAGTTTTTCAACACTTTATTAATGTTATTTTCCAGTTTGCTTGCAACAGAAGTTTGGAGAGGAGAGCCTCTTAGATGCTGAAGCACAAGCAAGACAAAGAACACAGAGTATCTACCTTTCATTGTTTTCTTTTCTTTCCCTATATTGACCTAGAAATGAGTAGGATTTTCAATTTCAACTAGGACTCTGGGGGTGGATTTTAAAACATTTCCAAATTAAGTTGATTGAAATGCAAAACAAAGAGCAGCAAATCAAACTCATGGATGAATAGAGAGTGGGGATACTGTATCTAAGGAAAAGATATATTAGCACATTTGTAAGAAGGTGAACAGTATTATACAATGCAGAGAAAGATCTGTGTTCTTAATTAGATTTGCTGTATTAAAAGGAAGAACTATTATAGGGGTAAATTACTGCTTTCTGATTGGATTTGAGGCCTTCTCCACAGGAGTGAACTTGTGCCTGACTTTGTTTTTTTTTTTTTTTTTTGTTTTTTTTGAGACAGGGCTCCCTGTAGCTCTGGCTGTCCTGGAACTCACTCTGTAGACCAGGCTGGCCTCGAACTCACAGAGATCCGCATGCCTCTGCCTCCCAAGTGCTAGGATTAAAGGCGTGTGCCACCACACCTGGCATTTATTTATTTCTGTATGTGTATGAATGTACTGTCTGCATGCAAGTCTGTGCACCCGTGTCGTGCAATGCCCTGGAGGTCAGAAGAGGGCGTTGGATTCCCCTGGAACTGGAGTTCTCCTGGAATTGGAATTTCAGACGGTTCTCGGCTGCCATGTGGGTGTTGGGGATTGAACCCGAGTCCTCCGTAAGAGCGGTCGGCGCTCTTAACCGCTAGGCCATCTCTCCAGCCCTGTGCCTGACTTTGTAAACCTGGCCAAGAACCCTTCCTAGAGTCATGGGCTCTAGGAAGGTATCTACTGCTCTCATTTGGCTAAATGGCCACGTTGTCCTTCTGCCGTCTAATCACTCACATTTATATCTATGGATTAGAACAACTCTCATCAGAGAAGCTTCTTATTCCAACATAAACCTCTAACTGGCCAAAGTGTGGAGAAGTGCTTGGCCCTGAATGGGAGAGCTGGGTCACTGCCTCCAGGGCTCGGGGAACATTGTTGGAAGAGAGGGTGGAAAGACCAACAGCCAGCAAATGGGGAGGTATGCGAAAAGATGCCTTCTGGACAGGACATAGCTATCGCACTCATGAACTCATTGGCATTCCGGTTACCTGCATACAACCTGGACATTAGGTCCATCAGTATTTGATCATGGATTTGACAAACATGAGGCCTTACCTACCCCTGAGGGACTTGGCAGTTAATGGTTTCTGGGTAGGATGTGTCATTTTCTTCAAGAGTGTAGCTATTCCTAAGTTACCCATATACCAGTAAATATCCTCCCACTCACACCCAGCAAGTAAGTCTAGTTAAGCTCAGTGGACCGTACACAAAATGAAGACATGAATATAGAAGGAATCTTGCTGGGAAGAAGAAGAGTTTCCTTGGGAGAGGGAAGGGGATGAGAGAGGGTAATGGGGGTGGTGAAAATAACTACAATTTGTTATATACATTCAGGAAACTGTCCAATAAAAACCAAAGTAGCTTTATTTCCTTTTTAAATAGAAGAAGACAGGATCTGAGAGAGGCTTAGACGCTCAGATGGAGTTCTGCACTGAGCACCAGGTAGATGACAGTGTGATAAACAGTAGTTGTCTCATAAGAAAAGAGACCAAAGATGGCCAAACAGGATATGAGGGAGGTCAGGGAAGAGGAAGAGAGGTAGGAGGGTGGCAAGGAGAGAAGCAGCGGGCTAGAAGAGAAGAAGAAGGAATCTACTAGGGTGTACTTTGTTCAAAAATCTCTAACGCTAGCTAATACCTTGAATGCTAATTTGAAAAATTTCAAAATGGATTTTAAAAAGATTATGAAGAAGCTGGGAAATTACTGATGCCTGATGGAGTCCTGGCTGTCAAGACACAGGAGGGCCTGGTGGGAATCTTGTTCTTTAGGAAACAAAGTACCATGCTTCTTGTCGTTGAAAACTAGCACACAGATTGTGACAATTAAGAAAACTATACTCTGGGTGAAAACATTTGCTGTACTTTTAATTCAACATTTTAGAATACTGCTATTCTTATTTGTAAAAGGAAAAGCAAAGTTAACTCTAAAGCAGCCGGGGCAAGTATTCAAATATTCCACAATGAAACGCTGATACTAGAGGAGAGTTCAGTACATGGACATGATTGCACCTGGACAGGATGTCAAGATGAAAGACGGTGATATGCGGGGTTCTCAGGGAATGGGTGACATGCAGGGCTTCCCAGGAATGGGTGATATCTGGGCTTCTTGGGAATGGGTGACATACAGGGTTGTGGAGTTCTCAGAGAATGGGTGATATGCAGGTGTTCTTGAGGGTGTGTGTGTGTGGGGTGTGTGTGTGTTTGTGTGTGGGTGGTGTGTCTCATCTAGATTTGAATAAGAGAAAAACTTGGAGAATAAGGTTGTACCGAGAGAAAAATTTCCATGTAGCTACATTTTAAATTGTGTTATTACAAGTAATTGACAATTACTAAATAAATTTAAGTAATGACTACAGAATAAAAAATAACAGTAAGACACCTGGAATGGTGGTCCATGCTTTTAATTCTAGCCTTTGGGAGGCAGAAGCAGGTGGATCTCTGGGAGATATAGGCCAACCTGGTCTATTACTGACTTACAGGTGGCCTGGGACTAAGGGAACTGTCAAAAATACCAATCCAATCCAAACCAAACCAAACCAAACCCAAAACAAAGTATTATAAAGTTATTTTATTGTGAAGGATGTACATTGTACTATGTTCTCTCTCTCTCTCTCTCTCTCTCTCTCTCTCTCTCTCTCTCATACTATACATGTACATGCATGTGAGTGTGTGTATCCATACACATGCATGCAGTAGCTGGAGGAAAATTCTTCTTGTTCTTTCATTTATGTTTTGAGGCAGGGCTTCTTGCTGAACATGGAACTTGCTGTGTTTGGCTAGGCTGACTATCTGGAGAGCTCTGTGGATCTGCCTGTTTCTCCCCCTCCTCCCTGGGATTGCAGGCATGTGTATCCATGCACTACTTTTACTTAGTTTCTGAGAATCTGTTTGTAGCCCTTGTGGTTTCACAGCAAGCACTCTTAGGTGTTGACCTACTTCTCCACGCCCCCATTTTTTCCTTCCCATTTTATATAAACACAACATTTATTTATCCTCAGATACACAAATTCTTACGGTTGTGCTAGAATATCACAGTAGTCAGTACATGTCTGTAGCCTGCGACAATCACAAACATCATAAGTACATACTGGGCACTGCTAAGTCCAGGTTTGTGTAAACAGCCTCTAGGATGTCATTTGAATAATTGATTGGTGGGGGCTAGAGAGATGGCTCAGCGGTTAAGAGTGCTGACTGCTCTTGCAAAGGACTCGGGTTCAATTCCCAGCACCCACATGGCTGCTAAAAACTGTCTTTAACTCCAGTTCCAGGGGAATCTGACGCCCTCTTCTGACCTCAGCAGCATTGCATGACATGGGTGCACCTACCTACATGCAGATAGTACAGTCATACACATAGAATATAATAAATAATAAAAAAATAAAAAAAATAATTGATGTATTTTGCAGAAGGTATTACTCAGTAATGCATGACTGTAAATCAAATAAAATTAATAAACAGTATATGGCAACATGTGGTAGAGATCATTTTAAGATAAATAGGACATATATATGAAATATCCAGAACGAGAACCAAGAAAAGACCAAATATCAAGAAAAAAAAAAACCAAAAGGAGCCAAGATATCCACATGGAGTCTCACTTCATTAACAGACAGAGCTGCTGAACACTAATGAACATAGTTGACTAAGTAATTAGATAAAGACTAGGACAGAAACAAAATAACTTTTCAAAATTTGAATAAAGATAAAATAGACACATATAGGTCTCATTAAACCTATCAAGCCGATAAGTAAAACTGACACGAAAACACATCACTGATGAAAATAAATCAAAGTGGTATATGTACTCAGTTTAATTAGACAATTAGTTATTTTCCTTTCTAACCTCAATTTCCATCCCTCAGAGGTAAACACTTGAAACTCTTAGAAGTTTTTGGCTTGATTATAATATTCTACATCTGTACAATCTGGGTATTGCATTGCAATTTCTAGATGAGATTTAGTGCAAAATTGTATCAACTGAGTTACTGTTGATGGATGATGACTGGGGCACTTTGGTCCTCTGCTACACAGCCTCCTAGCTTCTTCCATCCTCATCCTTCTAATAAAATTGTCACAATTTTGATTTAGAGAGCACACAATGCTACTGCATTCATAATTATTTGTATCGCATCACTTTATTGCTTTCTTTGCAAGCCAATAGCTCTGCCTTTATGCAGTGTTCTTAAATTACATAATGACATGAATAGAGATTTCTTTCATTTACATATGGAGCCATCTGTGAATTTGTGCAGTTTGAATGTTGTTATCCTCAGAGTCTATCAAATTTTTAGTTTTCTCTGTTTATTCTGTTTTAAGAACTTTTACTTGGGCATGCAGAGTGATGCATTACCTCTCAGCTTTACGTTTTGCTGTTTCTCCTGTCTTTTTCTTTCTTTAATCCCCCTTCTGAGAGGTTTCATTAATTTTATACCTCTGTCCTTCGTTTTTCCTTTCATCTTTGACTACTCATTATTATTATTATTATTATTATTATTATTACTATTATTATTATTTGAGACAGGGTCATCCTCACTATGTAGACCAGGCTGTCCTTGGTCTCACTAAAGGTGTGCACCACCATGCCCGGCAAGAGTTATTTTTTTGATCATTCTATGAATACTCCTTTTCAAAGTCTACCATTCTCACCTTTTTCTTTTTTGGCTTTCTACACAGAAATATTTTAACTCCCCAATTATTTTCTATTATGTGTGGAAAAGATTTCTCATTAAGGAATTACCCTCCCCTCCCATTTCTCATGGGCTGTCTGCTAATATTTACAACCAAGGTATTATGGGACCTTGAATAGGTAAAATTCCTCTCAGCTTGTCTTATATTAGCAGATCTGCTCCCAGACTCTACATGATGTTCCCAAACTCAGCATTTTCTTGTTTATTTCCTAGAAGTAAAATTCTAGATTTATATGGTTTATGATGTGGATAAACAGCAGCAACTGGATTGGGGAAGGAGCAGAGAATTTGACTACATATGTTTTAAGATTTATTTATTTTTATTTTATACGTATGGTACAAGTGTATTACCTGAATGTATATATCTTTGCAATGTGTGTACAATGCCCACAGAAGCCAGAAGAGGACATTGGATCCCCTGGAATTGGAGTTATAGAAGATTGTTAGACACCATGCAGGTGCTGGGCTCTAAACCTGGGTCTTCTAGCAGAGCAGCCAGTGCTCTGAACTGCTGAGTCATCTTTACATCCACCTTGAATAAAGGTTTTAAATATGTTTTTTGAGACAGGGTCTCTCTATAGGGCCAGATGGCTTGGAACTCACTATGTAGATCAGGTTGGCCTTATTTTCACAGAGATCCTCCTGCCTTTGCCTCCCAAGTGTTGGGACTATAGACATGCACCACCACCCCTGGCTTTAAAGACTTAATTTTATTTTATGAGGACAAGTGTTTGCTTACATGTGTGTATTTGCACCAAATGTGTGCCTTGTGCCATTGGAGATCAGAAGAAGCTACTGATTCTCCTGGACTTGAACTTGCAGATGGTTGTGAGCTGACGTATGGGTACTGGGAACAAAATGCAGGTCTTTTGCAAGAACAGTAAATGCTCTTAACTGCTGAGCCATCTCTGTAGTACCTGAATCTTTTAAAAAGTAGGCTTTCAACCAATACACTTCTCTTTAGGCATGAGAATATTATGTTTCATCTAAGGAAACCAGCATAGCTCTCTTTGAACTTTATGCTAGATTATGTCACCGTGGACTTCTCTTACTGTCTCCCTATTCTGCTCAGGCGTCAGCTTCCTCTGCTCCATCAGACCAAATATGTGAACTCTCTCTACATTTGCCCCAAGCTTGTTCTCCCATTCCCCTATTTATGTGGGGCTATGACCACAGTGCTGCAATTTGCTCATACCTTTAACTGTCTTTTTAGCAGTAAAGTGGAGGGAATGATAGTAAAGTGTTCAGCTTATCTTATGTAATTAAACACTTAAGCATTTCAAGTTAAAAGTAAAGGAAGCCCCAAATTACTGGCCTAAAGACTGAAAGGATAAAAAGAAATCTATATGGCCTCTAATGGATTAAAAGAAAGCCAGGCTACCCTTGAAATTCTCTTAGGAACTGCTTTGATTCTGAGCTGTTTTAAGGCCCCTCTAATCCTTCACATTTCACCTTCTTAGATAATGTCAGTTTTCCCTTAAATTTCTTGATTAAACAGAACTACCGTGTCAAGGCCTTGGTTTCCAGTTAAGCCACATTTATGGGTTCCTAAAGGAAAGTTCTGTGCCACAGAATAACCTTAGCAGAGCCTGACATTCTGCCATTTAATAATGGATATATACTTTGTGTCTAGAAGGCTTTTAAAGTTTCACAAATCCTCATTAAAATGTAAATGTCTGAGGATGGGATCAGCTCCTAAGCTATTAGCAATTACTCTGGTCAAGAAAGTCCAGAGCTAGAGGGAAGTGCAGCTGATCAGAGATAATAACCTTTAACATCCTAGAGCTTTTCATTGAGGGCCTTTATGTTGTATTGCTTTAATTTAGTAATTTATTTTTTGGCAGTCCTTTGAGTTTGCTTTTTGGCTTCAGTGTTTCCACATGTTTCTGATAAGGGTGTACCTTTTGTAGCAATCTTCCTTTGTGGTTGCTCCATCTTGCTATTCACTTGAGTTATATACTACTTAGGCATTTTGGAAGTTTCCATTGATTCAAAGGCTACTTTAGACACTTGAATTGTGCATGATTTCCCTCTAAGCCAGCAGTGATCATTTTTTAGGTTGTTACTAGATTATGAGGTGAGTTCTTTACTGTTTTCTGTTCTCAGATCAGTCTTTTCATTGATGAGTCATTAATTATTTAATGCATATGGCTTATGGTATAATCCTCTGATTCCCTGTTAGCATACTATTTCCTAAATATAATCATACTACCTGGTTAAAATTATAGAAAGTGATATTGATAAAACCAGTTTAAAGCAACACTACTAGCAGGCTGGGGAGATGGATCAGTGGATAAAGCAATTGCCATATGTAGTAGTTTGAATGAGGAATCCCCCCCCCCCCCGCCAGACTCAAGTGTTTGAATAGTTTGTCCTTAGTTTAGCCATGCTTTGGGGAGTTTTCAGAGATGTAGCCTTGCTGGAGCAAGCATGTCACTAGGCTCAGGATTTAGAGTTCATTGCCTTCCCCGGATGTCAACTCATCCTGCTGCTTGCTTGCTGTTGAAGAGGTGAGTTCTTAGTTTCTGGCTCCTGCTGCCACACCTGCTCACCACAATCAACTCTTATCCCCCTGCGACCATAAGCTCAAATACACTCTTCCTTTTATAAGTTGCCTTGGTCCTGGTGTTTTATCATAGCAACAGAAAAGTAACTAATACAGAAGCTAGTGCCAGAAATGAAGTGGTGCTGTGAAGAACCTGACCATGCTGTTTTTTGGAGAAATGTGGAGGACTGAGACTTTGGGCTAGAAAAGTGGTTGAATGCTGTAAGCAGAGTTTAACAGGCTGGTCTAGTTGGAGCCTGGAAGACAGAGTAATATATATTCTAAGGGTAATATAGACTGTAAGGGTAAAGACGCAGCTCAAAAGATTCCAGAGGGATTCTAGGACTTAAAATAGCCACTGGGCAACTGGACAGAGGCCATTCCTATAACATTTTGTGATATTTTGCCAAAGAATCTGGCTGCCTTCTGCTTGCTTTGTAAGAACTTCCTGAGGTTGAATTAAAAAGTAATTTACCAATTTCTTTGGTTGAGAAAGTTTAAAGAAAGCATACTAGTGAAACTGTAGCATAGTTATTCATGGTGACTCTTACATAGATCTAGAATGAAAATATACAAGTAGGCCAGGAAGAAATGATAATGTAGTTTGGAGTGGAAAAAAAGCACTAGGAAGCTTAATGTTGAAGCTAGGTATGTGCTGGGAGAGGGGCTCCGACTGTTCAGATTAGTGCCATTAAGGAAAGGCCTCTTGTTTATGAACTGAATAATGGGAAAAGTGCTCTCAGGGCAAGACTCCACTCAGGTAAGCTTCCAACTTGTGAAAGGAGAAAACCTAAGGCTTTTGTATGGTGTGTGTGCATGTGTGTGTGTGTGTGTGTGTGTGTGTGTGTGTGTGTGTGTGTGTTTTCTCCTAGGAAACCACAGAATTTAAAAGCAGCTACTAATATGGTGGAAGGGGACGAAGGGGGTGATGGTCCATTTCAAGCTTGAAGCTGAACTTGGCAATAACCTTTATATGGTATTGGCTCTACAGACATGAACAAGGAACTTGGCAGTATCCTTTACATGGTATTGGCTCTACAGACATGAACAAGGAACTTGGCAGTATCCTTTACATGGTATTGGCTCTACAGACATGAACAAGGAACTTGGCAGTATCCTTTACATGGTATTGGCTCTACAGACATGAACAAGGAACTTGGCAGTATCCTTTACACGGTATTGGCTCTACAGACATGAACAATGCAAGAGTTAAGGTTCCCAGGGTTCTTTCTGGCTTCAGAGAAGCCTGTGCAACCAGGCAACACATACCAGTGCTGCAGTCACTATGAGAAGACCCTGAGAGGACAGGGGGCTTGGAGATGGTCTTCCGACCTGTACATGTGCGCCATGGGATGCACGTGCCCCCTCACACATGAACATGTACATGCACACTCTAACAGGGATTTACAAGACACATTCACAAATGTAAGTAAAGACATAGAAATTATCAGCAACAAAATACTAAACTACATTATATTATTATTTCAAATTGTAAAAATCTGTGTCTGAGGTCTGTGGATTCCCTCAGGCCAGTTTCTTTAGCTATAAGGAAGCAGAGCGCAAGCAAATTTTCCTTTTCTGAATTCACAGTTATCAAGTAGGCTTTTTAATATTTTTTGAGTAGAGTCATTTTTATATTTTGCTTAGAAAATGGAGCACTGCTGTGCTCTAGTCGCTTAATTGAAGATACCCTTGCAATGATCTTCCTGTCTTCTACTTTCCCCAGTGGCTTACAGGTAGGAATCGCTTTCAGACAAAACATACTTTTCAACCACCCACAAATGAGGAGTGAAGAAAGTGGAGGCCATTAGCTTGCCCCCAGCACCTTTCAAAAATTTAAAATGGGGTAATTAATTACCCACAGTAATTTTTAGAGTAGTTTCCTGCTTCATCCATGTGAATAATTGTCAGCTACAACTTACTTATCCTCCTGACATGGTTAACAGTCCTTATCAAATTCTTTTAATGTCTGCTATCTATGGCCAATTTTCTGTGCAAGAGTTTTGGACTTAACTAGAAATTGGTGTGCTGGTTCATTTTAGCTGTCAACCTGACATGACCTACAGTCACCTGGGAAGAAGAGTCTTAATGAGAGCTTATCTAGATCAGCTTGGCCTTTAGGCATGTCTCAGGGGGGTTGTCTTGATTGCTCATTGATGTAGCACATTGTGGGTGGTACCATTCCCTAGGTGGGAGTTCCCAAACAGTACTAGTTATTTGTCACAGAATTTGTGAAATGTGCCTAAGATCTTAAAACTGTGTTGAATGTATTATGAAATGATCAATATTTCAATTGGAAAAATATTTTTAAGCCTAGATGATTTTGATCTTTATATATTGAAAAATTAGAGGCAATTTTTCAAGTTCCTATGCAAAAGAGGACAGGACTCATTACAGTGGAGCTAATTGATTGGAACTTGCTATTGAAGCATTGCTCATTCATTGGTCTAAAGTAAAATTAGTTGTTTAACTTCTTTGTCATTAAGGAGGATCTATAAATTAAATGGAAACTCTTAAGTATACATCTGTTTCATGTAATTGTCACAAAATCATGGTGGTAAATCACATTGCTATTGCAATGCTGTTTTTGTAAATTTTAAAAAATTCATGTTCTGAAAAGGTTTTCTTCTTAATGTTAGTTAGGGTATTAGATTACCATGACTAAATAACTATTTCTCCCTGTATAATATTTATTTTTTAACTTCTGTCTTGTTTGTCTCTAACAAAACCGTTTTATGGAATATGTAATTTATTGTATAAAGAATGGAGGGGTATTTGTTCTATAGAGAATCAAGTCAGTCAACAAATTGTCTTATTATATCCATAAAACAAATGTTGGAAAAAGGAAACTTAATCATTGTACTTATCTTATAAGGTGGAAGATCCATGATGATGTAAAAAAGACATTGCTTAGAATTTGTTTTATAAACCTTAAAGGAGATGTGATTAAAGAAAGTTTTTATCTTTCTTTACTATTCTTCCTGAACACTTACATTTTAGCAAGTAGCCAATATCATGATTTAAAAGTCTGTTTGTAAATGAATAAGGCACAGGTGAAAATATTAATATCTACTATTTCCCACCATATTATTTTAAATACAAGTGAACATGTATACTGCCTTGCTTGAAGAATTTTTTGACAAAAGAAGCAATATCCATCATTTGTAAATTTTCTTGTTTTAAAGAAAGCAGTTAATTTATGTAGATAAAAATTATGTAAATAAAATTTATTTTATATAAAAAAAAGAAGAGTAGCAGAGACCAAACAAACAAAGACGTGTTGATTCTCTCCGGTGCTTGACACCTGTCACAAGCTGCTTGAGTGCCGTCTTGACTTCCTACAATGATGGGCTGTAACCTGGAACTGTGAGCCAAATAAACCCTGTCCTTCCCAAAGCATTTTTCTCAGTGAGAGAAGTGAATGAAGAACAGAAAATAATGCTTCTTTCCTTTTTAAAGCTTTTAATTTATCTTTATTTTATGTGTATGGGTGTCTTGTCACTATGTATGTAAGTGCACCTCATGCATGTGATATCCATGGAGGTCAGAAGAGGGCATAGGATCCCCTGGGACACAGGTTACAAATGATTGTTAGCCACCAAGTGAGTGCTGGGAACCGAACCCAGGTTCCCACAAGAGCAGTCAGTGCTCTTAACTGCTGAGCCATCTCTCCTGCCCCAGCTTTCTTTTTTCTTTCGTTTTAAATGGAAACATGTCATTTCCTGAGATGGTTCTCTCTCTCTCTCTCTCTCTCTCTCTCTCTCTCTCTCTCCTGTGTTTTAATTAAAGTAAGGATATTTGTTGTTCATAAAGTTATTTTTATTTATTTTCAGAAACAAAAGGAATCTTTCAATTATAATATCCTAATATCCTTCTAACAATCTGGCTTATACTTTTCAAAGGCTGAGTGACATTATTATGTGAGGTTGTATCTTGTGAGCCTATTACCTACAATTTTTATTAACCTTTCCTGTGTGTGTGTAATATGGGAGCCACTAGATTAGTGATCTAAACTTTAAACAAACGTAGCAGCAAGCACAGGTAGGGGAACAACGCAACGAAATTTTGCTCGGATGTAGCGAATTAATGAACAGGCTTGCTGATTTTCTATGCCTTGGTCCCCTTTGTTTATCTGAAAAATCTACCTTTTAGGTTTTTTGAATCTAAGAAAGGTCAAAACCACAAATACAAGAGAGCTATTCTCAACTGTAACCTTTAAAACATTAATAGCCAAAAAAATAAAACGTTAATAGCCACTGAGCTGTACCATTTCATACCGCTTCAATTAGAATCACCTATCTCTTCAACCTGCCAACCCCATTTCCTTCAACACATTTCCAGCAAAACTCATTTAGAAGCTTGAGAATGTTCTTTATCTAGAAGACTCACAATGCGTATTGCTTAAATAATGAAAAGTGGAATTATGATGGAGACAGCACTTCAATTTATTTTGCTGTTTCTGAACATTGTTCTAAAATATTGCTCATAAGAGCCTATTGATTTAATTTTTTCAATTATACCTTAATGTAGTTAAAACAAATAATCTTTCACTATTATTTAATTCTCACATTAACTTGAATAATAAATGACTTTTGTTACTTTATGAGCCATGATACCAATGAGTCTATCAAACAACATGTGCATATATCTATACATATGTACATTGAAGATGTATTAATATATGGAGGTGAGCATAAAAATGATGTCAAATGAATATTTAGAGTTCACAGTGGTTATTAAACCTTGAAATCTCAGTGCTTTAATCCTCCCATCTGTAATGTGGAACTAATAAAATCTTTACTCTTTGAAAGAGTTTGCTAAGCTTCTATAGAAATACTGTATAGAAGAGCAGTCTGAGATGGGAAATGAAAGGGTCATTATACAGTCAAATTAAATGTATAAAACAAACTATTTTCAAATAGGAAGTTGCTAGGTGAAATATACATTAATATACACATAGTTGCATTTATTTATTCATTATTTATTTATTTTTATTTTATGTGTATAAGTGTTTTGCTTGCATGTGAGTGTACAATGACTGTGGAAGCCAGAAGAAGGCATTGGATCCCCAGACTGGAATTACATGTGGTTGTTAGCCTCCATGTGGTTCTGGGAACCGAATCTAAGGCATCTGGAAGAACAGCCAGTGCTCTAACCACTGAGCAATATCTCCAGCTCCAATGAATCTATGTTTTTTGTAACCTGGTGGATGACTTTATTTTTCATAGGCAGGACTTGACTAAAAATTCCAGTTATTAGTCACTGTGATGTAAGGCCAGATGTACTTAGGTTCTATAGGTTCTATAGCAATTACTACTATTATAAGATTCAAGTGTTGTATTCATGTATAGGTAGCATTACTTAACTCCTGTTTATATTCATAACATTATAATAAACATAATTTACATTAGTAAAACACAGCTATTGGTTAATATTCTACTTTGAAAGAAACTAATAAAATAGATGTTGATACTTCAATAACGTAATCTTGGTAATTAATCAATTTGTGGGATATATTTTAGTGAGGATATTTAGTATCATTGTAAAGTAAACAACAACAATGCTGAACAGTAAAGTAATAGTCAATGTTTTAAGTACAAGCTTCTGATGGAATTAGCAAGCAAAAAAACCCAGAAAATCTTCAAATAGATTTACTAAAGTGTTGGATAGAATCTAAAATATCTTTTATTTATTTATTTTTTTTTGGTCTTTTCAAGACAGGGTCTCCATGTAGGCCCAGCTGGCCTGGAACTCACTCTGTAGACCAGGCTGGCCTTGAACTCACAAAGATCCGCCTGCCTCTGCCTCCCAAGTGCTAGGATTAAAGGCATGTGCCACCATGCCCGCTAAAATATCTTTACTATATAATGAACTGAGAAATACTGATGGAAGTTATAGTTTAATTTTTTTTGAATTTATGTATTTATTATTTATTTATGTATTTATTAATTTTGAGGCAGGATCTCACGTGTGGTAAGCTGATCTTAAAATTACCATGTACCCAAGGATGGCCTCAATTCTAATCTTCTTGCTCCATGTCTCGAGTGCTGGGATTATAGGTGTATGCCACCCACACCTCATTTGTGTGATGCTGGTGATAGAACCTGGGGGCTTGTGCATTCTAGGAAAGTGCTTTATCAGTGGTGCTGCATGTACAGTCTAGAAGTTATGTCTTGATAGCTTGGTTGCAATCAAATTACTTTCCTCATTTTGTTCCCCAGAGTTGAATTAGCTGCTTCCTTGACTTCTTGAATTAGCTGTACTTTGACAGCTAAGATCACTGAAAAGTTCAACGAACCCAAGTGCTTTCATCTCATTGGTTATTAATGCATGCTTGCAAATGTTCATTTTCTAAGAATGGAATTATCTCAACTTTCTAACTCCAAGAATGACTAGCTTCCCCCATAGGCTGCAATGGACAGGAGCAGGTTCATTTTAGCACCTTCTCCTGGATGCACCTGCCCTTCTGAACTGTGCAGTCCACTGCCCATCTGGACCTTTGTCATTTCAGCTCCTTCCTTGTGTCTCCACTAATTGCTTGTCTTGTCCTACTTGAGTTGAGAGCACAGATGCTGGCCTTTCCTTCAACTTTGCCTTATGCCATGGCTGTTCTCCCTGTCTTTGCTTTGAGGCTCATATCCGGGTATCACCCTCTTTGTATTGTAGAGCGTTTTAGCTAGAAATCATACCTGTAGTGATTGGAAACAAACAGAAGTATCTATCATGGCACTCAATTCCATTTTTTAATATTTTATTATTATTATTTTTTATTTTTGTATGTGTATGAGTGTACTGTCTGCATGTAGGTTTGTGCACCCATGTCGTGCAATTCCGCAGAGGTCAGAAGAGGGTGTCGGATTCCCCTGGAACTGGAGTTCTCCTGGAATTAGAGTTACAGATGGTTCTCAGCCGCCATGTGGGTGCTGGGGATCGAACCCGGGTCCTCTGCAAGAGCAGTTGGTGCTCTTAACCACTAGGCTATCTCTCCAGCCCCCCCCATTCCATTTTTATTACAATACTTACCATAGGGAATTCTTTTTTCACCTTGAACTAAATCAGCTTCTCCATAGGGTTTTTTTTTTTTTTCCCTTCCTATTCTGGATCATCAACAATAGTGACAAAACATTGTTGATAATAAATAATGCTAAATGATGGTGGTTAACGCTGATAATCCAATTTTATCAGATGCATGTGACTCTTAACATAAAATGTGAAGCCTTCAAAGTAGAACTCCAAATTGTTCATGTGAAGAAAATAAAAGACTGTGGAGTACCTGCAGGTATGTAAGTGTACTCAGGTAGTCCAATGCCCATAGAAGTCAGAAGAGGGTGTTAGATCTCCTAGAGCTGGAGTTATGGATGTTTGTTAGCCGCTATGTGGGTACTGGGATTTGAACATGGATCCTCTGCAAGAGCAGCCAATACTTTTAACCTCCAAACCATCTCTCCATCCCTGGAGTATTCATTTCTAAATGGAACAATCTATATCACACCCTTTTCCTTTTAAGGCTCAGGAATCATTGAGGAAGTGGGACTAGAAAGATTTTAAGAGCCAGAGGTAGTGGATATCTTTAGTGAAAACAGTATTTGCCAGACATGGCCAGGTCATTGCACACATGACCTCACAGTGCTGTGACTGCACACACAAAACCTACACAAGATCAAGCCGACGAATCCCAGCACAAATGGGGATGGGCTTATGGGATCCTAGCACTAGATAAGGGGCTATTGGCAGTTGATGGCTGCTGGGGAGGAAGAGGCAGTTTTCTTCAGAGGCGTGTTCCCTGCGAGGCAACCCATGCTCTAGTGGACGTCCCTCCACCCATGTACATGAAGATAGCAGGAAGTGGACTCAGCTGGTTGCAAAAAATATCACATGAAGTTGGAAGGGAAAAGTGGTATCTGGGGTAAGGGAGAAACTGGAGGGAAGGGAATGGGGATGGATTTGATCAATACACATACTACGCATGCACGGAATTATCAAACAGTAAAAATGATTACAAAACGAGAACGTCTACAAAATGCTAATGCTGTATCAGACTCTGTGTCTTCTGCTACTTCCTAGTAGCAGAATAACCAAACCAACGCCTCTGTGTGGAGCCCAGGTCCGTTTTACTGTTGCTCCTTCAAGTAAATCCTCACTAACTTCCCGTCTGCCTCCAGTCTCTGTTCTTCCTTCTCTGAGACTGTTTCATTTGTGTATTGATGTGCTGGAACTTCTTCCCTGTGTTCTCTCTATTCCTTTATGTTGTTCCTCATTTTTCCTCCAGATACTGCCCCACGGTTATGTTTCTCCTTGCAGAAACTCCTTGAAAGACTTTTCTTGCTCTCTTCATTTTCTTTCCTTGAAAACCGTCAAACTGGAATTTCATCCTATTCAATGAAGCATCTCTGTGAAAATCACTAGGGAACATCACAGAGTCAAATCCACTGGGCACATCTTAGTCCTCATCACATGCTGCTTACAAACAGCACTTGACCAAAGTTGTCAGGTTTCCCTTAAAACCGTTCTACCCTTGGCATCTAAGCTACCTCATCCATCTCCCTTTCCAATTATTCTTTTCTCAATCTCTTTGCTGATTCTGATTCTCCTCCTCCTCCTCCTCCTCCTCCTCCTCCTCTTCTCCTCTTCCTCCTCCTCCTCTTCTCCTCTTCTCCTCTCCTCCTCCTCCTCCTCTTCTCCTCTTCTCCTCTCCTCCTCCTCCTCCTCCTCCTCCTCCTCCTCCTCCTCCTCCTCCTTCTCCTCCTTCTCCTTCTCCTCCTTCTCCTTCTTCTCCTTCTTCTCCTTCTTTTTCATCTCAACCATTTCTAACGATCAAAGTGTTCCAGGGCAGAGTTTATCACTTAGATCTCTTTCTTCACGTTTATGATCTAATGTCCTTGAACTTTTAATATTTTTCCAAACTCGTATCCCCATCCCCATCTTCTTCTCTAAAATCTAGACCAACAAGTCTACCTGCTTCCATGAGATGTCTACTTAGAGGCTCAATAATAAACATCTGTAAGTCACTATGTTAGAAAACTAACCTTTTCTGTTTCTTTCTCTCTAAGGTTTCTCTCACTTAATCTCACAAATGACAATTCTGTTTTCTAGTATTTGGGCCTAAAAGCTCACGTGATTTTCAATTTCTCCCTTTGGTCACAGTCCACAGAAAGCCCTGTAGGATCACCTTTCATGGTCTATCCTGACATCTCATAATTCACAGTGAGGTCCAAGCAGCTCATGGCTGGATTATCACAAACTGCTAATTGGCCTCAAGGTCTCCAGCCTCCTCAGTCCTTATCAGTTTATGAAATACAAGTCAGGTTGTATCACCACTCAGCAGATGACATCCTTACTCTGACCTGTGAAGTCCCTCATGACATAGCTCTTTATCATTTCCTGAGATTATTTCTGTCTCTTTCCCCATGTTTCCCACTTATAGCCAATTTATCATTTTTCTCCAAACACTGCATGGGAAGCTTCCTTCTCAGTGAGGATATCTGAACTTGGCCTTCTTCCTTCCTGACAGGCTTTCCCAGAGGAGTTCTCCAAACCAATGTCCTCATTTTCTCTAAATACTTAAAAGTTACCTCTAGGTGACTCTATTTTCCCATCTAATACTTGATGTTTCTGTAACCTACTTTATCTATTTCTGTCTGTCACCTAATATACCTCTTATGTTGTTCCCATCTTGTACTTGAAGGTAAGTTGTATGGTTATAGAAAGTGGTGTGTGTGTGTGTGTGTGTGTGTGTGTGTGGTTTTCTACTGTTTATTGCTAAATCTTGACTCACTTCTGGTGTGCAGTGGGACCTCAACAATTGCTCGATGAACACCTCTTTGTATAGCATAGGAAGAATTCCAACTTGGTG
Source organism: Rhizomys pruinosus (assembly GCA_009823505.1). Classification (NCBI taxonomy): domain Eukaryota; kingdom Metazoa; phylum Chordata; class Mammalia; order Rodentia; family Spalacidae; genus Rhizomys; species Rhizomys pruinosus. The sequence goes on along the minus strand of VZQC01009178.1, from coordinate 478,364 downwards.
TTATTTTCTTTCCCCCAAATACTTATAATTTATATTTGTTAAAACTTAAATCACAGATTGATTAAATATATGCATTTAATATTGTGGTAGATACTATAAGCCAAGGAGAGAGGGAAATTTTGGGTCTTTTGGAAAGTGGATAAATCCAAGAGTGAAGAACAGAGATTGGGGTATAATTAATTATTGATGGGATGGTATAGTTCTCTTTTTAGCACCTCAGAAGAGAAAAAATGGAAGATATATAAATGAGTCTTTTACAAGTTTCAAAACAGAAGAATGATTAAGCTAATTTCAGTCCATGGTAAAATTATATTGGGTAGTGAAAGAAGAATTATTTAGAAGGACATCACGGTCCTAACTACCTAGAATAGATTAGGGATGAAATTAAGTAATATATTATATATATATATATATAATTTTAATGTTTTATTTATTTTAGAGAAAGGGTCTCATGTAGCCTAGGATGGCCTGAAACTTACCATTTAGCTGAGGATGACCTTGAACTTTTGATCCTCTTGCCTCTAACCCCTGCTAGGATTACCAGCATGGAATATATTTTAAGATGGCAGGTGGTAAAATATAGCAGAAAATACAGTAAAATTGTAACTTCTTTTTTTGGGTAAATTTTTCATTAAATGTTTGCACATTTCATGTAGAACATCATAACCATCTTTATCCCCCTCCCCACTGGCACCTCCCATGCCCTTCCCCCCAGTAGATTTTATGCATTCTATCATTCATGTTAAGGCCTATTGAGTCAACTTAGTGTCCCCAGATGTCCCTCAGTGCAAGTTCATCCACTGCGGTCTAGTCAGCCTATCTAAAATCTTTCCCTTTAAGAAGATCAGCTCTTCTTCATCCAACAGTATCAGCTGCCAATAGTTCTTCACCTAAGATTGGGCTTTGCAGTCCACTTCTATAGTTCTGTGCTGGGTTTTGTGTGCTCGAGTTTGTGTGGGTCTTGTGAATGCTGACACCATTGCTGTAGGTTCATATGAGCAAGGTCCCAGGAGCCTGTAGGACTCTATTTTAATATGGTCATGCACCTGCTACCCTGGCTTTAAAATCTTTCTACCCAATCTTCTGCAATGGTTTCTGAGCCCTTGGTGGGTGAATTTTTTAATTCTAGGAGTCCTGTCCAAGGACCCACTCTCTGCAGACTCTTGTTCTCTACAATTTGGCCATTTGCATCCTTCTGTGTTGATAGCGCTCTGTTGCATGAGCGAGGGTCATTGATGAGAGTTGAGAGATGCATTAGTGTTCTCTCTACCCCTTGTTCCACTATGTTCTGTGAGCCTTAGGTGTAGAAGTTCTACTGTTGATGTACACACTTACAATGGAAATTTAGTCAAAATATTCTCTGAGATTATGATGTTCAGTGTGGAATCAATTTCCCAAATATCCAGATTTATTGACTCAACTACTTTTATTTTACAAAGTTGAACATGCACTGTAATTCTTTCTAAAAGGGGTTCATCATTGACTGGACATGTCTTCCTTAACCTGTGACCACTGGGGGATTGATGGGGTCCCTACTTGGCATCTAGACACAATAGTTTGGTGTTTTCCATACATCACTATTTCTGACACAGTGCCTTCTGTACAGCCTCTTGGATTTGTTTTGGGTTTATTTCTTCCCATTAGCAAAATCAGAAATGAAAAAAAATTACAACATAAGGACAAAGGTGAATGTGAAAACCTTCAAGTTCTTTATAAGACAAAATTTTGGGGATTGTGGCCATATTCATGACTATTCAGCATAAGTTCTATTCAAATCTTTAAAAAAATGTTAAGAGGGAAATCTATATTCCATTATTCACAAATGGGCTGACTATTTTCCTTTAATCTAATCTTTATATTTCAGGTAAGGGTCTACTGCTCAATGTGGGTCTTCTCTCTGACTGTCAAGGATGACAGAGAAATGAGAGTGCCAAGGCCAATTATGTCACACTCAGCACCAGTTGAAGGTAGTTGGAGAGGAAACTTGATGTTTGTCAAATTTTGGAAATATCTGACTGAAATGAATACTGTTACCCATGAGCGCTTCACCATGGAAACTAGATTCTCATACACTTTCCATTTCTCACCTCTCGTTGCCAACATACATAATACCCAGCACAGCTTTCTCACACTTCAGTGGGTTTGGGAAGAATATTTTTAAAAAAGAGCAGATTTAAGATTTGATCATTGAAAGTATCCAACTAAATGCATAAAATGGCACAAGTTTGCCAAACGTACCACTGCATTTGATTTTAGGATAATGGAGAAATTGGATAAACCAATGAAGCTATTAAGTCACATCCTGGGGCACAAATAGTACATATAAGAGAGGATTTGGTGGACAATAAAATTCAAATGGAAGAAACTCTACAAATCTTTTACAGAGGTGTAGGTTTTCATGAAGTCACTCTGTCCAAACTGGAAGCTTAGGGTGTTGATTAGCAATGTGTCTGGCTGCAAGGAGTGTGTGTCTGGCAGTCTTTACTGCATGGACTTCCAACTACAAAGGCATTTTTTATTGGACGAAGCTCCTGCTTTACTTCTTCTGATGTGCTTTGAGTTATTTAACCCATTGATGAAAATATCAGTGGCTGGTGCTGTGTGGCAGCTGCCACAGAGTTATTGAGAACAAAAGTAAAAAGATTAATTTTTTTATATCTTTTTGAGACAGGGTCTTCCTGTCCTGGAACCCACTATGTAGACCAGGCTGGCCTTCAACTCACAGAGATCTGCCTGCCTCTGCCTCCTGGGTGCTAGGATTAAAGGCGTAAATTTTTTTTTGTCTTTTCGAGACAGGGTCTCCCTGTAGCCCCAGCTGTCCTGGAATTCGCTCTGTAGACCAGGCTGGCCTTGAACTCACAAAGATCTGCCTGCCTCTGCCTCCCAAGTGCTAGGATTAAAGGAGTGCGCCACCATGCCTGGCAAATTTTTATCTTTTAAAGAAGACACATAACCTTTTTGGGACTCTATACAGGCCACACTGATTTAGCCCTGGTGTATGAGGTGATAATATTCTCTTTTTCCCTTATCACACAACTGTCACATCATTAGAAAAGAATCATTTGTTTAATTAACTTCTTTTTTCCCTCTGGACTGCAGTTCTTAATAATTTCTGATATCATGAACCTGTTTATCATGCTAGTAAGGTCTGTGGTTCCATTTACAGAACAATGCTTTTAAAAGCACAAGATTACACAAGAAATCAGTTGTATTGAAATGCCATTTTAAAGTATTAGAAAGTTTATGATATCATAAGCTATTTGCTTCTTATTAATGCATTAAATAATACAACATAAGAAAAAGCAACTTAGGGGTCATGACAATCAGATAGCATAGTTCATACATCTGCAACATGATATGGCATAGGAAATTTTGTGTTTTGTGTTTGAGGATGTCACAGATGCTGCTAATACATCTGTGGTTTATGGACTATATCCATCACTTTAATTCATCAGTTAAAGGTTAAGAAAAATAAAAACGTAATTAAGATGTATTTGTTTCTTTTGTATGTTCACAACTTTTCTTGCCTTGTGCTAGTTAAAAAAATCTCTGTACTACATTAAACACATAACGAGAGGCTCATATCTGCCTTATCACTAAATCCCCACTTGGTAGCTCATAGCATATATTCATTTTTCTCTTTCTCTCTTTCCACTTCTTTTACCCTCTCTCCTTTCTCCATAATATTCTACCTTCATAGCTCTCTCTCTCTCTCTCTCTCTCTCTCTGTCTCTCATAAAACATGGAGCTCAAAGTTCAATATCTATATATCTATATATCTATATCTATATATATATCTATATCTATATCTATATCTATATCTATATCTATATCTATATCTATATCTATATCTATATCTATATCTATATCTATATCTATATCTATATATCCGTGTATCTCATTTACTGGGAAGAGAACTGATATTGGAGACAAAACTGTGACTAATCAGGAAAATACCTCATGACCTGGGGCTGTCATTCCTGTCGGAGATGAAAACAGCCTCTAGCACACCACAAATACCCAGAGTTTGTGAACTTGAGTATTCCTTGCTTTGTTTTCTTATAAAATCAGTGATCTTTGAAAAATTCTTTGTTTTCTTTTTCTTTTTTTAACTTTTTGGTCTTTTTGAGACAGGGTCTCTCTGTAGTCCCAGCTGTCCTGGAACTCACTCTGTAGACCAGGCTGGGCTTGAAATCACAGAGATCCTCTTGCCTCCGCCTCCTGAGTGCTGGGATTAAAGGTGTGTGTCACCATGCTGACAGTAGTTTTTCAGCAACTATTAATATTCTGAATGAACTGGCTGACAAACAGAACTTTTAAAAAATTGAGAGTGATTGTTACTACTTTTTCAAATAGACATTGTTGTAATTTCTGGCTACATTTAATGATCCTTGATATACAATATTTTTTTATAGCTTAATCCTTCTTCCAAGGACCAAGGAACAGCACAGAGACAGAGAGGGCAGAAAGAGCTGAAGAGCTGAAGGATAGAGGAGTGTCATGAGAGCCACTGTCCAGATACGATGCGGCCATTGCAGCCATGAGCACACAGGTGTGGACCTCCAACTTCTGAATACAGGAAGAGGAACCCCTGAGGCTCCATCTTTTCTTGAAGAGCTATTGATTCTTAATGATTGCTGGAGGAGAAGGTGTCATTTTATCTAATGTTCTAGCCATTGGGAGACTAGGTGGGATGAAGAAAGGTTCAGATGAGAGGTGGGGTGACAGAGGGTAATGTGAGTGATATAATTACAATATGTCATGTATGTGTATATGCATATATGTGTATATATTATATATGAATAAATTACTCAAAATAAAGAAAAGTGGAAAGAAAAATTGTAATTCCTACATCTCTGTATACTGATCACATAATTCTCATTTTCTGGATTATTTTTGCTTTGTTTGATTCCTGTCTTCTCAAGATTTATATATCACCTACTCTGGGAAGAGGTTCTTCTACTCTCCCACACTGGCTCATCTCTCTGTTCAGGATCCTTTATAGTCATACATTGGGCATCTACTTTTGGATAGTTGATGGACAGGAGGGAAACTATCTGTCTCTGTGTTCATAACAGTTTTCCTTTTGTTAAATTCCAAGACTCTGTGTCTGCTTCAGGACCCAGAGCAAATCAGCAGTACCATTTCCACATCCACCTGGGATGGACAACCTCACACAGGAAGCTTTCAATCCCCAGAAAATCCATTCCTGCTTAAAGGCCCAACCCAACCCTAAAATCTAATAACTATAACAACCATCACAGCAAGCTACCCTTATTGGTGCAGTAGTGGCACTGTTATCTGGGGGTCAACCAACAGCTACCTAATTGGACTTAACGTCCTCACAATAGGAGGGAACTCATGGGTGGCACTGTACACTCAGCCAAATACACATGACTGGAGATAACATAGATCCTAGAGAAAACCCTATCTCTGTCATATCTGTAGACAAATGAAATTTCTAACTATAAGCTAAACATGGATCCTTTTATTTACAGACAAGCATAACGTGTACCACTCATCAAGGAAGCTTCTTATTGCAACAGATGGAGGCTACTAGAGAGTTCTACAACTGGTTAGACACAGAGAATAGACATCTGAGAGATCCCTAGTCCTGGGTGACAGATCTACAGTTGAATCTGCACCTAAGGCTCATGGAATATACTGGAACAAGGGCTTCAGAGAAAAATTAATGCATTCCTCAACCCTCACCAGTGAAGCTTCCTTATACAACAGAGTGTGATGGACACAAGGTCACAACTAGCCATGTTTTAAAAGAATGAGAGACTGCACGGGGCTGCAGAGATGGCCCAGTGGTTAAGAGCGCCGACTGCTGTTACAGAGGACCCAGGTTCGATCACCAGCACCCACATGGTGTCTGAAAACTGTCTTTAACTCCAGTTCCAGGGGAATCCGACGCCCTCTTCTGACCTCTGCTGCATTGCACGACACGGGTGCACAAACCTACATGCAGACAGTATATTCATACACATACGATAATTAAAAAAAAATAAGAGACTGCAGAGTGTGTGTCCGTGGCTAGGACACCTTTATTAAGCCTCATCCACCATGACTCAGGGACTATTTCAGAAGAGGGGCAGAGAGATCGTAGAGCCAGGGCTGGTTCATGGACACAGGGGAGCAGAGGCTTTCAGGCTACAGGAAACTTTCGCATGTGAATTTGAGGCAATGGGGGCACTGACCACAGGACCCATGCCAACTCAATTAAACAAGGGTCCAGAAAGGAGAGAAATGGGTAGTGGGCCAGCTCTAGACTGAGAAATATTCTAGAGTGATCACTAAGTGACCTCAGGATGGGCTGACTACACTCCAGTGGATGGATTTGCACTGAAGGACATCTGGGTAGGAATGCTTGACTGGATAGGACTTACCATGTATGGGGGATGCATAAGGTGTGGAGGGGGGTTGGAGGGGCACGGATGGGGAAGGGGGTCTAAATTTGACTAAGGACTATTCTATGAAACTACTAAAGCTCAATAAAAATTAAAAAAAACTAAAGGTTTACTTTAAGAAGGGTAACAGCATTCTGCATTTTGGAACTCTTAAATCCTTTCAAGTTGACAGTATATGCACATTTTGAACTTATTACCATGAGATTCCATGGCATATCTCTCTGCAGCATGTAGGAGATACTAAAAAGGGCCCAGGTCTAGATGCGGTAGCCTTTGTTCTTGACCTGGTTTCTCTTTTTCCTCTGTGGAGGTGGAGTGACGGGTCAGAGGCTGTGTGGTGCTGTGCTGGTGCTTGTCTCCAAATGTAGGGGACGCGGCATAGACTCAGGAGACTTGCTGGGGCCTCACTTGTTTGCTTGAACCCCTAGGGAGTCTTAGCTCTGTGTTTTTACAACTCCCTGAGTTAGCAAGTATATCCAGCCTAACACACCTCTCTAGAAAGGTTTCTTGAACTAAACCAAAGAGATGTTAACTAAGTGTAAGATATGCTAGCCTACTGACATAAATGTCTTTCGACAGTGTGAGCTTTTATCTAAGTAAGAGAACAAAGTGAATGCCTGAGAATCAGATCTGACCTTGCATGTTTCTGAAACTCTCAACTCAATTTCTTTTTTTTTTTTTTTTGAATGGGTTCTTTTTTTAAAATTTTTTTTTATTAATTTTACTTATTTCGTATGTGTATGAATGTACTGTCTGCATGCAAGTCTGTGCACCCGTGTCGTGCAATGCCGCGGAGGTCAGAAAGAGGGCTTCGGATTCCCCTGGAACTGGAGTTTCTCCCTGTAATTAGGAGTCTCAGACGGTTCACACGGCCGCCATGTGGATGCTGGAGAATCGAACCCGGGGTCCTCTGTAAGAGCGGTCGGTGCTCTTAACCGCTAGGCCATCTCTCCAGCCCCTCAATAACTCGATTTCTGAGGAAACAAAGGAGTATCTGGAATATTGCACACATTCTGGTTGGTGAAATGGTACAAATGTACTAAATATCCAGATACAATATTTATCTATTTTGTACCTGCTTCCTACTATGGACTACAAGTCAATTGAAGAGAGTTTTAATCCATTAAATGACATTTCTTGAACTGAACAGTTTAAAATGAACAGTGTAAACTGAATGTTCAGAGAGAGCTTAGCTGTAGACTGCTTGCCACAAGAGCCTGGGTTTAACCTGTTCCACAGCATAAACACACACACACACACACACACACACTCACACTCACACACACACACACACTCACACACAAATAAAGTTAAAATTAAAATGGGAGCTTCGAGAATGGCAAATACAGTAAGCTCCTTTGCTTTTTCTAATAATTACTGGAGGAAATAAGGAAATATATTTGGATGTGCTATAAATGGTGCTGCTTGTTTAAGGAAAGTTCTTTATTTTTTTTTTCTTTTTTCTTTTTTTTTTTCTTTTTTTAATTTTTTGATGCTTGTGCATTTCATACATCATTTTCAATCATTCAGGCTTATTTTCCCTCCCTTCCCCCCCACCACCCACTCCATCCCAGATCATGCATTTGCCATAACTGTCCCATCTTTCTCTCAGTTTTTTATTTTTTTTTTTTTTCCTTTTTTAGCTATAAGTGATAATCCATGAGTACAAGCATCCTTCATGCAAAACCTATCTGCAGGCTGTTGTGCCCAAACACCTACAGCCCCACCATCCAGTGGGGGGTGACAGGTTGTTTGTTCAATCAAGTTGATCAAATGAGTGTCCAGACTACATTGCTGTAGTTTCACCATTCACCCCAATCGCAGCCCTTACATTCTACCACGCCCCCTCTTCCGCAGGTTGTTCCCTAGGCTTAGAAAAGGGGCACAGGTGGATGAGAGGTAAAACAGTCCACTCTCTCTGGAGCTGTTGACTTGGACTCTGGTCAATTCTGGCTGTTTCCTTTCATGGGCTGACAGTTTGTCCAGGAATAACCTTTCGATCCTACTAATGAAGAACAAGCAATTAGATATATAGGTATTTAAGCAGCACTAATAGTTATGGTAGGTTACTTTAGCATAGACACATGTTTGGATATGTTAATCCATGAATTACATTTTTCCCCCCTGTTAAATATGACAGGGTCTTACTGTGGCTTATAACATCTCCTAACCTGTAGAGGATGTAAGCTTGTGGCATCAGCCATGGGTTATTCCTCCAAGGAGAGAGCCAATAGCCAATTAGATTTGGGATATACAGGCACATGGCTGCCTCTGCTGCACAGTATTTCCAGGCAGGTGAGGTGTAGCTGGTGCTCACGGTGGAGTCTTGCTTGACTCAGGGAGACCCGTATTTGCTTTATTGGTTTAGTGGCCTTTGGTAACACTCTCTGGCATTCCAGAGGCCATCTGTACACTTGCATGTGCGGTCTCAATACATCCCTCCCATGTTAACGTCAGGTCTTCTAAGTTGGGATACCTGCAGGAGGAGAGGCAATAACACCCTGCTGCCGAAGACCTGACGTTAACATGGGAGGAAAGTTCTTTATTAACTGAACCATGTCCCCAGCTTTGTGTTGCTAAGTTAAAAATTTATGTATTCGATATAGAAATAATGCATGCAAGACTAAGGAAAAGTACACAAGTATCAAACTGATGATTGCAAGTTTTCCATATGAAAAGGATCTAATTCATGCTTGACAAGAGGTCTCTAGAAGAACTGATGATTCATATGACATAAATTATAATTGTAAGGTTAAAAGATTTTGTTTCTAACATTAGTGTAAAAACCATGTTGCTTCATAGGAATCCTCTGGTATAAAGTTACTCAAAATAAACTGCATATCCAACTGCAGGCACTCCTCACAAAATTTCTTTTTACATTTGAGCATACTTTAAACTTTATAAATAACTTAGATCTAGAGTTTGGGACTGGAAAGATGGCTCAGCAGTAAAGAGCACTAGCTGTTCTTGCAGAGGACCCAGGCTTGGTTCCCAGCACCCACATGGTGGCTATCAACTGTCTCCAACTCCAGTTCCAGGGGATCTGATGCCCTCTTCTGACCTCCAAGAGCATTGCATAACATGGGTGTACTGAACACATTGGCAATACACTCATACACATATAATAATAGAAACAATAAGTAAAGTATGGTTTAAAAGAGACATAGACTTCAGTTTTTTTCTTGTTGTACTTTGTCTGTTTCATCATATTCCACATCCCGGCATTGAGATTTACTTATTTTTATTTATCTGCTTGTGTGTGTGTCTATGTATGGGAATATGCACAAGTGTGTAGGTACCCCTGGAGGCCAGAAGAAAGCATCAGATCCCTGGAACTGGAGGTACAGGTAGTTCTGAGCTGAGCTGTCTGATGTGGCTGGTAACTGAACTCAGGTCCTCTGTAAGGGCAGCAAACACTCTTAATCACTAAGCCATTTCTCCATCCCCTCAGTCTCCCTATTAAAAACTCTAGTTATATGAAGTTCAGTATTCTGAAAAATATCAAGTATAATTTTATAGTTGGCTTTTCTAACATGTTTCTTAAATATATTTACCATATAGCTTTTATAGATAATATTTACAAAGCATCCTTCTAAGACTGAAGGGATACTGTTGCTTCTATTCTTATTTCTGCCAGTATTAAGGCAGCTCCATATACCCACATGTCTTAGATGATGTTCTAAGAGCTTCTGAAGTCTTAGACAGCTCCTATTGGCCATTCTGGGATGAATAATTTTATTAAATTTTAATGTTTTAGAATACTATTGGCATTGTTCAAGTGCAATTCACTTTGACATTTATTAACATTTAATTTCTAATATTAAAATTAGTACTCCTAATCAACCTAGATGTCTATGAACTAATAAATAGATAATAAGATCACAGTAGATTTATATGATGGACTATTCTTCAGCTGTTATTTGCAGGTTAGTGGATGGATCTGGAAACACTCATCATGAATAAGGTTACACAGAACCATAAAAACAAAGGTTATATGATCTTTCTCATAGATGGATGCCAGCTTTGAATTCTTAGGTATGCATGTTTCAATGAGAAAATCCAGAGCTTAATACCTTTCTCAATTGTCAACAGAGAGGCTTCCTTTTGTAGCAGATGGCAATTAACAGGGAGATTCACTACTGACCAAGTTGCAGAGAAAGAGGCTGCAGTGTGTTTATCCTGAGTAGGACACCTATGCCAAACTTCTGCCTCCCAAGGGTCAGGATCATTACAGAAGACTGTAAGAGCCAGAGGTGGTGGAGGACGACAGGGAAGCAGATTTCTAGACATCTGGGCAGTTACTCATCTGAACTCTCAGCAGCATTAGCAGCATGCAGAAGTCCTATGTAAGCTCAAACCAGACAAGTTTCCAGCATGGACCTGGAAAGCTTGGTAAGAAACCCCAACCTACCTGAGGAACTATTGGCAACTTATGGTTGTTGAGAAGGGGAGAGTGAGTATCATTTAAAGGTGAGGCTCTCGGGGCTGGAGAGATGACCTAGCGGTTAAGAGTGCTGACTGCTCTTACAGAGGACCCGGGTTCGATCCCCAGCACCCACATGGCGGCTAAGAACTGTCTGAAACTCCAATTTCAGGAGAACTCCAGTTCCAGGGGAATCCGACACCCTCTTCTGACCTCTGCGGCATTGCATGACATGGGTGCACACACCTGCATGCAGACAGTACATTTATACACATACCAAAATAAATAAAATTTAAAAAATTAAAAATATATCTTTTAAAAAAGGTGAGACTCTTGGTAGGTCCAGGTCCAATGGATACCCTACATCTCTGGGCATTTGGGGATACAAGTTTGATTGTATAGGTATCTAATCTATATCTTCATCTCTAGCTATTATCTATCTATCTATCTATCTATCTATCTATCTATCTATCATCTATCTATCTATCATCTATCTATCTATCTATCTATCTATCTCATCACATTAAATTGGGCAGGGGGAGTAGGGAAGTACAGATAGAGGAGTGAATCTAAATTGGATCAAAGTATATTATATGAAATTTGCAGAAGTTCAATAAAGTTGAAAAGATTCTAACTCCTGATTTTTTTCACCTGGGATATAATTTTCTAGTATGGCCTAGGAATATGAAATTCACAATAAGCTGAGCTAGTTCATCCTTCCTGATCCATGTTTGAAGTAGTTGAGAGGACTGAACAGTCTCAGAACTTGGCTTTCCATGGCAAGTTGAGGAACTGGAGAGGAGAAGCAATCATTGTGAATTCAGGACTTGGGACATACCTGCTGACAATGGAGAAGGCAGGCCATAGGTACACATTTTGTCTATTTCTAGCTCTAAAGCTGGTTTAGAAATTAGTACATTTCCAATGGCCCTTATAGAAGAATAGCATATATTAAATGTCCAAATTTTACTTTTTAGAACAAACTACAAAGTACATTACATGGGTACACATTTAAGTCCATTTATTCTCTTTACCCCTGTGGAAAATATACTTTGGATTATTTTTCTCTCAACTTTAAAATTATTGTTGCAGGCTTAGACTAAAGTGCCTCTGATGTAGTCTGTATTAAACGGACAGCGTAGAGGGATAAAAACTAATGAAAACAATCCTCAGACATGATCAGCAAGAAAGCCATCTGGCTGGACGCTCCCTCAGCACTTCAGGCATGGATCAGTCATCACTCACCCAGGGGGAGGGCAGCACTCAGAGAGGCCATTGGATCTGCTGACACAGACTGCTGATGATAAATCGAGCTGGTGGCTGCCAATATGAAGAGGGTTCTGCAGTGGACAGCCAAGGTTCTTCAGGGCAGAAAAGCAAGAGAACCACCCAGCCTGATAAGAAATAAATGGAGGTATCTACAGTTCCACGTGTAGCAATCTGTTGTTTAACTTGCATTTCCAAGACACAGAGCTTGTCTCTGTTTTCTTCAGCTCTCACAAAAGGTTTCTTTTTCCTTTTTGATTCATAGAAGCATATAATTTAAAGTGTCAGTAGCAACATGATGATTCTATAGCTCACAAGCCTGTACTAAGTCCTCCATAGACTGTCACATTTTTCAATTTATGGCATTGCATAGAATCCTTTTAGTTCCCTGGCTGGAGACAGAAAGGTGAAAAAGCCAGGAAAGAATGGTGTACAGGGTTATAATAGGGGTGGTCCATGCTTTGTTAGTTATTGTCGGAGCTTGCCAGGGTAGTTTAAATGCTGGCAAGGTAGCTGTAGTGGTACTGTGTCACGTTAGCAGTTTGGAGTAAGACAAGGAGGCTCATACATCACCTGCTACTGGCATCTGAAATTGCGAGGTGGGTGTGTAGCACATGTTTCTTCAGTGATTGACACAGCTAAAGAGAGTTCCAGACACAGCTTCAGGAAAACGTTTGTCTCCACAGTCTTGGCATTGAATAACTGAAGCGTATGACACATACCAACGTGCATTGGTGTCTGTAAAGGTAGCAGATGTCTATCTGACAGGTTAGCTGGAGAAAACAGTTTGTATAGTAAAATGATGCAAAAGGTGTGTGTGTGTGTGTGTGTGTGTGTGTGTGTGTGTGTGTGTCTGGGGTGGGGACAGATGGGAGAAATTTGGAGAAGTTCCCACCTAGGCTGTGGTTTTTACCATTGCAGGTGGAGGGAGAGAATAATGCATTCTCTTTCAGATTTTGGGAGATAGTTTTGCATTTTGAGTAGCTGACAGCATTTCATAGCTGTGTGAGAATGATAGAAAAAATTCTGCATTTCCCTCCTCACTCACAGAGGCATAAAGTCCCCTTGTGTGCCTCGATCATCCATCAATGTTGCTGTCCACTCCGTTTTAAATAGGAGTGCTTCAGAAGAAATGGCCTATTCTTCAAATTGACATTAGGACTGTTAAGAATACCACAATGGCTTCACTTAGTGTGTGTGTGTGTGTGTGTGTGTGTGTGTGTGTGTGTGTGTGTGTGCATGTGTGTTGCTTCTTTTAATTAGTAAAATCACCCTGAGCATCAATGAAATTAAAGGCATTAATTTATAGAATCTGCTTATGTAATCTTAAATTTCAATTTGATGGATCAGAAAATTATCATTTGTGTTTTTCTCTTGAGGGTCATCAACAGAAATAAGACTTTATTCATTTTCCAATAGAAAAAAAAGGATGTCCCCCAAGGTGGGATGGCTCGTGGTCACAGGGCAACTTTACTAAGGGCCTTTTGGAATGCTATGACAAAGCAGAGGCAATGGGATCCATGTCCTGCCCAGGACACTTAGAATATTTGCTCAATATGTGTTTTGGTTGGCAGAGGTGAGAGAGGGAATTAATGTTGGGTTTTACATATCCATAGATGGTTTTACAAATCCATAGATGATAAAAAGCAACAAGAGGTTGAATTACATAGAAACTTTGTGAGCAGTCTAATATATAGCACAAACCTTGAGATGAATGGTGTGTCCTTTCAGGGTCACATTTCTTTCCATCAGTTGGGAAGCACACTGGTTATTTATTTATTTATTTATTTATTTGTTATTTGTTTATTAGACTGGATCTCTCTTTGTAGCCCAGTGTGGCCTTGAACTTGTGATTTCCCTGCCTCATCCAACCAAGGCCTAGGAACAGTCAGAAAGCCCCTCCACTGTCATCGAACTCCTCTTCTAATAGTAATTCATATCACTTTTGCTATTGGTGCCTTTATTCATCATCAGTCATATAGATAACACTACAGAATTTAGAATATTTTTCCCCTAAGGTCTCTCCTTTGCTTAAATTAATTTTGTCTTCAGAATGAGGGAGGAGAGATTGAGCACTTTCATCTAATGTATGGTCTGCTTTCCTTTCTGTTGCTGTGATGAGACGCTTCAACTAAAACCAACCTGGGAGGAAAGGATTGTTTGGCTTTCACTTCCGGGTTGCAGTCCATCACCGAGGGAAGTCAGGGCAGAAAGTCAAGCAAGAATTTAGAGAAGATACCCCGGAGCAGGGCTTGCTGTCTCATTCTCAGGCTCGCACTCAGCTGGCTTTTATATATAGATCAGGACCACCTGTCTAGGGATAGAGCCACCCACATGGGGCTGCACCCTTCCACATCAATTACAAACACCACACTCCCCCACTCACAGGCTCACAGGCCAATCTGATTTTAGAAATCCTTCGACTGATGCTCATGTGACTTGGGATATAGCAAGTTGACAACTGAAGTCAACTACACATTGTGTCACTAAGATCGTCTAGCTTCCCGGTTTGGTTGTAGATATTTTAGTTCTGTATGGTAATTGATGTTGGCCAGGAATTCTGGCATTTGTTATTTAGTTCTCTGAATGTGTCCTTCATGTCACTGTCTAAAATATATCAACATGACTACATGTTATCTGACCAATAGTATCCTCCTCATATTTCCTTATTAGCTTCATTCTTTACAGACAGTGAGCAGTCTTTTACAAAACTATTTATTTGATGGATATTTGCAACTGCCATTGAAGGCAGCAATGAGATTGTCAAAGAATGTCTTAATTCTCTTAATTTTAGGACATCCTGTGTAGTTTTATGGGTTGCCTTAGAAGATTTGAAAGTCATATGACCATAATGGTATATTATTAAAAATTACGGTTTTAATTTGCATTTCCTTAATTATTAATGATGTTGAACACTTTTTAAGATGTTTCTCAGCTATCTTTCCTTCCTTACTGGTGAAGTTTCTGTTCATCTCTTTACTCCATCTTTTGAGTAGGTCATTTGTTTTCTTACTTCTTTGCTTTTTAAGTAGTTTATATATTCTGGATGTTAATGCTCTGTCAGATGTATCAGTGGTGAAGGTTTCCTCCCACTCTGTGGGTTTTCTTTTCACTTCCTTGATTGTTTTTTCAGCTGTACAAAAGCTTTTGAGTTTGATGAGGTCCCACTTGTCAGCTGTTGTCCCTATTTCCTGTGCAGCTGTTGTTTGATTTGGAAAGTCTTTTCCTATACCTATGCCTTGTAGGTTGTTGCCGACTTTTTCTTCTATCACCTTCAGGGTTTCAGGTTTCAGGTTGAGATCTTTGATCCACTTGGAGTTTATTTTTGTACAGGGTGAGAGGTAGGGGTTTAATTTTGTTCTTCTACAAATGCTGATCCAGTTTTGCCAACACCATTTGCTGAAGATGCTATCTTTCCTCCATTGAGCTTTTTTGGCTCCTTTGTCAAATATGAGGTGGCTGAAGTACATGAGCTCAAGTTTGGATCTTCAATTTTGTTAAGGAAATGCAAATTAAAACCACACTAAGATATCATCTCACTTCAATAAGACTAGCCAAGATCAAGAAAAAAAAAAAAAAAGACACCAAATGCTGGAGAGGTTGTGGGGAAAGGGGAACACTCATCCACTTCTGGTGGGAATGTAAACTAGTATAGCCACTGTGGAAAGCAGTGTGGAGAACCCTTAAAAAACTCAAAATAAGCCTGCCACCAGACCCAGCCATACCACTCCTGGTTATATACCCATAAGATGCATCCTACCACAAAGATACATGCACAGCTATGTTTATTTTAGCTCTCTTCACAATAGCAAAGAGCTGGAACCAACCCAAATGCCTCTCAACTGATGACTGGATTACAAAAATGTGATACATCTACACAATCGAGCTCTATGCAGCGATAAAGAAAGATGACATCATGAGCTTTGCTGGTAAATGGATGGAACTCGAAGCCATTATGCTAAGTGAGGTAACACAGTCCCAGAAAAAAAGGTGAATGGTTTCCCTCATTTGTGGATGCTAACACCAAATCCCCAGCTGGCAGGCAAACTGAGCAACTTTATTATTATATTTCATTGAATCTGAAAGCAATTGTGCTATTCCAATGTGAATCTCTTAATGGGCTCTAGAATTGTCCTACCACTTGTATTCACACATTGTAATTACCATATATGAATGGAAGATATGTATTCATATTCTTTTTACCTGCAGGAAAGTTTACTGTTAAAATGTGAATCTCTCAATGTGTTTAGTAATTAACCTATAGTTTATTTTCAGAATTTGTAATTTTGATTTATGTGTGGAGTGTATATATACATATTTTGTAATAATATAAAATTAAAGGGAACAAAAAAAGAGAGAGGAAAATATAGTTAAAAAACTGACCAAAACAGTAATCTTGTGCATTGAAAAGGTTGTAAAAGACTGAGAATAAGATGCACGACAGGACTTAACATGCAGGACAGAGTCCATGAGCTCTGGCGGGGGTGGGGGTACATAATGGGTGGGCATGGATGGGGGAATGAGTCTAGATTTGATTTAGAAATGTTGTATGAAATGCACTCAATAAAAATTAACTTAAATTACAAAAAGGAAAAATCACAGTAAAAAACAATTATGGGGAGGGAGTGGGAGAGATGGCTCAGTGGTTAAGAGCACTGGGTCTTTTTTTTTTTAATTTTATTTATTTCTGTATGTGTATGAATGTACTGTCTGCATGCAAGTCTGTGCACCCGTGTCGTGCAACGCCGCGGAGTTCAGAAGAGGGTCTCGGATTCCCCTGGAACTGGAGTTCTCCTGGATTTGGAGCTTCAGACGGTTCTCAGCCGCCATGTGGGTGCTGGGGATCGAACCCGGGTCCTCTGCAAGAGCGGTCGGCGCTCTTAACCGCTAGGCTTTGCATTTTAGATTATTTTTAATTAATTTATATTATATATTATATACTGATATTTTATATTTGTAGATTACCATTGGCTAATGTCTATGAACTTCTCCTTCTTTTTTTTTTTCTTGTTATGTTTTTTTTTTTTTTTTTTTTTTTTTTATTTTTTTTTCTTTTTTTATTTTTAATATATGATTTTGTACAACGATTATCAAAATCTAGACCCTGTGTCTCCCACCCTATGCCCCACCCCGACCAGAGCTCATGACATTCTGCCAAACATGCTTTGTCATCTCTTTCTCAGTCTTTCCGATATTCTAATAGCTCCTGTGGAGTTACTGTTTTGAGCCAGAGTTCATTGTTCAGTCAGATTCTATGATTGAGTCCCTTGTAATGTGTTTTGGATTGTTGTTGGTGTTTCCAATATCACAATCACTCCCAATCTCTTGGACAAAAGCTCAAGGGGCCATGCACAAGGAATACTTACAACTAAGTATTGGCCGTAGCATCCACACATATGAGGGATACCATTTGTCATTTGCATTTTCTGGGCTGTGTTACTTCACTCAAGCATGAGGTCTTCTAGCTCCAGGCATTTTCCTGCAAAGCTCATGATGTCATCTTTTTCTTTACTGCTGAATAGAACTCCATTGTGTAGAGTGACCACATTTTCTCTAGCCACTTTACGTTGAGGGGCATTTGGGTTTGGTTTCCACTCCTTGCTATTGTGAAGAGAGCCCTGAAATAAACATGGGGTGAGTTCTTGGGGGTATATAACCTAGAGTGGTATGGCGGGTCAGTGAGGTGGCAAGTTCATTCCAAGTCTTCCAAGGGCTCTTCCACATGCTTTATAGTGGCTGTAGAGGTTACATGTCCACCAGCAGTGGATCGAGTATTCCTCATTCCAACAACTCTCCAGCACTTTGGTATCATTTGTTTTTTGTTTTGTTTGGGTTTGGTTTAATTGGTTTTTTCCTCCAGATGGTTGTGATTTTGGCAATTTTTTCCCTTAGTGATTAAGTGATATTGAACACTTCTTCAGGTGTTGCTCAGCCTCTCTAATTCCTCACTTGTGAAGTCTCTGTTCAGTTCTTTGCTCCATCTATTGAGTGGGTCATTTGTTTTCTTTTTTCTTTGTTTTTTGAGTAGTTTATATATTCTGGAAATCAATGCTTTGTCAGATGTATCTGCAGTGAAGGTTTCCTCCCACTCTGTGGGATTTCTCTTCACTTCCTTGATTGTTTCTTTTGATGTACAGAAGCTTTTGAGTTTAATGAGGTCCCATTTGTCAATTGTCGACCTTAATTCTTGTGCAGCTGCTGTCTGATTTAGGAAGTCTTTTCCTACGCCTATGTCTTGTAGTCTGCTGCCAACTTTTTCTTCTATCACCTTCAGAGTTTGGGGTTTCACGTTGAGGTCTTTGATCCATCTGGAGTTGACTTTTGTACAGGGTGAGAGGTAGGGGTTTAATTTCATTCTTCTACAAGTGGTGATCCAGTTTTGCCAACACCACTTGCTGAAGATGCTGTCTTTGCTCCATTGTGTCTTCTTGGCCCCCTTGTCAAATATGAGATGGCTGAACTTGTATGTGTTCAAGTTTGGATCTTCAGTTTTGTTCCATTGGTCAACAGGTCTGTTTTTGTGCCAGTACCAGGCTGTTTTTATGACTATAATCCTGTAGTATACTTTGAAGTCTGGTATAGAGATCCCCCTGTGTTGCTCTTTTCACTCAGGGTTGTTTTGGCTATTCGGGGTCTTTTGTTTTTCCAAATAGAATTTCCTTCT
Organism: Rhizomys pruinosus; assembly: GCA_009823505.1. NCBI lineage: Eukaryota > Metazoa > Chordata > Mammalia > Rodentia > Spalacidae > Rhizomys > Rhizomys pruinosus. The sequence continues at coordinate 459,598 of VZQC01009178.1, read as the reverse complement.
TAACATGAGGGGAGATGCTCTGTTTTTGGGATGCTGGTCAGTAGTGGCTGACTAGGAGCAGATCATGAGGAGGACATTACACTTTTTGTAGTAATATTACTTAAACAAATCTTGAAACTCAAAAACAGGGACAGGGTCACAATTTAGCTTTCGATTCTGAAAACTAATAGCACTAGGCAATATTTAAAAATATTTAATATGAGCCAGGCATGGTGGTGCATGCCTTTAATCCTAGCACTTGGGAGGCAGAGGCAGGCGGATCTTTGTGAGTCTTTGTGAGTTCAAGGCCAGCCTGGTCTGCAGAGTGAGTCCCAGTACAGCTGGGGCTACAGGGAGACCCTGTCTTGAAAAGACCAAAAAATTAAATATGAATGTGATGATTGTACAGGATCTGCAGGTTTTCATTGGCTTCTTGTTTCGTTTTTTTCATAGTAGTAATATTTTTAATTTTTATTGCTTTACTTTTATTTATTTTTTTACATAGTAAGTTGATATATGTATTGTTTTTGAAGTTTCTATAAGAATTTAATATGAATTTTACAATAAGTTGACACTATAAACTATACATTATTATAATATTTCAATAACTCAGGGATTATACTGAAATTTTCTATAAGGCCATCAATAATTTTTTTGTTCCCTCCCTTTTGTATTACTCCAAATTATGCCTATGTAAACAGCACATATGTATCAAAATTATGACCTCTGGGAATAAACTGTATGTTAATTCCTATATATGTTTTGGGATTCACATTTTTCCCTTTAATTTTATAATACTCTAGAATATGAATACATATCGTCCACCCATATATGGTAATTACAATGTGTGAATATAAGTGATGGCTTCCTGTTTCTTAACATGCAGACAGAATCCCATGAAATTTTTACCCCATACAAACTATTTTGTAGTATTTTCCTGAATGCCCGTCTTGTGTTAGAGTTCTCTAAACTCTCTGCAGGATAAAAATCTCTTGTTTTCTGTGTGCTACATTGGTCTGACACAGCTCTCCCTCAATGATGTGCCATTATGAACTGCTGATTGATAGGAGAAAAGAAATCAGTACTGCTCATTTCCTGTCATTTTGTACATTTGTATTATAAAGGTATATATATTTTTCTTATTTTAGATACTGATTTATCATAGAATCATATGCTTCTAGGCTCCCTAGTACACAACAAAATAGAGTTTTAAACAATTCTGGAATTGAACAGTGATATCAAGCTCAATTAATTGTCTTGGAAGGAATGCCCAGTCCCCAGTATGGGCAGCTTTGTTCTTTCAGGCCAGAGTTCTGTGCCATAAACAGATTTTCAGACCAAGAAGTATCCAAGCTTGATCTTAGGAGAGATGCTGGAACAACACTGCACACTACGAGCCTGGCATGATTCACTCCCATATCAGTAGGGACTTCAGTCTTTTTACTCTTTTTAGCATGAACCTGAGCCACAGAGCAAACTAGAGAAAGAAGGTCCACACATCTAAATGAGAGTTGACTGAAAGGCAATTGAAAATGAAGGGCTCCCAGATACTTTCAAACACAATTTTCCATGCAATCATTTCTCCTCTGAAGGAAATGCTATTGATTTCTTTACAATTTATTAGACTTATGAATAAATATTTGAAACTTAAAAAAATTTGCTTGATGAACCGATGAAATGGTTTGAATTGGAATAGTCCTATATGGCATGTAGGTTGAAGTGGTTTGAACTGGAATAGTCCTATATGGCGTGTATGTTGAAGATGGTAGCAGACTCTTTAGGGGTTTGGGAAACTGTAGGAAGTGGATCCTCGTGGGAGAAGTTATCTGAGAGCACACGCCTTGATGGGCACTACTGCTGCCCAGTCCTCTCCTCTCTCTGCCCCTGTCTGTCATGAAGTCAGCATCTTCCACTTTATGCTCTGAATGCCACCACATTCTGCCCAGGATTTGGGGCCAAGTAACCTTGAACTGAACCCTCTGAAACTGTGAACAAGGTCAGTTTTTCTCTGGGAAGATGTTTGGTCACCCATTTTTCTGTACTGACAAGCTAGCACAGGCAGACCATGGGTGTCTGTCAGTGCCTTTTACCAGAATGTCAGGATTAACACGACAGGCAAGTCTGAAACGCCCATTCAGGAGGGGAGTGCTTTCCAGGTTTGAGCTCTAAAGAGCAGCTGTGAGCTCAGAGAACTGTTTTCTGTCTCCACCAGTGTGGGCTCTGGTAGGTCCCTGTTTAGTTTGTGCTAAAGGAGATTTCTTTCTCTTTTTCTCTGTCTTTTGTTTTACTGCAAGTCCAACATGCATCATCACAGTGGGTTTACAGTCTAATTCACAGTGGAATTGTTGGTGGTGCTATGAAAACTGCTGTTTTGTAGTTTAAAGACACTAATTGGGCTTTTATGTAGAATGATGGCAGCATTACTTTTAAGCTTACCTTAGAAAAATAAAACAAAACCCAAATAGAACCAAAACAAAACCCTCCACTTTGACAAAATACTTTAAGAGGTAGCAAGGTTTTCTCTTCAGGTTGGTTCAGATCATACGACTGCCAAATTGCATTGATATCAACTTTTTTAAAGGAATAGAGGAATAAAGTCAATACTAAGAAAGGTAACAGTGCTTGCAATTTGCTTATGATGACCCAGGCACTAACCTAAGCACTTTTCATAGATGGACTCAGCCTTCCCAAATAACCACTTGAGAAAGTAGTGTGATTGCACACGTCTGACCCAGGGGTGAGAACATGGAACAAGCGTGGCATCACAGCGTTCCAGCAGAGTCAGGAGCACAGTTCAGGCAGCCTGGATCTCAGGTCAACTGTCAAGTCTACCAGTTCTGTTATCCAAGTGCACACAAATGATTATCCTGTTCTTCCCAAGTAGCCTCATACAGTGTAGAATTATGAAGATACCATGAGTTTCCTCAAATTAATCCTTTCTGTTGACTTTACAGCTTCAATGATAGCACAGACTGTTAACACACACACACACACACACACACACACACACACAAAGCTCACAAACCCCTCCAGAAGCTCTTTTATCTTTTCCTTATTTGAAGGCCTCTCATTTTTTAATGGCACAATTGACTAAATGTTTTAATGCTATGAGTAAAATAACTTTAGTCTAATTTGCCATTTCAACAATGTCAGGAAGAGCCATATGGATGATAAAGGAAGTGTTGCAGTGCTCTAATGAGCAGCTGTTCTGGTTGGTTGACTCTTTCCTTAGGATGACCGTTATTGAGCCTTTATACTTCTGCACTGGCTTTATGCGCCTCTGAAAGGAATTCAGAATTATTCAAATGAATGGAAAGAGATCTATCTGTGTGCAATTGGATAATTCCCAGTGTAACAGCTGTGTGGGGCTAAGACAGAAAGTGACTCTAGAAATGAAATCATGTGGCTTAGTGCTCCCTTCTTTTTGTGTTAATACTTTGCCAAGTGTTTGGAAACTGCTTATATCAAATTGTTCCTATAAGTTGAACTAAAATGACTCGTAGTGAACTCCTAGCATAAAGCTCATCATATATTTTCATTACTTCCTTGACAGTTAAAGATTTGATTAAAAAATATAGTAAAAGACAGAATTATAGTATTCTTGATTTTATTCCAAAGCCACAGAGAATTATACAGCAAAACCATAATCGATCTCAATTACAATTTCATCTCTGAGTAAAGTGGGCCTTTATTAAACAGTTACAAAGAGCCAGGCACTGAGCTGCAGCCTACTGAGACTATTGTTTCCCTCAATCCTCATTCATCCCCACTTAGGTTTAGAAAGCTGAGAAATCAATGGGTAAGTTCTGAAGCCAGAACTCAAACTTGAGCCAGGTCTGCTTGAACTCAAAGCTCTTCACTTTCCTGTAATATACTAGTATTACCCTTTGTATCTGTGGACAGTCATGCTGGACTTCTCTGGGGAAGGAAGTGGGAGTTCCTTGCTGGAGTCTATGAAAGACACAGAGATCTTTCTGAAAGGGTGTATAAATATACAACCTTCTGACTGTTTATTTAAGCTATCAGATTGCAGTGGTGTTTCTTAACATTAAGACATCACAGTCTTCAAAGATTATCTTCACACTTCCAGGTGTCTGTGGATTTTAGTACTGAGACTGAACAGGTAACGCTGTTATGCTTTCAATTAATAGTATATAAAATTGCACACATTGGCAGAAACATTGAAATCACACATCAGTTGTTTTCAATGGTATTCATGATAAACTTATTCTAATCTCTATATGACTGAGGTGAAAGTATCCACTTAAAATGTTTCAAAGAATTTGAAACCTACTTGTGTGAAAATTTCAGGATTTGAAATGGTTCTAAGTAACTGATAACATTAAGCACATCTCTTAAAGACTGTGAGAAGGCTCAGTGGATAAGGGTGCTTGCCATTCAGCCTGATGATCAGTATTAGATCTCTGGAACACACATGGTAGAATGAGAGAACTGACTCCCCCAACTTTTCCCTTGACTGTCACATACATGGTATAGAGTACAGGCATTTGTGCATACACACTTAAGTAAATGTACACACAATAAATAAATGTAAAATAAAATTTAAGCACATATATTGTCATATTGCTTATTTATTTAGACTTAATGATCAAAAAGTTAGCAGTGATTAACTTGTGAGATAAATTGGTAAATATTTACAAAAATGTCCTGAAGCACAGACCAGATATGCTTCCCTCTGGGGAAGAATTCTGACTGGCCGTATTAAGAGATATTGGCCAAAGGACAGATAAGAAAGCTCAGATCCAGGCTTCCTACACCACCTTTGATGTGATCCCGCAGATCCCAAGTTCAAAAAGTGGCTTTCATGGACACTTTGGAAGGAAGATGATTTCCTTAGCCACCATCCTCTGCTTCAGATTTGTTTATTTCACAACTGACAAAGCGGTACTGTCTGAGCTGAATCATTAACTAAAAGTCCTCCAAAAGCCTAATACTCTTCTGTTAATTGTAAAATAAACAAATCTGCAGAGAAGAAACAAATGCCTCCCTTTTGAGGGATGGAGAGCTTTTATTCCAACACTCTTTCTATGCCAAATGCGTATGATTGGTTTTATGTTCACTCAAACTTTAAAAATAAGTAGAAATTATACTATGTATGTTTGTGTATCCACTTCCTGTTGTTTGTGATTTTTTTCAAAAGAAATATAGGTTGAGTTACATATCTAGCTGTAAATGAAAAGGATGTCAATGATAGGAAATACATTTTCCCTCTAGGAGACAAATTAATCCTATGTAGAGACACTAACTCTCGCTTTTCACATATGGAGGAGGAATTATTAACATAAAAAGGACATATGCCCCAGAAATTGTGGGTGAAAACAAATAGGAAACTGATAAGTAAATTACCTATCTAGAAATTTTGTCTATGACAAAATGAAATTTAAATTAATATAGCAAAAATGTCCATTCTACCCAAATTAATATACAAATTCAATGGAATCTCTATTAAAATCCTGAGTTTCTTCACAGATTTTGACAAAATAAATCCTTAAATTCATATGGAAAAAACAAAAGACCCTGAATAGCTAAAGCAACCCTGAGCAAAAAATGCAATATGGGGGGATTACATTACCAGACTTCAAGCTATATTACAGGGCTATAATTTTAAAGACGGCCTGGTACTGGCACAAAAACAAACCTATTGGTTGACCAATGGAACAAAACTGAAGATCCAAAGTTGAGCTCATACAATTTCAGGTACCTCATATTTCATAAAGTGGCCACAAAAGCTCATTGGAGGAAAGATAGCACCTTCAGCAAATGGTGTTGGCAAAACTGGATCACCATTTGTAGAAGAACAAAGTTAAACCCTTATCTCTCACCCTGTACAAAAATAAACTTTAAGTGGATCAAAGACCTCAGTGTGAAACCTGAAACTCTGAAGGTGATATAAGAAAATGTTGGGGGCTGGAGAGATGGCCTAGTGGTTAAGAGCACTGACCACTCTTACAGAGGACCTGGGTTCGATCCCCAGCACCCACATGGCAGCTGAGAACCATCTGAAACTCCAATTCCAGGAGAACTCCAGTTCCAGGGGAATCCGACACCCTCTTCTGACATCTGCAGCATTGCACAACACAGGTGCACACACTTGCATGCAGACAGTACATTCATACACATACAGAAATAAATAAAAAAAGAAAAAAATTGGCAGCAACCTACAAGACATAGGTGCAGGAAAAGTCTTTCTAAATAAAACAGCAGCCACATGGGAAATAAGGTCAACAGTTGACAAGTGGGACCTCTTCAAACTCAAAAGCTTCTGTACAGTGAAAGAAACAATCAAGGAAGTGAAGAGAAAATCCACAGAGTGGGAGTAAACCTTCACCACTGATACATCTGACAGAGCATTAGCATCCAGAATATATAAACTACTCAAAAAACAAAGAAGTAAGAAAATAAACGACTCACTCAAAAGTTGGAGTGAAGAGCTGAACAGAGACTTCACCAGTGAGGAAGTAAAGATGGCTGAGAAACATCTTAAAAAGTGTTCAACATCATTAATAATTAAGGAAATGCAAATTAAACCCACTCTCATATATCATCTCACTCCAATAAGACTGGTTAAGATCAAGAAAACAAAAGACACCAAATGCTGGAGAGGTTGTGGGGAAAGGGGAACACACATTCACTGCTGGTGGAAATGCAAACTAGTACAAACACTGTGGAAAGCAGTGTGGAGAACCCTTAAAAAACTCAAAATGAGCCTACCATCTGACCTAGTCATACCACTCTTGGGCATATACCCACAAGACTCATCCTACCGTAAAGTTGTTTATTGCAGCTATGTTCACAATAGCAAAGAGCTGGAACCAACTGAAATGCCTCTCAACAGATGAGTGTATAACAAAAATGTGGTACATCTACACAATGGGGACTGCTCTTGCAGAGAACCCGGGTTCGATCCCCAGCACCCACATGGCGGCCAAGAACCGTCTGTAACTCCAATTCCAGGAGAACTCCAGTTCCAAGGGAATCTGAGACCCTCTTCTGACCTCCGTGGCATTGCACGACATGGGTGCACAAACCTACATGCAGACAGTACACTCATACACATACAAAAATAAATAAAATTATAAAAAGAAAGACAACATCATGAGATTTGCAGGTAAATGGATAGAACTTGAACACATTATGATAAGTGAAGTAACACAGTCCCAGAAAAACAAATGGGATTTGTGGATGCTAGCATGAAATCCCCCAGTTGAAAGGCAAGCTGAGCAATGTTATGGTTATATTTCTTTCTATCTGAAAGCAACTGTCGTGTTATAATGTGCATCTCTTAATGGGCCCTAGAATTAATTTACCACTTATTTTCAGACATGGTAGTTAATATATATGGGTGGAAGGTGTATATTCATATTTTATATAGTAATATAAAATTAAAAGGAAAAATGTGAATTCCTAAACATATTGCAGTATTAGCATACAGTTTATTCCCGAAGGACATACTTCTGGCACATATATGACGTTTATATGGGCATATTTTGGAGCAATACAAATGGGAGGGAACAACAACAACAACAACAACAACATAAGGACTGGGTCAAAGAATGTACTGATACAGTTAAATTCTGCCCCAAACAATAAACTTCTGCAGAGAAAAATTTTAAAAAGACTGAGTGAAAGATTCAGGACATGTATGGCAGAATGCATGAACTGGGGTGGGGTGGGGGAAAAGGAAAGGGGAGTATGTCTAAATTGAACTGAAAAATGTATGAAACACACAAAACATCAATAAAAGTATTATATTAAAAAAGAAATTTTAGACTAAATCATGGAAGGGAGCAGAGCATGCATGGAAGGATGGAGACAGGAGAAAAACTAAGTTCAGAGTTAAGCAGTGTCTTGGTAACATCCTTGCTCAATCCTGGGAGTGTACTCTATTAGAGTTATTGTTTTGATGTGATCCTCTAGGAATTCTAGTAATGAAAAGAAGATTCTTAGAGGAAAACATGGCTTGTTTCTGACTAATGTTAACATCAACAAAGATTTGTGGGAAATGTGAAATTGAAAGAGGTAAATGTAGTTCTTCAAATTCCTATAGTTTAATACAAATAAAGACCAGCAGTTATCAGCAGTTTGAATAAAGGATCAAATCAAATCGAAGCTGGTTTAAAATAGTACTATTGGGTGCAGGGTATTGTGGTGCACGCCTTTAATCCCAGCACTTGGGAGGAAGAGGCAGGCAGATCTCTATGAGTCCAAGGCCAGCCTGGTCTACATACTGAGTTCCAGAACCCCTGGGGCCACAGGGAGACCCTGTCTTAAAAAGACCAAAAAAAAAAAATAAAATAAAATAGTACTATTACTTTTTCTTTCAGTGAACTCCAGTCAAATTTTAATGGTGACTGATGAAATAAATTGAATAATGTTGTGAGATAGAGGCTGCTGGATAACTTCAGCTGTGGTGTGTGTGTGTGTGTGTGTGTGTGTGTGTGTGTGTGTGTGTATGTGTGTGTAAAAGAAAGGTTTGGCAAAGCAATATCCTGAGATTTCTTTTTTCCTTCATCGTTGAACTGTTGAAATCTTCAGACTAAGATGGATACATTTTGGAAGCAGGCAAAGAATGCCGATATTTTGAGTGTGCTGACCACCCCTGTAGACCAAGGTACATAATTTTTCATTGGTAATGTTTATCTCTCTTTTATTTCATCTTGCAAAAATGTAATACAGATCCACTTATCAACCTAGAAACTGGAAGGAGAGAAAGAATCCTAATGCAGTTTTAGCTTCAACAACAATTATTAAATTTCAGCTTATGTCTACATCAAATGGTTTTTAAATTTTGAATCACATAGTTTTAACTTCTTTTTATACCATCCCTGAAGGTTCAGTAAGACACGAATGTCTTTAGGGCTAACATTTAAAGTAGAATTTTGAAGTGTTGGATGAGCGATAGATTGGGTGAGTCTGTGATCCCAGAACCAGTGAGTTTATTAATGTCTGCAGATGGTGCTGGCAGAAACAGGCTCTCTAGAGTTTGTGGTGTTCAATTATATTTCTATCCTATAAAATGGAAATAATTATTAATTCACAGATTATCAGACGCACTGGGCCCCTGGATTAGCTAGTGCTTCTGTTGTTCATCTCCTTCTTCTACACCAGTCTGTGTCATAAAAGGGCTCATGGTATAGTCTGATTTATCAATATTATATGAACTTGACCTTTATCCTTATTCTTGGTCGGTAGTAATGTATATATTTCCAGTAATTATTTAGGAAGACTATATACAAGGGGACACTGGAATGGTCTCTAGTGCTGGCATAATTTACTCTTCGAACTATATATAGTCTGTAATTCCAGGATCTTAATCTTTGGCTTCTTTAAGCAGACCAGTCAGTCATCAGAAGAAGACTTTCACTTTTACAGAGCTGCTATGGAATGGTAATAACTGATTTTCATAGTCCTTTGGGTGAGCTATTGCACATGAACGTGAATACTGTTTTCATAATTCCATGCTTAGTTTGGCATGATCATACTATGAGCTAAAATATGCTCCGCACAACAGCGGAGAGCTTGTGTGATTCTTTGATGTTATGAGACTCTTTTACTCAGCGTTCTTAATGTTTTATTTATTTGCATTTAATATAACTGGGAAAGCAGTTTGGAATGACCTCTCTGGGGATTCGTGCACAGCACACAGTGGTTTTCTTTCTTAACTGTCTTATCCATGATACGAAACTTCTGAACTTACAATGAAAATATTAGGTAACAAAGTCAAGATAACCTTTAGAAGCATCTGTGAAGACTATGTGCTATTTTCAGTAGTTTGTGCAAAAGGAAATTCCTTGGCAAATTGAAACCAATAGAATTATTCTAGGCATTTACTACAAAAGCTAAGAGAGCATAATTTTTAGTTTGGTCTGGTTCAATCTGAATACTTATTTATTGCTATTATTACTTTTGGATTTTTTGTATATGCATGTAATGAATGTGGCATTTGTGCATGTGTAAATGTTTTCTTGTGTGTTTATATATGTGGAGTATATATGCATGTATGTATGGGTACACTTGCCCATGCACAGAGGCCAGAGAAGGACATGTGCTATGTTAGATGTTATGCTCTGTCTCTTTCTGTGTCCTTATTCTCTCAATACGGGGTCTCACTGAATCCAGTACTAGGCTGGAGGTGAGTAAGCCCCAGTGGTCCTTCTACCTGGACCTCCATGGTTCTGTGGTTATGGGAACATGCCCTGCTTTATATGTGTGTTCTGAGGATTTGAACTCAGACAATTAACGCTTATGCAGCAGGCACTCTGATCTGCTGAGCCATCTTTCTAGTCTGTGTTTTTGAAGTTTTGAGACTTGATTTTGCTATGAAGATCAAACTGGCTTCAAATATCATTATATAGTTCAAGTTGGCCTCAAACTCCTGGTAGTCCTGACTGAGTGCTGGGATTACCAGCAAGAAGAATCGCACCTGTGTATCTCAATGTTGAAATTGCACGTGTAGAGTGACTGCCTTTACCAATCCTTGAAATACAGGGAGTCTAGACCATATGAGAGCACAAAGAAAGAATGAAGCAGGAAAGGTCTTCCCGGCTCTTTGGTTTTTGGTGTCTTCCTCTTTCAAAGACTGGGTTTGCTTGACTCTTTTAAGGTCTTCAAAGATGTACACTAGTTGTACTTGATTTCTGTTGCTTCACGTGAAATGTCCTGAAAGTTAACACTTTTGTAATTATTCTGCATCTACTGTTTTTGTAAATAAATATTTTGAAAAGGCCGGTGAAATGGCTCAGTGGGTAAAGACACTTGCCACAAATGCCTGATGACCCATAGACCCGAGTTCAATCCCTGAAACCCATGTAAAAGTGGAAGGAGAGGCCCACGGAGATGACTCGATGCTTAAAGCACTTGCCACACAAGCCTGAGACCAGGCATGCAAGGACCAAAATTTGACCCCAAAATTGGACCTAAACTCTGGGTGGGCATGGGAGCCCATCATTAACTCCAGCCTCAGAAGATGGAGGCAGACGATTCCCAGAGCAAGTTGAGTGGCAAGAGTAGCCATGCCAGGGAGTGCAGGATCTGAATGAGGGAGCCTGTCTCAATGAATAAGATAGAAGAGCAAAGAGGATTCCTGACATCAACCTCAGGCCTCCACAAGCACGTGCACCCACACATGCAGGCCTGTGCACACCCCACACACATAAAGCAAAAAAGAAAAGTTGAAAAGAAAGAACCTACTTCACAAACCTGTGCTCTGACCCCCACACATGGACAGCACTACCATGATCCTCTCCTCACATGATATGCACAATAATAAACAATATAAATTAATAAATAAAATGGCTACCACTTTGATATAAAAATGGACTCAGAGTTAAAATGCTGGCCTTTCCCAGTCCCTATACCATGTATCCAGGCCTTAGGGATGCATTTTAATGCTGTTTAGCGTCATAAAATTGTAAAGATGCATTATTTAAATAAGCTATTGTTTTGGGCACATTAAAACAACTTTAACTTTTTCCTGATTAGCTATGTATCCAAACAGATGGTAGTCATTTAAAATCAGGTAAGTAAGGCTTTTGCTTAGTTGAAATATAAGAATGTGAAAGATGATGCAAGGCTATTAAATGGAGAGCAGCATGGCATCTCTAGGGAGGGCTTCACTCTGGTTTACTCACCTATACTATTTAGCAATTTCATAAATCACTCCCATTTAAGTGAAAACTTCTGGCATATTGAAGCAAATAGCTCAATGTCAAAATGTTATGTACTGGGAAATATTTTCTATATTTATTACAAACACCTTGCTTTCTTTAAAGACACTGCTTTTTCAAAATTTTAAAACTAGTACTTGGACAAAAAGTTGTAGAAGAACTTTGAGAAAAGTTAAAACCTATAATCCCAACTCCAGACATAAGTACAGTTAGTAATTACAACATTCTCTCTCTCTCTCTCTCTCTCTCTCTCTCTCTCTCTCTCTCTCTCTCTCTCTGTGTGTGTGTATATGTATGTATGTCTGTGTTCATGTGGTTGCACGCTAGGTACTGACTGGCTCCCCCAAGGAGTGTCAGTGTTCTGCCTGGATGAAACCATGTGATGTAGATTCAGAGCCAAAGGAACTCTGTAAGCCCAGGTTATAGAGAATTCTAAGTATGTCTGAAATGCAATTTTAGATTACAGATATACTTTGTCAGAAAAAATATCAGAAGTTGTTTTAAAAGCTGATGCTTGCTTGATGTGGAAGCACACACCTTTAATCCTAGAACCCAAAAGGCAGGGGCAGGTAAATCTTTGTGAGTTCCAGGCCAGCCTGGTCTACACAGTGATTTCTAGGCAAGCCAGGGCTATATACTGAGACCTTGTCTCAATGCCCCCCCAACCAAAACCCCCCAGAAAGCTGGTGTTTGATGACTCTATCTCTTCTTATGATGCACTCCAGTAACATCTGTGCATCAAGTTTCACATCTGCCTCTCAGTCAAATGGGAAGAGATGGCATGCTGAATGCAGGAACCAGGGAGGCACAGGTACTCGCATTCAGGAATCAGCCTTGGGACTACGCAAGCATGTGGCTCAAGGTGATTTTATCTATCCCTCAGGAACCATGAAGACACAGATTGGCAGCCAAGATGTATGTGTTGGTTGAATAACACTCCGTGATTGGTGCTCCTAGCTAATTTACAAAGATTATCTTCAGTGATTTCTGTAACAAGCTTATTGGGTAGGCCTGGCATTCAAATGGAGGTTTCTGCTTTATGGTCCTTTCTCCTTCCATTTTCTGTTTGTCCATACATAGCACAGGGAATACATGGTCCTTTATGGTCCTTTCTCCTTCCATACATAGCACAGAGAATATATGGTCCTTTATGGTCCTTTCTCCTTCCATACATAGCACAGAGAATATATGGTACTTTATGGTCCTTTCTCCTTCCATACATAGCACAGGGAATATATGGTACTGGCAAACATCTTTTCTTCTACTAACGTCCAGACAAATTTGATAAGTTAATTTTTTTTGGTCTTTTTGAGACATGGTCTGCCTGTAGCCAACAGCTGGCCTGGAACTTGCTATGGAGACCAGGCTGGCCTCCATCTCACAGAGATCCACCTGCCTCTGCTTCCTAAGTATAGGGATTAACTGCATGCACCTGCAGGCCTGGCAAGTTAAATATTTTTTGAGAAAATTTTTATTTGTATGAATGTATTGCCTATATTAGCATAAGTGTACTTGGTTATGCAATGCCCATGAGGTCAGAAGATGGCATCAGATTCCCCTGGAATGAGAGTTATGGAGGGTTGTTAGCTGCCCTGTGAGTGCTGGGACTCAAACCCAGATCCTCTGTAAGAGCAGCCTGTGCTCTTAACTACTGACACAACTCTCCAGTTATGAGAACATGATTACTCATTTCTAAATTGTTTGTGGGTATACTATGACATTTAAACCCCAGTAGTGAGATTCCTTTTAATTCTCTTGTAAATAAGACTTCAATGAATAACTTAAATTGTGATAAGTGGCAGCTGATATTGTCAAACTATAAAAGACTTATGTCACTCACTGTTTAATTTTTAGTAATCATATGTTGTGGAACAACTTTCTTGGTGTCTTTGATTCTTAGTTTCTTCACCCTTAGAGGATTAAAGAGAACAATTTTATGATGACCTTGGTATATTCTATTCATAAGATGACAAGCTGGAAAATGGCATGGAAGTCAATAAATCATATCTCCATTTGTTATTCAATGGGTATGAATTATATTTCACATCTATTTGTCATATTGGTCATTCGAATGTCAGAATATCTTCTTAGGGGAACTCTGACAAGTAGATGTTCTGAGTACAAGATTGGGACTCCATTTCCAAAGTTCCTTTTTACTTCCTCTTGTGTGTGTGTGTGTGTGTGTGTGTGTGTGTGTGTGTGTGTTATATGCAGGATATAAATGTTCACCTGCGTGTACCTGATTTGGAGGATGTAAATGTACATATGTGTGTGAGAGAGTGTGGAAATCAGAGGTTCACCGTGGTTTCTTTTGTCTATCATTCTCCGCTTTATTATTTCTTTATATTTTATTTACTTATTATTTTCTATTTTTTGTGTATGAGTGTTTTATCTGCAGAAAACAGAACATGGCATCAGATCCACTGGAACTGGAGTTACAGACACTTGTTAACTATCAAGTAAGTGCTGGGAATCAAATCTGAGTCCTCTTGAAGAGTTGCCAGTGCTCTTAAACACAGAGTTGTCTCTCCAGCCCCACCCATGTTATTATTTTTTATATGGGGTTCTCTCACTGAACGTGGAGCTTACTTATCTGGCAAGAACAGCTGGCCATCAACCTCCAAGGATGCTGTTTCCCACTAGGATTACCTGTACCACCACACCTGACATTTTACAAGGATGCTGGGCAACGGAGTTCAGTTTTCATGCTTATGTAGGAAGCACTTTATTGACCGAGCCATTTGCCCAACCCCATTTCCAAATTATCTTAAGAAAATTCATGCAAGAACATGCATATAAATTGATTTTATCCTGGACAGTAATTGAGAGAACTTATTCTTTTTTTTTTTTTTTTAATCTTCAACTCCAGAGAGCCACAGTTTTTATTTTTCAAACACCAGAAGAATCTGAGACCAGAAACATGGTCTGTGAGTATTACTGGTCAGGACAATATTAATTGTAGTGAACAGAAAACCTTGCAGTGGGGACTGGAGAGATGGTCCAGTGGTTAAGAGCATTACGTAATGTTGATCTGCCATGTTTCACTGCGGGAACAGATCTAACAGCAAAGTGGTGGTTCAGAGGTTGAACAATGTAATCAACCCCCATGCTCTACTTTTTTTTTTTTTTTTTGTCTTTTTGAGACAGGTTTCCCTTCCCCAAGCTGGCCCTGGAATTCACTATTGTCGACCCAGCTGGCCTTCACTCACAGAGAATCTACCTGCTTCTGCCTCCTGAGTGTTCAACATCTCTGATAATTAAGGAAATGCAAATTAAAACCACTTTGAGATATCACCTTACTCCAATAAGACTGGCTAGGATCAGGAACACGAATGATACCAAGTGCTGGAGAGGTTGTGGGGAAAGGGGAACACTCATCCATTGCTGGTGGGAATGTAAACTTGTACAGCCACTATGGAAAGCAGTGTGGAGAACCCTTAGAAGACTCAAAATGAGCCTTCCATTTGACCCAGTCATACCACTCCTGGGTATATACCCACAAGACACAACTTACTGCAAAGATACATGCACGGCTATGTTTATTGCAGCTCTGTTCACAATAGCAAAAAGCTGGAACCAGCCCAGGTGCCCCTCAACTGATGAGCGGATAGAGAAAATGTGGTACATGTATACAATGGAGTTCTATGCAGCAGTAAAGAGAGAGAGCTTATTCTTAAACCTCTGTTATAACTGGGTGTCTTTACTACAAAAGGTCTGACCTGATAAGCATCTAGCATTTCTTTTTAATTGATGAATACCTCATTGAAAATATCACACATATATACTGAATCCATTTGTTTTTTTAGTGGAAATGGCTACTCATGCCACTTATCTAATTTTATAATTTAATTTATTTAATATTGATATGTAATACAATTTTACAGTTTGGGGGCTGAGAGATAATACACTCAGGGATATGCTTGCCTTGCAAACAAAAGGAATTTGTTTGATTTCCCAGAGCCCAGACAAAATAAAAGATGAATGTGATGGGACTTGCTTGAAATTCCAGAGCCATGTAGATGGACAGAGGTGGATCCCAGGTTCCCTAGCCTGCCAGCCTAGCCTGTGTGCTGGGTTCCAGGTCAGTGAGAGACCTTGCCCTTTGTCTTAATAATTACTAGGTATTCCTCTGAGAGTGGAAAAAGAGTGCATAGTTTCTCATGCCTTTGGATGTTTATAATTTAAATATGTATTACATTTTATTTTCCATTCATCTAGCATGAGCAAGGTCACGGGTTCAAGGCCCAGCAGGGTAAATAATGGCATGCATGGAACCTATAACTATTAGATGACAAAACCACTCTTTTTTCCTGATTTGATAAATGAAAATGAAGATTTTAAACTGAACAATCCTGGCTTATCCAGATTTCTATAATTATGAGCAGAAGTATCATGTAAGAAGGACAGATCACATACACAGTGTAGAAGCCTCTATGATGACAGAAGAAAGATCTGGAGATGCAATGTGGATGCCCTTGAGGATGGAGAACAAGGGCAGGCATTATGCCTGGAATACAAGATAGAAGCTCTCTCCTGTAGCCTGCCATGAAACTGACCCTGAAATGCCTCAGCTGTGGTCTAAGGGAAGTAATGTCTCCTGGAATGTAGAAGATGCACAGAACTGTGAGGAAATAAAGCCATGCTGTAAGTCACTGAGCTCGTGATAACCTATAGTAGCCATGGAAAAAGAACAATGGCTGACAGCGTTTTGATTGTAGACATAATGTAGGAATCTAATTTTAGTTTTCATATAGAAAAATGTAAAGCACCATTTATTGTATAATTCAGAAGCCTCCAACTGACTTAAAATGGGATCCTTCAAGTTTTATTGTATTATAGTCCTAAGAATAATTCATGTTATTGTATGTTCATGTTGGGTACAGTTTTAGAGTCTGGACAAGAGGCATCTGGTCCCTGCTAATTTTTTTTTTTTTATTTATCTTTTGAGACCAGGTCTCCCTGTAGTCTCAGCTGGCCTGGAACTCACTATGTAGACCAGGCTGGCCTTGATCTCACAGAGATCCACCTGCCTTTGTCTTCCTAGTGCCTGGGTTAAAGGTATATACCATTGTGCCCAGTTCTGCTAACTTTTAACAGAAAGTATTCCATAAATATGTTTTATTAACCTCAAACACCAATATTCCAGATGGATATTAAAACCTTTGAGTTGTCAAGGAAAGCAGCATGAAATTAACATTAATTTTTTCTTGACTTTTTAAATGTTTACCTTTAGTTTTACTATTTCTAATTCTAGAAGCTTTTCTTAGAGTGTTTTGTGTGGTTTTTAAAATTGTATGTACGTAGATTTCTTTTCATTTGCTACCATCAATAAAGTATTTAAGTTTCTACTGTTAAACTTTAATATAGCTGTGGTTGATTTACCATTCAAGGTTTAATTATTTTGGTCTTGTTATTAATTTAAATAGTTTAAGACTGAATTTCTATTCCTTTTTGTTTCAAGTTATTATTCTCATAATTTTATTTTATATATTTAAAGGAACTTTGATTTCATCTATGCAAGTTTTTCTTTTGCATCTATCAGATTAACATATGTAGAATGTATACATTTTTTATTTTTTAAAATTATGAGATTTATTTATTTATTTATTTATTTATCTTTTTGAGACAGGGTCTCTCTGTAGCTGCAGATGTCCTGGAATTCACTCTGTAGACCAGGCTGGCCTTGAACTCATGAAGATCCACCTTTGCCTCCCGAGTGCTAGGATTAAAGGCTTGCGCCACCACGCCAGGCTAACTTATGAGTTTTATTTTATTTTATTTTATTTTTTTAAATTTTTTATTTATTTTTTGTATGTGTATGAATGTATTGTCTGCATGTAGGTTTGTGCACTCGTGTCATGCAATGCCGTGGAGGTCAGAAGAGGGTGTCGGATTCCCCTGGAACTGGAGTTCTCCTGGAATTGGAGTTACAGACGGTTCTTAGCTGCCATGTGGGTGCTGGGGATCAAACCCGGGTCCTGTGCAAGAGCAGGCAGTGCTCTTAACTGCTAGGCTATCTCTCCAGCCCTAACTTATGAGTTTTAAAAAGATATAGTTTACTTCTATAAAATCATGGAGAAAAATATCTTTTTTATATCTTTTGAAACTTTTGAGCCTTTTGAATAATTATTTTTTATCTTAAAATGAATGAAATATTCACATACTCTTTATTCTTATTTATAAATTTATTATTATTATTATTATTATTATTATTATTATTTTGACAGGGTCTCCCATAGCTCTAGCCCATCTAGAACTCAGTATTGGCCTCTGTCTCACAGATATCTGCCTGCCTCTGACTCCTGAGTGCTGGGATTAAAAGCATGCACCACCAATTCTGGCATTATCTTACTATTTTTGATGAAGTCAAAAGCAATAGTTTAAACTGTTTCTGTACTATTGGTTTCTTACTATATGCTAATTAAATATCATATCAGTTCGTAAGTAAAAATCATGCCTGTTGAGATTGGCTTTACAGTTATTTTAACTCTGATTTCTTGCTTTATGTGGATTAATATACATTTGTTAGCTTTAGGCAAATTTCCTAAAGAGATGCTACCTCCATTTTTGAATGCTTAGGATTTCTCTTTTAGACTTTTCGTCCCTGTGACTGACTCTGCCTTGTACCCTGTGCTTAGAAGAAGGTAGGATTTCAGGGAACTAACAGAGAAAAACACACTTGATGCATAAACCCAGTGACAAGAAGAAAAAGCAAAGGAGCAGGTGAGATGGCATGGGTAAGAGGGGCCTCTGTTTACCAAAAAATGAGAAGCTTAAAATTATTTCCTGTTTTATTCCTCATTAATATTAATTCACACTTCATTTTTATTACTTAATTTCTTTTCCTATGTTTAAACTTATGATTTTTCTTTCTCTTCTTATCTTGGATACAATCTCCTACTGATACTTTTTATTCAGAAGCAAGATGCCAATATCATGATTCTTTACTCAGAAGCATTTCAGAGCATCTGTCCTTAAAGTCACTGATTATACTTATTAGAGAAACTTGTTTAAAAAAACTTGAGCCCTCAGTATTAACTAATAAAAATACAGATTTGCGAAATAATTAACATCTAAGTTACAAAGGAAGGACAAAAGCAGCATCAGCTTAGAGAGAACACTGAGAGAGCAGGGTAGAGTGATAAGGTGGAGTGTGGCAAAGACAGAAGAAGGAACATCAACTTACAGAGTGCAGCACCAAAAATGAGGGTGCCATAACTTTGAAAAGAAAACCATAAAACGTAGTGTCAGATACCAAAGAAGAATTTAAGGGGCTGGGGGGAATGAAAGGCATTTAGGAGTGTGAAGTGTAAGTATGCTCTCTGACTTTGTGTAGATTGAGAATAACTCTTATAGAGAGATTATGTTACGGACGTGTGAGTGGACGAATTGAACCTGAATAATTAATGGTTACAGTGCAAAGAGAAGTAGCGTATGGACTGAGCATTCACTAGATGAAAGATGGTGTCACCAGAGACTTATGTGTCCATCAAAGAATGTGATGGTATGCAGAAAAGCCTGTAAGACTACAAGTAGTGCAGTGTATTCATCACTTGTAAGTGTAGGAAATTCTGGTCATACGTGTAAGAGAGAGAGAAGAGTGAAGAAAACTAAATCTCAGAGAGAGCAAGTGAGAGGAGAGAGAGAGGGAGGGAGGGAGGGAGGGAGGGAGAGAGAGAGAGAGAGAGAGAGAGAGAGAGAGAGAGAGATCATAATTTAAAAGTAGTTCCTCATAGGAAAGCTAGGGGCTCATTTGGAGGGTCAGCCTTGGGTGAGGAGACAGGTAACTTCCTGATAGTAGGAAGGCTGTAAAGAAGGAATGGATGTGAGTTCAGAACATTTTGGTGCTGACAGATGAGGAGCTCAGGATAAATGGTTTCATTTCAAGAAGGATGATCTGAAGAGGGTTAAGGGAGTAGAAAAATTTCAGGTTGATATTTCTGAAAACTGGAAAATATTTGCATTAAGAATTTTAGGGTAAGAGGAAGAAATGGGAACCTCAGTCTACACGGAGCCAAGCAACCTCATCTCACATCTTCCTCTAGGATGGCATGGCACTCTGGAACAAGGAAGAAATCAGATGAAATTAGGTTTATTTAAAAATTAATGTCAAGGGCTGGAGAGATGGCCTAGCGGTTAAGAGCGCCGACCGCTCTTGCAGAGGACCTGGGTTCGATCCCCAGCACCCACATGGCGGCTGAGAACCGTCTGAAACTCCAACTCCAGGAGAACTCCAGCTCCAGGAGAATCTGACGCCCACTTCTGACCTCCGCGGCATTGCACGACACGGGTGCACAGACTTGCATGCAGACAATACATTCGTACACATACAGAAATAAATAAAATTAATAAAAAAAAATTAAAAATTAATGTCAAATCTGGGGGCCGGAGAGATGGCCTAGCGGTTGGGAGTGCCGACCGCTCTTGCAGAGGTCCCGGGTTTGATCCCCAGCACCCACATGGCGGCCGAGAACCGTCTGAAACTCCAATTCCAGGAGAACTCCAGTTCCAGGGGAATCCGACACCCTCTTCTGACCTCCGCGGCATTGCACAGGTGCACAAACTTGCATGCAGACTACATTGATACACATACAGAAATAAATAAATGCCGGGCATGGTGGCGCACGCCTTTATTCCAGCACTTGGGAGGCAGAGGCACGCGGATCTGCTGTGAGTTCGAGGCCAAGCCTGGTCTACAGAGTGAGTTCCAGGACAGCCAGAGCTACATGAGACCGTCCTCAAAAAGACAAAAAAAAAAAAAAACAAAAAAAAAAAAAACAAAAAAAACCCAAAACAACCAAAAACCAAAAAAAAACTCAAAACAATGAATGTTAAATCTGAAGAAGTACGGGTTGAAATGCAGTGGTAATTCTTCCTTTTTGTAAAAACCACATGGGATAAATCAACATATTAAGAGGAGGGCTTATTCTACCTCAGCCGTGGAGGCACTAGTCCCTGCTTGACCTTTTGCTTTTGGTTGGCCGCGGCACAGGATGGCAGGAGACTGTGAACAATCAGAAATATTCCACTTGCGACTAGGAAGTGGAGGAGAGGGAAGAAGCAGCCAGGCTCCCAATGTCCCCTTCATGAATAAGCTTCAAATAACCTGAGCATCCTTAGTGGGTCTCGACAAACACCAGTAGAGGTGGGGACCAAGCCGTTAACACAGGAGGCTTGAGATAATTTTTTCATATCCAAAGAATAGAAAATGATAAAATAAAATTTGCAGTCACTTTGGATGAATGCAAGAGAAGCTCTGAAAATCTGACCAAGCACCCAAACTTTTAAAAGTCATTTACTGAGGAAAAAACTAGTTTGTCATGACATTACATCTAACCACAGCATTTATTTTATGGGAGTGCTTCTAAGTATGTATTATACAAGGCTGCTTGAGCTTTTGTCCAAGTCTTTTCTAAAATATTATACAGTGGTTAAAAGTAAAAAAAAAATTACATATGTAAACAAACTAAGAAAATATATGAAATTTGACAAACATATATTGGTAAGTAGAAAGAGATACTAATGAGCACATTTAATATATTAAACAAATTCTTTTCAGAAAGAAATAGTTTTTCTTTGGAAATTTGAAAAATCTGTAGAGTAAAGCAAGAAAATCATGAAAATACTCCCAGAACTAAAATCTGTCTTTAAATTGGGGACATTAGAATGCAAGCAAGGTATAACATATATTTAACTCTTCTTGGTTCAGGATGGTACATGATAAAGTTATAGCAAATGGAGTACTTTAGCCATGTTATTGTTCACATACCTATGTACTACAAGGACTAAGGTATAAAACATACTCCCTTGGGTCTGGAGAGATAGCTCAGCAGTTATGAGCACTGTCTGCTTCTGCAGAGGACCCAGGTTTGATTCCCAGCACCCACATAGTGCCTAACAACTGTCAGTAACTCCATTTCCAGGGGATAAGACACCCTGTTCTGACCTCTTTGGGCATTGCATGATGTGGGTGGACTTACATAAATCCAGGCAATATATTCATACACACAAAATACAAATAATAAATAAAATATAAAAAGATTTTAAGATGTACTGATTTAAAATTTACACACTGATATTTATTAACATCTGTGCTATGTATTGAAATGAAGAGGATGTAGGCATCCAAAAATTAATGCAAACGTGGTTTATGACTCGTTTCTGTTACTTTTGAATAAAACTAGAAACAAAAATCTTAAAAATAAAGATAGCCTGGTACTGGCACAAAAATAGACCCCTTGACCAATGGAACGAAAGTGAATATCCAAACTTGAGCTCATAGAATTTCAGCCACCTCATATTTGACAAAGGGGCCAAAAAAGCTCAATGGAGGAAAGAGCATCTTCAGCAAATGGTGTTGGCAAAATTGGATCACCTTTTGTAGAGAACAAAATTAAACCCCTACCTCTCACCCTGTACAAAAATCAACTCCAAGTGGATAAAAAATCTCAACATAAAACCTGAAACCCTGAAGGTGATAGAAGAAAAAGTTGGCAGCAACATACAAGACATAGGTGTAGGAAAAGACTTTCTAAATCAGACAGCAGCTGCACAGGAAATAAGATAGTTTACAAATGGAACTCAAAACTCATCGAACTCAAAAGCTTCTGTACAGCGAAAGAATCAAGGAAGTGAAGAGGAAACCCACAGAGTGGGAGGAAACCTTCACCACTGACAGAGCATTAACATCCAGAATATATAAACTACTCAAAACACCAAGAAGAGAACAAATGACTCACTCAAAAGTTGGAGTAAAGAGCTGAACAGAGACTTCACCAGTGAGGAAGTAAAGATGGCTGAGAAACATCTTAAAAAGTGTTCAACATCGGAGGGCGGGACCGGGCGCTGGGCCAGAGGGCCAGAGGGTCCGGAGAGTCGGGCGGGCGGCAGGTGTGGCTGCGCCTTTGGGCAGGCTACCGGGGCGCGGGCTAGATAAGGCATAACCCCCCCCCCCGCCATTGGTGAGAATCCAAGTCGACTCTTTTTTTGGAGAACCTTCAGAACAAGAAGAGAAGAGTGCTTTGGCTTCCAATATCCAATATAGCAACAAAATTGAAAAGCAGACAAGTCCATACTCCATAAACAAGGAGGAGGAAAGGGAACAAAAAATAAAAAAGGCATCTGAAGGAGGAAAGCAAAACCGTCTGCTATTTGTGATCTAAACCACAAAAGGGAAGCCCACATGCCAGGGACA
>VZQC01009178.1:364096-430297 GCA_009823505.1 Rhizomys pruinosus | reverse complement strand
GGGGGGGATGTTGGCCAGGGGATCCAAGGCCCCACAAAAAGGTAGGGCTCCTTGCCCCTAAGTTGGATACCTGCAGGAGGAGAGACGATGAACCCTGCTCCCGAAGACCTGACGTTAACACAGGAGGGATGTATTGAGACCCACATGCAAGTGTACGATGGCCTCGGAATAACCAGAGAGTGTTACCAAAGGCCACTAAACCAATAAAGCAAATACGGGTCTCCCTGAGTCAAGTCAAAGACTTCACTGTCAGCACCAGCTACACCTCACCTGCCTGGAAATACTGTGAGCGTGAGGCAATGGGTGCCATGTGCTGTATATCCCAAATCTAATTGGCTATTGGCTCTCTCCTTGGAGGAACTAAACCCATGGTTGATGCCACAAGCTTACATCCTCTACAGGTTAGGAGATGTTATAAGCCACAGTAGACCCTGTCCTATTACAGGGGGGAAAATTTAATTCATGGATGAACATATCATCTAACATATGTGTCTATGCAAAGTAACCTACCATAACTATTAGTGCTGCTTAAATACCTTATATCTATGTTTGTGCTTCATTGTAGGATCGAAAGGTTATTCCTGGACAAACTGTCAGCCATGAAAGGAAACAGCCAGATTGACCAGAGTCCAAGTCAACAGCTCCAGAAGAGTGGACTGTTTTATTTCTCATCCACCTGTGGCCCCCTTTTCTAAGCCTAGGGAAACAACTGCGGAAAGAGGGGGCATGGTAGAATGTAAAGTGCTACAATTGGGGTGAATGGTGAAACTACAGCGTGTAGCTGGACATCTTTGATCAAATTGATTGAACCAACATGTCAGCCCCCCACTGGATGGTGGGGTGTGGGGGTTTGGGGCACAACAGCCTGTAGATTTGTTTGCACGAAGGATGCCTTGTCACTCCTGGATTATCACTTATAGCTAAAAAAAGGAAAAAAAAAAAAACAGAGAGAAGATGCAAGACAGTTATGGCAGAATATGATTGGGATGGGGTGGGGGGTGGGGGGGAAGGGAAAGGGAAAAATGCCTGATCTGAATTGGAAAATGATGTACGAAATGCACAAAGCATCAATAAAAATTAAATTAAAAAATGTGTTCAACATCATTAATAATTAAAGAAATGCAAATTAAAACCACTCCAAGATAGCATCTCAATCCAATAAGACTAGCTAAGATCAAGAAAACAAAAGATATCAAATGCTGGAGAGGTTGTGGGGAAAGGGGAACACTCATCCATTGCTGGTGGGAATGCAAACTTATACAACCAGTCTGGAAAGCAGTGTGGAGAACCATTAAAATACTCATAATGAGCCTACCACCTGACTCAGTCATACCACTCCTTGGTATATACCCACAAGACTCATCCTACTGCAAAGATATATGCACATCTATGTTTATTTAGCTCTCTTCACAATAACGAAGAGCTGGAACCAACCCAAATGCCCTGTAACTCATGAGTGTGTAACAAAAATGTGGTACATCTACACAATGGAGTTCTATACAGCAGTAAAGAAAGATGACATCATCAACTTTGCAGGTAAATAAATGGATGGAACTTGAAGCCATTATGCTAAGTGAAGTAACACAGTTCCAGAAAAACAAATGGGGGAATGGCTTCCCTCATTTGTGGATGCTAACACCAAATTCTCAGTTGAAAGGCAAGTTGAGCAATGTTATTGTTACATTTCTTTTTTTTTGTTGTTATTAATTTTTATTTATTTCTGTATGTGTACAAATGTACTGTCTGCATGCAAGTCTGTGCACCCGTGTCGTGCAATGCCGCAGAGGTCAGAAGTGGGTGTCGGATTCCCCTGGAGCTGGAGTTCTCCTGGAATTGGAGTTTCAGATCATTCTCAGCCTTTTATTTGAAAGCAACTGTGCTGTTATAATGTGAATCTCTTAATGGGCTCTAGAATTGGCCTACCACTTATTTTGAAGACATTGTAATTAGCATATATGGGTGGAAGATATGTATCCATATTTTAGAGCAACATAAAAATAAAGGGAAAATGTGAACGTCAAAACTTATTTTGGAATTAACATACAGTTTATTCTCGGAGGTTTTAATTTTGATGCATATGTGACATTTATATAGGCATATTTTGGAGCAATACAAAGGGGAGAGAACAACAACATAAGGACTGGGTCAAAGAACTGACTGATACAGTTAAATACTGCCCAAAACAACAAGTCTCTGCAGAGAAAAACTTTGGAAAGACTGAGAGAAAGATGCAAGACATGTATGGCAGAGTGCATGAACTGGGGTGGGGTAGTGGGCAGGGAGAGAAGAATGTGTCTAAATTGGACCGAATGATGATAATATGAAATACACAAAACATCAATAAAAGTATTAAAAATTAAGATCTGCCTCCATCTTCAAATGATAACTCTGACTACAGGTGGCCCACTCTGATGATCCTGCACTTAACACATTAGCATGTAGGCATGTTTTAGTATGCTCATTTTACTTGTTCATGTGCTGCAGTGTGATGTTTACTGTTGGGTTTCTTATGTACAGAATCTTCCATGATGGCTCAGTGCTTAATGTATGAACTTTGCTCATGCTACTGATCAACTTTTGAGTAACCGCTGGCTGGTATTTCTTTATCCAGGTCACATTATCCAGATTCCAGGGAGCACATTCACAATCCTCCATGATCTATTCCCGCCTGTCCCGAACAACCACATCCACCTCATTTATCAGGCAGAATCTCTCATCCCACACTCTTGATTCTCAAACAATACCGAGTTATTTTCTATTTGCATAACACCATGCCCTTGAAAGACTGTTCTTTCTAGAAAAAAAAAATCCTTACTATTTTGCGTGGAGAGCTCATAGTCTATAAGCTCAACTCATCTCGTGTTATTTTCGCTGAAGCTTCTGCTAGGCAAAATGGCCTGCATGCTCTGCTCTGTATTTCTGCAGGCCTGCAAAGCCTCAACTGGATCATGCCCCACCTTTTGTTGCTCAGTTATCTTCACGGGAGGCTGTAATTTCATTTCATTCAACATTAACCAAACACTCACTATATACCAGTTGCTGACTTAAAGCTGGGGAGTCAGAGAAAGACACGGTTCTCTGTCCATGGCTCCTAGACTGCCTCTTGGCCTGCAGTGTCTCCAGCTACTGCCCAATATTCATGCTGATCCTCCCTTCTTGCTTCCTTTTGTTTCAGTTCCTTTCCCTGGATGCCTCTCTAGTCCTCTACCTAAAAGCCTCTGCAAACACCTTAGATAGGAATCCAAATTCTAACACTCTACTTAGAATGTGTCTTAGTGCCAAATCTGATATTGATATTCTGTATTTGAAATCTTTTATTTATTGTTTTAATTTCATGTGTATGAATATATTGCCTACATGTATGTAAATGGCACCCAAGTCATGTAATGCCTGATGGGGTTAGAAGAGGGTATTGGATTTTTCTGGAATTGGAGTTATGGATGGTTGTTAGCTGTCATGGGGGTGTTTGGAATTGAAGCCTGGTCCTCCACAAGAGCAGGCAGTGCTCTTAACCACTGAATCATTTCTCCAGCCCTGATATAAAGCCAATATTATTTTTCTATTTCTCTTATGCTGTGAATGTATTTTTCTTTCTATTATAGGAATTTGTTCTACTTCTACTTTTCTTTTTTTTTTTTTTTACCTTTTTTTTTGAGACAGGCCAGGACTGTTTTTTTTTTTTTTTGAGACTTCTCCACAAGCTGGCCTGGAACTCACTCTGTAGATCAGGCTGCTGGCCTGGAACTCACAGAGATCTGCCTGCCTCTGCCTCCTGAGTGCTAGGATTAAAGACATGTGCCACCATGCCTGGCTTAAAGGTGGTTCTTAGCCAACATGTGGGTGCTAGGAATTGAACCCGGGTCCTCTACAAGAGCAGTTGGCACTCTTAACCACTGAGCCATCTCTCCAGCCCGGGTTATTATAAGAATTTGTATTGATTTCTCTTTGATGTGTATATCTACACTTTACCATGAGCTTATCAAGTATGAAATACATAAAAGATCATTCATAGTTATTTATTTAATTCCACAGAATGACAACTGTAGGAACTGGGCCCCCTTTCACTTAATCAGATTCTTTTTTTTTTCCTTTGGAGTATCTAGTATGAGTTCTTTTTTCCTTAAGTGTTTTTTGACATGAACACCAAAACAACATATTAACTTCCTAAAATTTGCATAATCAAGTAAACCTTCTTTAAAAAATCTTCTCTTCACCCTTGTACTTTAATTTTTAAGCCTATTAATGCCACTATTTTCATGCCAGTGTCATCCTTTATCTACCCACAGATGATGTTTATCAGAAGACAAGTGTGTTTGTCTTCAATAAAAATGAGTCTAGAAGAAAGTTGGCACAGGCATATGCTTGACTGTCAGTGCTAAGCTTGGCATCCCCCCGGGCTGGCAGTGCCCACTGTGCCTGCCTTGTCACTGCTGTTATGTGCTCTCACCCTTCAGCCAACACCTGCGGCCACACAAAAGACCAGGCATGGCAGCTGTGGGACTCAGATGCCCATGCTGAAATAAATTCTAAAACAGAAATCTTTGGATCTATGATGACTTCTAATTTTGAGGCTTTCAGGAACTGTTAAGATTGCACAGGGATGTGGCATATTCGAATGTCCTGAGTCTGTGTATCCTACTATACCCCTTAGCCATCTGTTTCAATTAAAGGTAGATATCCTCATGGAAGAATGCTGTAGTGGTTAAGGGTATAGGTCTGGAGGTCCAAGTGCCTGCATGGGAAGCTACATGAGGCCATCAAGTCCCTGTGTGATCTTGGACAAGTTTATAACCTCCATAAGCCTCAGTATTCTCTTCCTTAAAATGAAAATAACATCCCTTAATTCATTACAGTGCTATGAAGTATGGATGTGTTAAGATATGCAAGGCTTTGGAGTCAGCCTTTATATGGCAGACACTGTGAAAATGCTTCCTGTTATTTGACTATACATTCTTTCTTTTAAAATATTTTTATATTGCTTTTACTTTATGTGCTTGAGTGCATTCCCTGGATGTATGTAAGTGCACCTGTGTTGTGCAGTGACTGGAAGTTAGGAGAGGGACCTCTGTAAGAACCTCCAGTGCTCTTAACCATTGAGCTATCTCTCCAGCTCATTATTTCTTTAAAAGTTACATAATTTATTTCTACTTTATGTGTGTAAAATAAAACATGGGATTTGGAGTTATGGATGTTTTTTAACCATACATGGGTGTTGTATTTGGATTGTGGATGTTTTTTAATCATACATGGGTGCTGGGAACTAAACTTGGGTCCCCTGCAAGAAGAGCCATTGCTCTTAACCACTGAGCCATCTCTCCAGCCCTGTATTTTTAGACTATAGATTCTTGAAAAACCTCAGGTACCACTTAAAAACAGTTTTT
Source organism: Rhizomys pruinosus (assembly GCA_009823505.1). Taxonomy (NCBI): domain Eukaryota; kingdom Metazoa; phylum Chordata; class Mammalia; order Rodentia; family Spalacidae; genus Rhizomys; species Rhizomys pruinosus. Next base: position 424,916 of record VZQC01009178.1, on the reverse strand, counting down.
ACAATAGACCTGGTAATCATTTTTATTTCTTCATAGTTTTCATTTTCTATTTGTTTTTCTGTGGAATGTGATACTTGTTCATCCAAAATCCATATAGGGTACATTAGTACACATCCAGAGAAAAAGGTGACAAGGCAGAGAGGGTTCATTTTATCTGACAATTCCTGGTTAACTCGTCATCATGGCAGGGAAATCAAGGTGGCAGGAAGTTAAAGCAGCTGGTCACATCACACCCGCAGTCAAGAGCAATGAGAAATCAATGTGTGTATGCTCACTTGCTCACCTGTACTTGGGTTGATCTCTCTAGTCATATGTTTGGAACCTCTTGCCCAGGCTGTAGCAATGAGCTGGGTCATCTCATGCTCCCTACAGACATGCATGTAGACCAATCTGATATAGACTTGCTGATATCAGGTGAATGTAGATTGTGTCAAGTAGACAATTAAAGTTGACTATCACAAACTTGTTAGAGCTCCCTCATTCTCCTATAATCTTCCACAGCCACAACACAAAGTTGCCCTGTCAAGTGTGATCTGAAACAAACATATATTTTGCTTGGCAAATTAAAGACAACTTGATAAAGTGTGAGGGATATTAAAGAGGATGCAGATTCCACACATGTGATTTGATCATTTATCCTTGGACACTCAAAGCTACTGACCACCTTTGCTATGATAGCATCAATGAGTGTGAACAGTCACATATTTTTTCTGTCTATTATTTTCACCAATTTAAAAATTTGCATATCGAATTTTATTTGACAAACATATATGTATATAAATGAAGCACTTTTTTGTTTCATTTCATCTATTTTTATTTTACTGCTTTTATTTTACTTTATTAGTTCTGTCTGCATACATGTAAATACACCATATTTGTGCAATGCCCATGGAGGTCAGAAGAGGGCTTTGGATCCCCTGGACCTAGAATTGCTATAACTAGTTATTTGTTGCTGCTATGTGGGTGCTAGGAACTGAGCTGGGATCCTCTGCAAGAGCAGCTGGTGCTCTTAACTGCTGAGCCAGTTCTCTAGCTCCCATGAAGCACTTTTAATGCCTGGGTTTAATTTTCAATCCTGAGAAGAATGCAATAACTGAAGCAGCAAATAATCTGTTACAATGGAGCCACATTAAATAAGTAAAGTGCATAGAACATAGAGCAGTGAAAACCATGAGAGAGAAAAGTAAACTGAAAAGGATGGGCAAGGTCATAAAGTCGAAGTATAGTTGAAAACGGGTGGAAAGTATGTATGAGCAGAGGATATGGGGGGGTATCATGGAATGGCTACCTGCACAACATAAAGCCAGTCAACATTCTGGCCTGTATAGGAGAGGGGCACAGGTGGTGCACCTCGCTCTGAGACACTATCAGCAGTTAGTGGTCTTTGGGTTAGGGGTGTCAGTTTCTTCACAGGTGCACCCAGTAGTAAACTGCTCATGCTGCATCAAAGCTCCCCACCCATGCTTTTCCAAGGAACCCTAAGACACTCAGTGGGCCACAAAACAACTACAACAGGCATGGAAATAGGAGGGCTTGTTGAGGAGACGTAGTCCAGCCCTTGCTGATGGAAGGCAGCACCGAACAAAGATTTGGAGGAGAAGAAAGAGGGAGACTGGTTTTCTTATATCTGCAGATTACACCAGGCAGAGCAATGAGAATATGTGAAGGCTCTGGGGATGGGATGCGCTTGGCTATAACAAGCAATTGAGATTTATTTATTTATTTATTTATGTTTGTTTGTTTGTTTGTTTATTTGTCTGTTATTTTTCGAGACAGGGTCTCCCTGTAGCCCCAGCTGTCCTGGAACTCACTCTGTATACCAGGCTGGCCTTGAACTCACAAAGATCCACCTGCCTCTGCCTCCCAGAGTGCTAGGATTAAAGACATGTGCCACCACGCCTGGAAAGCACTTGAGTTTTATACTGAATAAGCCAGGAAAACACTGGGTAGCTTTAGGTGGAGGGGTGGTATGACGTGCCCGACTGCGAAGCCTCACTGTGAGGTGGAGCAGTGACATGATCTGCTTAACTTTGATGTGGCTGTTGTGATGGAAAGATACAGTTTGGGGTAAAGACAGAGGCTGAGAGATGATTTAGAGGACTGTACTAACACTCAGGTTTGAGTCAGTGACATTTTCATCTTTAGTTAACTGATATTCCATGAAAGTCATCAAACACAACCAAAAAACTAAAGCTTATACATAGATCAAATTGGGATTTTAGAATAACTCTAAATTCATTTTATAACTAAAACTATTGTTATGTTATTACAGTGATTCCAAGTTTAACATAAAAATCCAAATTGATGGGGGCTGGAGAGATGGCTTAGCGGTTAAGAGCGCCGACTGCTCTTGCAGAGGACCCGGGTTTGATCCCCAGCACCCACATGGCGGCTGAGAACTGTCTTTAACCCCAGTTCCAGAGGAATCCGACACCCTCTTCTGACCTCCGTGGCATTTCACGACACGGGTGCAAAGACCTGCATGCAGACAGTACATTCATACACATATAAATTAAAAAATTAAAAAAATTCAAATTGATAACTTGTCATAAAATAAAGCAACACAAAATATAAAACCCAAAATATGTAAAAATGTCATTGTTTTATGTAAAGTTTTACTTCAATTGATATATTCACATAAATCGTTGACACACAAATATCTGGAATACATTTTATAAATAACTTTAATTTTCAATGGTTTACCTCACACAGAACATTTGTCATTTAGGCATAGTCTTAGTTTGATATTTTAAAACAAAGGCCTTGATCTGACCTATGATTCAATGGTATCCTTAAGCACAGAAAATATCCTTTAAATAGAAAGACTTAATTCCAACTTATCCACATATCAAAAAGAATATTTTTTAAATAGTAATAAATAAGACTTTCCTAGGTCAAAATCATATTATCAGGTGTAAGCACTCGTGTTTATGATTATGGATTTGTAACACTGTTTCCATGGCACCTATAATCACATCCTTGCATAAAGCCTGAAATAGACTTCACAAATATTTATTGAGTTGTTTTTATGAATAATTTTGGAAGGTATTTTTGTATTATGTAAATTTGTTCTTCTTAGTAATGGATGCATATATATATATATATATATATATAATAAAACCTCTCAGACTTAAGTATCTTTTTTACACAAAATGATTCTACTGAAGTGCTCAATTTCCAATGAAGATTCTGAGTTGAGCATTTGCACATTCATGGAAAGGGTCAGCTGGCAAATATTTTAGATTTTTGTGAGCCATAAAATCTCTGCTGCAACTACTCAGTTCCAGGATTCCATTGTGGAGGCCGCCACACATGATTCCCGAAGAAATGTGTGTCCTGTATTCCAAGAAAACCTTATTTTCAGAATGGATCTTGCTCAAATTTGGCCCATTAGTTCCCCATTCTAGAGATTAAAGAGCTTCAGACTTACAAAGATTTGTAAAAACTGGTAAATTTTAGTTATTATGGGAAGCTGATGGCCGAGTCATAGATGCAGTCCTTTTAAGTCCTGCAGCATTCCATATTTGTCTCCACTTAGCTACTCACTTTCATTAGAATGATGTCTTTAGCAATATGCTGGGCCCAGGCCTTCCTCTAAAGCATTCTGATTTATCTGATGCCTATGAGTCTTCTGTTTTCATTCATGCTGCTATTGCTGATACAACTTGACTGTTATTTTTTCTTAAGCAGCTGTGCATAGAATTTCTGAGAAGATTCAGGGTATCCCTCATTTTGGATCAAATACCCCTATCTTATTCCTTGACTTTGCACCCTGTGTCCATCTGTAATAATTGCTGGTGCAGAGTAGCACTTGCTAACTTGGGCTGCTCTTTGAGTCCATTTCTAAAGGACACATTGCTCCAATGGTCCTCTCCTGGGGAAATAGCTGGGCTCTGTATATGTATGTGGCACGGCACTACTGGTTATGTGCTTCTGGGTTTGTAATGTCTAACTCAATGACTTCATTCTAATAACTCTATAGCTATGATCACTTGAGATATAGTAAAGGCAAAGCCAGCTTCTTCCCATGTTTTTAGGCAGGAAACAATTTATATCCCGAGCTCTATTAGAAATACTTTTGATTTTAAGAAAAAAAATTTATTTCATCTTCTGTCTACACTTTAAAATATTATTCAATTTGCTCCATGACAATAGGATGAAGGCAACTAATGCTTAACACAGAAGAGCATGGATTATGCCCAATCTTGTCTTCCTTACTGTACAGATGTTTTGACGCTTAACTATTTATAAATTCCTTTGTAAACTATGTACAGTTCTTGTGGTTCTTGTGTAAAATAATGCAATTCTTTTGGTAGTAAAGTTTCTAATAGAAATTTACTTTAGGATTTTAAAGTTATAAGTTATATAGATTTTGGTTTTATTAGGTTTTGTATATTTGTTTAAAACAGGGTCTTTCTTTAACTGAAGTTGGACTTGAACATACTATGTAGCTAAGGCTTGCTTGGTCCTGACAAGTTCCAGGTTCATTACATATAGTTAGATGGCCTCTACTCTGTGCATCTACCTCAGCCTCCTGCGTAGAGGATTACAGATGTCCCCCAACATGCCTGGCAGCTCTAAGATTTTATGTGTAATTATTTTTTATATACTTGTATGAAAACTACTACTATAATGAAAAGAATTTGAAATTCAGAAGATGAGGTAAATGATATGCTTCAAATCAGATGTATTTCTTTTTATTTATTTATTTATTTCGGTATGTATATCAATGTACTGTCTGCATGCAGGTTTGTGCACCCGTGTCGTGCAATGCCGCGGAGGTCAGAAGAGGGTCTCGGATTCCCCTGGAACTGGAGTTCTCCTGGAACTGGAGTTTCAGACGGCTCTCGGCCGCCATGTGGGTGCTGGGGATCGAACCCGGGTCCTCTGCAAGAGCGGTCGGCGCTCTTAACCGCTAGGCCATCTCTCCAGCCCCAAATCAGATGTATTTCATGAGGAAAAATCTACATAGAGGTTAACATGTTTCACCATGTTCCATGAAAAATCTACCAAAAAAAAGAACAGTGTTGGTATATATCAATGACAAAATGTTAGTGTTAATTTCAGACTTGATTTATTTTCTATTTCTGAATTGGCCTTTTGAGGTTATGTTTAAGGTATTTTAAGACATTTACAAAGAGAACAGTTTTTAAAATGAGTCATAATTCAAATCTTCTTTAAGAATTGATGGAAATATTCCTATTCCATACCCATTTCTAGAATTCATCTAAGAAAAGCTAAATGGCTTCCAGTGGAGTGGAGAGTGTAGTAAGATTTCCCATAAAGCATGTCATGCTGTGGTGTCATTTTTGGTGAAATATTCAAGAGGCTTTGAGAGATACCCCTCAAAGATTCTTTCATCTACCTTCCAAGCTAACATGACAGGCTTTGCAATGGTGACAAAGGTGCATATTTATATTATATCTATTATATCTAAGGTAAAAGATGCTTGTTTGTAATGATTAGTCTCAGCCCATTAAAACAGGATAAAATCCTTAAACGTTGGAAAATAATGAGACCAAAATATTTTACAGGATAATGAATTCTTTCTTCAGATACTAAAAATCTGGCTTGTTATCACATGAAAGAAAAGATGAAATGATAAGAAAAAATAATTCTGGAATACTGCCATCCTTTCATAGATGTGTTTTTAGTTCTTCATGATGAATGACTCAACAACTGCTCTTCTGATAGTGATCTCGGATGCTCCCTATGCATTCTGTTTGTTATTTTACAGCTTGTTAGGATGCAGTGTGTAATGGGAGCTATATTGTAAAACAATGATCAAAACAACTATGGTAGGAGTTCTAAAATAAATGAGACCAAACCTGGCCAGAGATTTGACTAAGTTGATGGGCCTGAAGAATACTATAATCACTGAGAAATCAGGGACAAAATGAACCAAAATAATTTTTTTTTCTCTGATGTTAAGAAGAACATTATCAGTTTATAAGGTTGAAATATTAAGACTTTCAAAAGGGATCTGAATAGGAGGATTTGTGTCTGCTTATAATGTGGTTAATATCCATTTACTCAGGGAGTTTTCAATTTAACACAAGTTGACCTTATTAAGCAAGACTGTGCTTAATGATTATATACTTTTTATGGAAATATGTGCACATAGTGAAAGTTACTGCCCGAGAACCAAATAAATACACATTCTATTTCTTGTCTCTGTGCATGCTGTGAGCTATGAATGGCTTTTATATTTATAAATATCTAGAGAAGGGCAAAAGCTAAAGGACATTTCTTCACACTTGAGAATTATTGACACAAATATTAACATGCAATATGATTTGTGTGCCCACGAATAAGTTTTGATTAAAACACAGATGTATTTTGTCAATGCTGCTTTTCCATTTAATATCATATACAACGGGGTGTGACACAGATTTTGAGGCCTACGAGGTCTAAAATATCTAATACTTTTCAGAAAAGTTTATGGATTTTTTTTGAACTGTTATACACTCTCATTAGTTAGGGCAGGAGAAACAGAGCAGAAGCTTCTCACAATGCAGCATAAAACCCTTTAAAAGAAAAAGGGGTTGACCTGATTAGTGCAGTTGAATCCTCATTCTGTTACTGACTGGTACATGACTTTCCACAGAGAACCCAGTCTCTGTGTCTTAATTATCTGAGGAATAAAATGGGATAATAATCCTAATTTAGCTTTAAAGTTCAGGGAGAATTGGATAGTTAACATACACACACATGTAGGATGGCATTTTTATTGCCCAAAAGATATGCCTGGAGCTTGAAGTTTCAGAAGACTTGACAACAAAAAGTGGGAAAAATGCAGCTGGGAATGAGGAGCCAAATTTTAATGCTGAAACTAGACTACACTTCAAGACAAAACATCACAAGGAAGAAGACTCATTATTTTAAAGTCATTTTAAAGCTATTTAAAAGTCTTTTTCTTAATTTTTTTTTAATTCTCGTTTGTTCTATTTGATAAGATGTATAAAATGGCCAGGTGTGGAGGTGCATGCCTTTAATCCCAGCACTTGGGAGGCAGAGGTAGGTAGATATCTATGAGTTCAAGGCCAGCCTGGTCTACAGAGTGAGCTCCAGGTCAGCTGGGACTAAAAAGGGGAGACCCTGTCTCAAAAATACCAAAAAAAAAAAAAAGATGTATAAAATGGATTAATGGATTAATTAAACCAACCAAAGAATCCTGGCCAGAAAATGGAACTTTGTGTGTGGCTTGAAGTGAGAAATTGTAAGACCTGTCCCGGGAGATCTCCAGTTATTTGATATCTCTGTGGGCTTCCAGAGTTATCTGTAGCCCGAAGATTCGGGATATTACAATAATTCTTGCCTTACACTATCTCTGCAAAGTCCCAGGCCCCTTCCCTTGAGGTATTGAGCAGAATGTCACACCTCTAGTTACCCGTTGCACAAACCAGAGTTCTGCAGCCCCCCCCATTAGAACTAAGTTGGCTCACTCCTCCCTTCTGCCTGCTCCCCACTTCCTTGCCCAAAGCACTGTAGTCTTAAATATATAGACCTCACTGACAGAAAATAAATGCGAGTTCCTATCCTCCCCATTCTCCACGCATGTGTGTGAGTCTGCTTATTTTTCCTACGGGTGTTCTCTGGCGGTATTCCCTCCCCCCTTCTTGTGGGAGCAGAGCCCAGAGACTGCCCGCCTGCAGGCAGGAGGCAAGTCCTAGAGCTGAGCCAAGGAGGGAAGGACAGTGTGTGGAAGACGGTCACGCATGACTCAAAGACACCACACCTGACAATGTTCTCCTGAGATAGTGCACATTTACATGGTAGTGCACATATCACTCAGAACACCATTTCACTTCCTAAGCTTCTGAAATTGTGTTATGCCATAATAGAATACATTCCTGCAAATACAAGGCTAACAAGAAATGAAACACACCAAAGGAAGCAAGCCAGAACACGCGAAAGAGAATTCATTTGCTCTTCACTTTGCCAAACGTATCTCTCCTTCAAACAATTATATAAAGTTACAGTACACAAGAAAGAAGCAACGTCATTCTGAGTTCTATGAGTTGATCTGAGTAATCAATAGAGCCAAGTGAGGCAGTCATGAGAATGTGCATATTTAGCATAATATATGTGTTCTCAAAGCTAGTCCGTCAGAAGCATGGATCAAACAACTCCCAGCATGTGGCTGGCCTCTGAGGTGAGCTCAACCTTCAAACTTTGAGATGCAAAGCATTCTTTGGATAGAAAACTGTGGATCTGAACTGACCAGGTGAACATCTAGCAAGTATCTTGTGGAAAGTTAGCTACAGAATTATTTGTTTGATATGTATGTAAATATCTCTACATATTTGGTGACCAGAAATCATAGTTTGTGGTGGGTTATCTTTTTTCCTACCACACAATTTCTTTCCTTCTTTTTTTTTTTTTTGGTCTCCTTGTAGTCCCAGCTGTATACCAGGCTGGCCTTGAACTCATAAAGACCTGCCTGCCTGTGCCTCCACAGTGCTAGGATTAAAGGCATGCGCCACCACACCCGGCTACAATTTCAACAAAATTACAGGAGCCTTGTTTGTTCATGTTTAATGTAATGAACTAGAAGCTTTAAAATGAAAACTTTTGCCAGGTGTCAAAATAAAAATACTATAAGACACTCTGACTAGTCTTCTGTTTTAACAATATTAAGGATAAAATTTCTGTTTTCTAAGTCACACAAATGGTAGAGACACATTTCCTATGAAAGGCAGAGATTTCTTGATGTAGATGATTAAGTGGGACTTACCCCTGTCTGTATCATACAGGAAGACGAAACAGTTCCATTCATAGTGATCCAGCAAGCTCAGTAGCGCACCTCGCAAAGAAGGCCTTAGCTGTAGCACGAACTGGCTTTCCCCTTCAGTGGGAAAGCTTGGTGTGATGAGAGAGATGTGTAAGGCGCTGCAGAACGAGGTCAAGGTATGCACTGACCTCTTGTCATAGAGTCCAAAAATGGCAAACACTCCTCTGGAATACTGGGAACAGACTAGGAAAGGACAGAAAAAACAATCACTGTTACTGCACTTGCAAACTCTCTACTTTATGTCTGAAAACTATGAAGTTAAAGAAAAACATTGAGTCATTGATGAGTTAGCCATACATGATAAAGGGGACTGTGGAGTGGGCAACTGATTGACCAGTCAATGGAAAAATTCTGGAACTCACATTCACATTGCACTGTGTGAAGCTCACTTGAATTAAAGTCCTGCATTAAGAAGCCAATTTGAATTAAATGGAAATTTGGCAAAGTAATATACAGCCCTCTAAAACACTGCAAATTCTATATGACAGGCTTTTAAGTATGACAGATCCAAATTTTTCTCTGTATTTGTTCTTGACTGAAAAATATAATAACACAATTCTGGCATTTCAGTATGATTGAGGAAAGACTTCAATCACCTGTTTCCTGAGCTATTTCCTTGTCTCTTCTGTTCTTAAATTAGACTACATTTATAAGAACCAAATTGTTGAACTTTGTTTTGTAAATTTTTTTCTCTGTATCAATTTCACTCTTTAAATCAATTTCACACTCTTGGAGTCTGCTTGAATCATGTTTGAAAACAGAAGTTGTTTTCGAGGGGAAAATCATTTTCAGGATATGCAAGCAGCTTGATGAACTGGGATCAGTTGTGTAACTATCCATCCAAGACTAAACCATTCCTAAACTCCCACCACCAAGCAGGCTTGAACAAAACATTTCTTCTTTGTCCTGCTGGTACTAATATGGACAAAGACATGATGTTAGAGAGTGAAGAGTCTTTGTATTCTCCTCCAAAGATGCTTAACTCATTCTTGACATGGCTGATACATGGACCAGACTTGAAAAGTTTATGTTTGGGGATTTTAGTTAATTATCTGAATTTCTAAGTTCCTTAAGAAATTTAAGAGTATTAGATAATTACAGGTATTCATTTTAGGAGTTTATTAAGTGGAAAAAATTTTATTTTATTTATACATTAATTTTTTTATTCATTAAAAGTCTTTAAAATATCTCAAAAGTTTTGTCTATGTTGTATAAAGCCTGGGCATGTGGAAAGTATGATACATAATTAAATAAGGCTTACTGAAACCTAGAGCTGTTTCTTTGCTTTTGGTATAGGGGATAAGGAAGGCATTGATGCTACAATTATAACGGAATATAATAAAATGAGCAGAAATAAATATTGTCAGTCATCTTTATATGACATGCTTTGAATATGTTTTGGAACAGTTTGTATCTTACTAAAGGACCAGAGGCTGTATTAAAGTGGAAAAGTCCAAGATGGAACTTTGTAGACTTTGTAAAAAAGCTTAGATCTTAGTATTGTTACTGTTTGGCCAGACAGCCTATAGCAAAATACTTTATTGTGTTTGCATAAATTATGACTAATACTATGACAAGAATAACCGAGAGCTGGAGGGATGGCCTAGCAGTTAGGAGCACCGACTGCTCTTGCAGAGGACCTGGGTTCGATCCCCAGCACCCACATGGTGGCAGAGAACCGTCTGTAACTCCAATTCCAGGAGAACTCCAGTTCCAGGGGAATCCGACACCCTCTTCTGACCTCTGTGGCATTGCACGACATGGGTGCACAGACCTGCATGCAGACAATACATTCATACACATAAAAAATAAATAAATAAAAAAAATTTAAAAAAAAGAATAACCGAGAGCTTGTAAATGTAGGAGGGTACATGAAGCAATTAGTCATCAGCACATTTAAGACATTTGTTTCTATGCATGATTCTAATTTAAATATTTCTGTTATTAAAACAGAATAAAATTCTAGAGAATAAAATACCTCGGTTTATTTAAAGTGAAGAAATGTGATATATAGGTTCAGTATGGCCAATGACATTTGTTTTAATTGCTAAAATTGCAAATTTTGTAAAGACACTTATCAAAGAGCACCCAACTCTAATTCTGTGTTCCACTAGGGACTAGAATCAACCCCTTCAGCAGACAGGCCAGTCTAGAATGCAAATTCTAACAGAATGACTGACTGCAGATTTTTTTGTAAGATAAAGGTATGTCACAATTAAATCATTGGCAGCTTCAGTTTTCATACAATTCAGTTTCTGTAATTTCACAGATCTTGTAAACCATGATATGGGTCATATCTTAACTTCATAAGTGTACTATCAATGCTCCAGATGTCTTTATTGAATAGGGCAGCCTGGGTTACTCAGTTCCTTCACATCTTCAAATTTTCTTGTTCTTCTGATTTTCACATGAATTTTAGGCTTGCTTATTTGGTTAATGACCTGGTTTCATTTACTTCCTTAATTTGTTCAATTTTGGATTTTGGTTCTGGACAATGAATGCAGGTGCCGGACACTGACCTTAGGCCTTCACGCACAGTGAGCTCACACTACCACTTCACTAATCACTGGCCCCTGGTTCAAATAGTTTATGCTTCACTGAAAAATAAACTTTCAAAAGTTTGGAATTCACAGCTCCAATTGCGCCTTCCAGTTTGCCACTGAAACTGCACACAGATTTTAATTCTCATTCAGGGAAGCATAAGCAAATGAAATTTGAAAGACAAGTACTGAAATTTAACACATTCATAGAAAAGAAATTTATAAAGTCTTGGCTGTTATGGTGCTTCAGTCCTATGCCATTTCCATACTTTGCTTCCTAATGAGTATTTTTCTAGGACCTCCAAGAGTTCCTCAGAGAGATTGATGTAGCCTGGGACCATTTGTGAGCTGTATCAGAGGTAAGGCTAGATTCTTATCTCACTCTTTTTCCCTACAAAGAAATCTAAGAAAACTCCTGTTTTCTTCTATTAAAATATCAACTTTCTGCTTCAAACATGATGTGTAAAAATATTAATACTGAAGAAATGTAAAAATCCTGGCTATCAGCAGAAAATCCCTGTACATTCCTCCTGCATGCTGTGCAGTGGGAGGGTCCTGGTTTCCCACCATTCTGGTGAGTGATCTTCACATCATTTAACTTATTCTCATTTATTTAACTAAACCCCCCAAAATTGAAATTTTCTCATATTTAGTCATCATCTGTCTCCATTCATTTGCATCGTGATGTGTAATATATTATCTGTCTGTCATTCTGCCGCTGTTATTATTACTTTGAAAGTCTACTAAGTGCAGATTAATTAACACTGCTTCTGGGTGCATTCTGTCATTTAAAGTTTAGTTTCTGTTTAGAGCAATATTCTTTTGAACATTTTCTTCTCTATTTTAATCTAGATCCCAGGCTTTGCTGTTGAGGGTCATTGGGTTTTCAGTGTGTAAGAATAGGCTGTCAGTCAAATGTTCAGTGTTATTACCTTCATGTGAAGCCCTGAACAATATTTTATTTGGCCCAATTGATTCAGATTTTATAGCATTGTTATTTCCATATTTATCATAAGTCTAGCTTGGAAAGCACTAAATCAAAATTTTGCTTGGCCTATCTCTCATGCCATCCACTGATTCTTAGCATATAAATAATTATTTGAACAGTGGAATCTATTAAACCCTATAAATGCATACATAATTTAATAGAGTAAACTAAGCTGAATAAAAAATATGCTCTGAATGTCAAAAAGGAAGACTAAATTTTAATTTTCATATGAAATAACAAACAAGAATTAATGCAGAGTCACAAAGTAGATGGGATGATATCAGAATGATAGATATTTTAGGATCTAGGCACTAGTCAGGATAAGGCTTCCAATGAAAAAAATGTAATCATAGTTTTAAGTGAATATTCTATATTCTGCTACACTAGTGAGATAATAACTTGGATCATGTATTATGTAAATAAGCTCAAAATATAAACACATGACCATAATCTGTTCATTTTTTATCAGATGGTGTCAATGGATTAAATGCATAGCTTTTCTTTAGGTAGTTACCCAATTTCATTCCATGTGCCATATTTCAGGTGATAAACTAAGTCAAATTATTACATAATTTGTAATGAATTGTAGCCTTATATCACATGCAAGTAAAGTAACCCAGTTTTACTTAGCTCAGTAGGTTTCAAGTAGACTACACAATCCCAAAGTCATGGAGCAAGTGAATGAGGTCCTGCCTTCCTTGTAAGTTGCTTGTCCCTTTCTAACTAGCCTTTGAAGGTTAACTCTTTCCTTGCTTCCTCCTTCTGTGTCCTCACTGTTTGCTCACAGACATCTTTATGGGAGGCTTTTCTATTCAATTCCATTTTCCCAATTCATTGGATTTGGAGACATCTTCATCACCCAAACACTTCTGATCAACTTCCTTACTGAGCGTTAGATTTTTATCCCCTATTTTGATGGACTCCTCTGTCAGGTTTGATACTCAGATGCTTCTTTCACGTAGTCCCTTGCTTTGCATCCCAATAGCATTACCGTGTTTCTCCTCTGTCTCAGAGCATATCTTGACACCTGTTGCTTTACAGTTGATATTCCAAACTTTCCCCGTTTTCAACCCACCACTTTCTTTAAAACCCACCCCACAGACTAACTTACTTAGTTCTGGTGCTTTAAACACCGTCTTTTGTGGTTTGAATGTGGTGTGTACTTTGCAGTCTCATGTGTTGAGCACTTAGTCCTTAGCCTCCCATACTAATGTGCTGTGTGGGAGGGTGAGAGCCTAAAGGAGGTGGAGGTTTGCAGGAGGAAGTGGGCCACTGGGGTGGGCATTAAGGCTTTACAGCCCAGCCCAACTTCCTGTTCACTCTATTCTTCCTAAGTACAAACAGAACATTACTCATCCTCTGGCTCCCACCGCCATGCTTTCCCTGCCGCGATGGATTGTATGTCCTTGAACTGTCAGTCAAAACAGAGCCTTCCTCCAACAAGTTTCTTTTTACAAAACATGTTTTCACAGCAATGAGAAAAGTAACTAACATAATGTCTATGTGCTCATGACATTCCAAACTATACCATCTGCTCCAAATCTATCCATTGAACTGCAGATCCACAAGTCTGATTGTTTTTATAGCTCCTGTAATTCAGTGAATTATCCAAAATCGTTGTGCCAGTATATCTTGTATCACATGTACTTTATTTTATTTTTTTTTCTCATGTACTTTAATGGCTACCCATCCAGAACTGTAGTTTGTCTCCTCATAGACCTAGAAGTCCAGGCAATATGAAGAAGTACACATAGAACAGAACCAAACTCCTATCCCTGAGCCATAGCTGTTACAGTCTATAAAAAGGATGGGCGCTACGTCAATATAAGTAACATTATAAATTATTAATCAATACCATGATCGATTATTAAGCATGATTATTAAACTATCTGCCCTAATGATCTACAAAGTAGACATTATATCTCATATGATATATAAAATCAAAAGCAAAGTAAATCATTGAAGCTATGATAATTCATTAAGATTGGGATGGTTCATTATGTAACAATAAGTTACTCTCCCCATATCTATGTGTATAAACACTGCGAACTGGAGACGAAGAGGCTCCTGAGGCTCAGAAAGTAACAGAATATGCCATTGCCATTGGCTCACCATCTGGCCCACCAGAGCCAGATGGTGAGACTATGTTGTTAAAGATATAGCATGTTTTGGTTTCAGGGCATAGAAAGGTCAGGCTGGAACTGAGCTGGAAACTGCCTCCGTGTCAGTGAGATTTCATAGTTTTGGAATGTGGGGAGCATTTTAGCCTCTGAAACCTCACAGTTCTCTAGTCATATGACTTTGTCACACTTCCCTTGTGCTTAGTCAACTTAGACATCTTGTAACCTCTTACAAGCATTTCTATTATCTGAAGTCATCAGCAATCCACCAGCTTTATGTTCATGCTGGACTGCCAACATACATGTTTTGAAATTTTAGATCACTTTTTCTTTTTTTTATTTTTTTTTTAAATTTTTTTTAATTTTTTTAAAATTTTATTTATTTCCGTATGTGTATCAATGTATTGTCTGCATGCAAGTTTGTGCACCCGTGACATGCAACGCCGTGGAGGTCAGAAGAGGGTGTCGGACTCCCCTGGAACACCGCTCTTGCAGAGGACCCGGGTTAAATCACTTTTTCAATTCCAGTGAATGCCTATGGGAGTTTGGTGAAGTTCGGGGGAAAAGGCTTCCTAGTAATTAGTTTTGCCTATTTATTTCATCACTCTGCTTATATTTAGTATGTGTGTGGCTGCTTTTGCACACATGTGCACATATTTCTTTGTTCATGGGCTTGTAGAAAAGCACATGGCACAAAATTAGCAAAACACTCATGTGAAAGAAGAATAATATAGAAAAAAATTCTTAATGAAAACAATTTTTTTGTCCTATTCAGACCTCAAAGCAACCCAAAAGTTTCTAAGTTAACTTTTAGCCAAAAAAGTGTTTTATTTTTATATGTATTCTCTGTTACAGGCATTACGATCTTTGTAAGTCCTTTATTTTTGTATGGCAGTTTCATCTCTGTGTTCACGTCAGTTCTTGGTTTAGTGTCTAAAGCAGTATGTATTCATTAAGTCCCCCAAAGGGAACTGTGCCCCTGGTTTCTGTTGACCTTCGTTTACTGTTTGCTACTTTTGTCCCATGAATAACTTAATTTCAGTATAGATTTTCCATGTCCCTAAAATATTTCTCTAATTTATTTTTGAATGTATATGTTCTCAAGTTTACATGTGCATGTTGGTAGAAATGCAAATTGTCTGTTCATACAATTAGTGTCCAGGCCAGGAGTCAATGTTGGCCATCTTCCTCAATTACTCTCCATCATAGTCTCTAATTGATTGGAGCTCACTGATTGGTTAGACTGGCTCCCCAGTGAGCTCCAGGGATCCACCTGTCCCTCCCCTCCAATGCAGGGATTACAGGTGTGCTTCTTGCCATATCAATTTTTATGTGTTTGTGGGGATCCAAACTCAGGTCTTCATGTTTACATAGCAAGCACTTTATTAACTGAGGCATCTTCTCAGACCCTCAGCAAGTACAATTTAATAAATCAAATGAATGGGGGCTGGGGGAATGTCTCAGAACATGCATGGCTCTTGCAGAGGATCTGAGTTTGGTTCCCTGCACCCACAATGTGACTCATAACCACCTGAAACTCCAGCTCCAGAGAATCTGCTGCCCTCCTTCAGCCTCAGAAGCACTTGCATTCCTCACACCCTTGCCAATGCACATATGCAGAGTTCAAAATAAAAGTAAGATCTTTAAAATTTAAATATTTTTAATTGTTCTCAAGAAATGTGTTTCTATGATAGAAGCAATAGTTTCCCAAACTCGATGTCATTGAAGTCTATGTTTCTAAGAAGCTATGGTCTAATATGAGAAATTTCTTCAATTTTGTTGAGTGAAAGTTCTAAAAGAAAACATTTAAAATAAGCTTTCTAGGCATTATCTCTCCTTATGATACTGACAAGGACTGAACCCTCAAGATCCTGTTAATGCTCATAAGATGCATTTGGAGTGGCTGCAGAAATGGCTTGATGGTGGCTGCTCTTACAGAGGACTAAGGTTTGGTTCCTAGGACCCATATGACAGCTAACAGTCACCGCTAACTCTAGTACTAGGGGATCTGACATCCTCTTCTGACCTCCATGGGCATTGAAAACACACACACACACACACACACACACACACACACACACACACACGGTGCATACACATCCACAAAGGCAAAATACTCAACCGTATAAAATATGTAAGTTAAAAAATTTGCCTGGGTACAGGTTGACAGGATAGGGCTTAATATTTATGGCAGAGTACATGAGGTCTGGTGGGTTAGAGGGGATGAATGGGGAATAGATGGAAAAGGTATCTAAATTTGATTAAGAACTGTTGTATAAAATGTACAAAAGCTCAATTAAAAAAGCAAAAAGAACTCTGAGCATTTCCCTCGTTTTTCACACTATCTAAGCTTTGTCTCTTCTTTCACTCTCCTATATAATTCTTATGACTTCCTCCCAATTAAAGTCCCCCAAATTTTCCTCATTTTCCCCTCAATACCATCTGTTCAAAGGCCTCCTTAAAATTACACATATACTAAATATAGGATTTCATGTGTATGGATGAATGTTATATAACAAAAACTACAGTGTCAGCCAGGAGAAACCTCCCTTCAACTTGTTGGTCAGGGTAATCCAAGACCCACCCCAAATAACACAGGCAATTGTCACAGGCATTTATTGGCTTCAAGAACTTGAAGGTAAGACTCTATTGCTGAAGAGTGGCCACAGAAAATGGAACAATTAATTGTCTGCTAGAAGAGGGAAAGGCAGTGTCTTACACAGTTTGAACTCTTGGTGGGCCCAGTAGATGGACCCACTCTGAAGGACATTTGGGAACACACATACACACACACACACACACACACACACACATACATATATATGTTAATGTATGGAGTATGTTAAGCTGGACTGGGGGCAGTGGGGATAGTGTGGAGAGGGGAGAGGATCTAAATATCATTAAACTATATTGTATGAAAATCACAAAAATTTAATAAAAATGAGATTAAAGCAGAATTTTAAGAGATGCATTTGTAACCCCTCCTCTTTTATATCATAATGCTTCTTGAATTTCTATAGGGTGGAATTTCTTTAACTGTGCTTATTATAACTGCTTTAATGTTTCCCATCTCTAGAAATCCTCATGAGTTTCTTGATATTCTAAATCACTTAACATTCTGATTGATATGTTTTCTGAATGGACAAGTGAATAAATAATTCAAAATACTATTAAGAAGAAAACAATTTTATGCACCTTCATACCTTGTTATTTTTTCAATGACTTTACTCCATTGCTATTATATTATAATGAAATTACTTTTTTACCTACTGGGTTTATGAATACTATTATGATTAAACATTACATGTGGAAAATATATCTCATAAATAATTACAGCTTATTTTGAACAACAAAGTAGTGAAGAAAAAAAAAACCTGTCTATCACTATCAGAGAGGTGGAGATGTATTATCTTAGTTCCTGGAAATACAGTGTTAAATCAGTCAATTTATGGGAAAGAGATTAGTCTGGAGAACACTGAAGAGCAGAAGGCAAGCTAAGAAAGTAAGGGCTACAGTATGTCTGCATACCTAAGTTCAAAACAGTGAGGTAAATTAGGAAGAAACTGAATTTAGGACAAAGTCTAGAGAGATCAAAAATGAATTCTCAGTCCCAGGGTGGTGGCTCATGCCTTTAATCCCAGCACTTGGGAGGCAGAGGCAGGCAGATCTCTGTGAGTTCAAGGCCAGCCTGGTCTACAAAGAGAGTTCCAGGCCAGCTGGGGCTGCATATAGGGAGACCTTGTCTCAAAAATACCAAAAAAAAAAAAAAAAAAAAAAAAATCTCAGTACATACCGAATTCCCAAGCTCTTTGTGATTCCTGTGGCTATGATGGATCTGGCATTAGCACATGTAAAACATCCCTGCACTGGAGAGAATAGTTCTTAGGGGGATTATCATGACAGGCATTGTGCTGGCATGCTGTTCAGTACTGTAGTTGTGTTGTTTTAATCTGCCTGTGGAGTAGTTGCTGAAAACATGTGATATTTTGTGCATATTTGCTCCCTCCCTCTTTTACTTGGTGGTAATAACAATAAAAGGGCAGAAACCCAAGAACTAAATATTATTTTGTTGGGTGGCTTTAAAAACTTGAAATTTGTTAACATCTGTGAAATTCTGATGCTTCAAATAATATGTTTCTTTTCACAAGTTGGTTTTGGATTTATTTTTTTCTGTTTTGCCTACACGTAGGTAAGTGTACCCATGTTGTGCACTTGAGATTAGAAGAGGGTGTCCAATTTCCTGGGGCCAGGCTTACAGACAGTCCTTAGGGCCATGTGTGTGCTGGGAACCTAACCTTGGTCCTCTGAAAAGGCAGTTGGTGCTCTTAACTGCTCAGCCATCTCTCCAGCTCCTTCAAATAATCTTTGTAGCTCTTGCTGCCACCAAAATGTGGTGGGTAGGTAGAAAAATATTAAAATTAGCAATGTATAGAATCTGTATTTGATTATGTATGGGGGAGGATAAAAGAAAGAAGTGAGGGAGGGTAGGAATATAAGGAAAGTAATATATATGTGTGAAAATGTCACAACAGTTTTGTAAACTAAAAACAATAAGATTAAATTTAATATAAAAAGCTAAAACAAAAATCAAATTTCTTCTATAAGGATGTTTATATTTTAGTTCTTGGTGTCTTATTATTTTTTAATCACATTATTCATTATTATTCTCATTCAGATTTTGTAAGAGCAAAAAATCTTAGTTATCACTTATTCCACGAAGAGAAAGGCTACAGATTTTTTCTAAAATTTAAAATTATACTCCATTTTCTCCCTATCTAGAAAGCAAGGTTAAGGCATGGAAAAATTAATAAAATGTTTTCTACTATTAAAAAGTTTAATTACTTATTCTTCTTTTAACATTTGCTGTATCCATAGCAACAGAAATATAATCAGAGCCTGAAGCTGGGAAGTGTGTCATAATGATGGAATCAATAAAACCTAGAGGTGCTATGAGCAAGCTGACCCAGAATTAACAGTGCAGCCCTTGCCATGTGAGGTAAACTAGGAAGAAGCTGGATGCAAGCCAAAGTCTAGATGGATCTAAAATGAAGTCTCAGTACAGAATGAACTTCCTCACTTAGAGAGGAAGGCAGAAAAGAAAAGGCTATTGAGAGTCTTTGAGCATGGATAAATAACCCATGAACTCTTCAATGTAAACATAATGGTTTCTTGGTCAAGAGAAATGTATAAAGTAGTGTAAAAAGAATTTATTGGCATTTCTTCCTTTTGTGGTAGAAAAAGTGTACTGTAAAAGGAAGTGGCTTTGTTACTACCACTCATTCAACAAATGCTTATTTACTGCCTTGTTTATTTCTATCACTGTGAAGATTTTTACAAACTACAGTCAATAGAGAATCCCAACTAAGAGGGCACTCGCAGTCTAAGGGAAAAGACTGAGATCAGAATTAATACTGTAAGCAGTGAATATAACTATAGATAGACATGAAATTAGGAAACATTGAGAGAGCGTTTGCCACAGTGTAGGTCTTCAGTAGGAAGGAAACCTGTCTATAGAATTGGGTCAAAGAATTATGATTGAGCCAAGGGTGGTGGCACATGCTGCTAATCCCAGGCAGAGTCAGGTGGATCTCTGTGAGTTTCATGCCAGCCTGGCTTACATACAGAGTTCCAGGCCAGCTGGGGCTCCAGAGAAACCTTGTCTCAAAAAAAAAAAAAAGAATTATTTTTGAATACATAGACACCAAGAAAGATATAAGATGGTAAATGGGAGTAAATTTGGAAGGCATAGGCATAGGGGGAAGAGGCTGTTTTGGAGGCATTTTTGCTAGTTACTTTATATTGTTGTGATAAAACACTGTCCAGAATCAATTTGGAGAAGAAAGGGGTTATTTCACCTTTTAGCTTACAGTTCATCATGGAGGGAGCCAGGGCAGAAGCTTGGGATAGGATTTTGGAGGAGCAAACTGATGCAGAGACCATGGAGGAACACTGTTTTTTGTCTTGTTCCTCTGACTTGTGCGTATACAGCCCAGGACCACCTGCCTGGGTGGCACCACCCACATATCTCAACAGTCAAGAAGATGCTACCCAGACATGGCCCCAGGCCAACCTGTTAAGAGGACATTCCTCAGTTGAGATGAAATCTTCTCAGGTATGTCAAGTTGACAACTGATGCTCTACAGCAAAACATTTAAGAATTAAATTGTAGAACTTTATAGACTATTGGCTAGGATGAGTGAATCAGGAGAATCTTAGCAAGAGGAAATGTTGCATGGTGACTTCGGTTATTGATTTTGAATGAATGAAAGAATGGACAGCTGTCCTATGACCTTCACTGACTGCCAGATAGCTTAGGATGATTTTGCATAGATATTATGGGAATAGTACATTTTCACAAAGGAAACAATGGATTCCATTGTGGACCTGTTGAGCTTAATGTGTCTAGGGTCAAGCAGGTCACTGTGTGTAAGAATGTGAAGCTATGAAATGGAATAGGAAGGAAAAGATTCAATGTACAGCTTTGGGATGAAGTGGTTGTGAAGGGCACTGTGAGATGCAGAAAGAATGTTCAAAGAAACTCATGTCTGCAGCTACAAGTGTAGGAACAATTCATTTAAAAATTAGAGAAGAACAAGAGACTGACATGAAATTAAAGAAGTAGACCATTTCAGAGGGTGAAGATCAGCAGCTTAAACAGAGTAAAGGAAGATTTTGCAGATTTGATATGAGTATTTCCATGTAGAGGTTCATGAGTTTTCTGTGCAGTTTTGCAAAGTTGCTGGTAATGTTATAATGGTTATTTAAAGGGAGAGCAAGCATATGACAGATCATCTGGATGACCAGCTTGAAATACTGATCTTCTGTGGGATGTCAGTGCCTGTGTTCTGTTTTCTTTTATTAAATCCCATTCAAAAACATTTCACAAATGATATCTAGAAATATTGTGCAAACACATGTATACAAATGGCTTCTTTAAAAACATCTTAGTGTGAAGATGAAGTCATCATATCAGAAGCTGGTATACAGTACCCCCCAATCACTAAATCAATTAAAAATATCTGTACAAAACTTGTGGTGGCATACATCTGTTATCCTAGCACAGATGAAAAGCGAAGGCAGGAGCATCACAAGTTTGAGGCCAGCCTGGATTGTAAGAATCTGTCTTATGCAAAACAGACATTAGGAAGAAGAGTTTCAGCAGAAGGAGGTGGATGAGAGCGAGTGAGTAATGGAGGATAAAAATATCCCAAATGCATTATATACATGAATGAAGTTGTGAAGGAAAACAAAACAAAAGGAAACAAAGGTGTAAGAAACAACTAACCTCAGACACATAAGTGAAAACTTCTATGCAGTTTGGAAATATGTAGGTATCTCATCATAGGACACAGAAGACTTATTGGAGGTAAAAAGCAATGTGAATAATAGCAAATTCTTACAGTACATTTTCAAGCCCAGCATTTGACTAACAATTGGATTAGATTCCAAGAAATTAGGGTTTGGTTATGATGTAATACTGAATTTAGCTTTCAAGTAATATAATTTTAGAGAGTACCAATTGAGTATATACCACACAGAAGTACAATGACACAGAGGAGAGAGAGAGAGAGAGAGAGAGAGAGAGAGAGAGAGAGAGAGAGAGAGAGAGAGAGAGAACTGGCTCTCCATAGCTGATTATGGATTCATGGAGTCAGCCAGTTACCAACTGAAAATATTCATAAAAAAATATGTGTTTGTGCTGAACAGGTGCGGTCTTTTCCTGGCACCCTTCATACTCATGTACAAACGCGTTCTTTTCCCTGGCATCCTTCATACTCATGTACAAACGCGTTCTTTTCCCTGGCATCCTTCATACTCATGTACAAACGCGTTCTTTTCCTTGCCATCCTTCATACTCATGTACAAACGCGTTCTTTTCCTGGGCATCCTTCATGCTCATGTACAAACGCGTTCTTTTCCTGGGCATCCTTCATACTCATGTACAAACGCGTTATTTTCCTTGGCATCCTTCATACTCATGTACAAACGCGTTCTTTTCCTGGGCATCCTTCATACTCATGTACAAACGCGTTCTTTTCCTGGGCATCCTTCATACTCATGTACAAACGCGTTCTTTTCCTTGGCATCCTTCATACTCATGTACAAACGCGTTCTTTTCCTTGGCATCCTTCATACTCATGTACAAACGCGTTCTTTTCCTTGGCATCCTTCATACTCATGTACAAACGCGTTCTTTTCCTTGGCATCCTTCATACTCATGTACAAACGCGTTCTTTTCCTTGGCATCCTTCATACTCATGTACAAACGCGTTCTTTTCCTTGGCATCCTTCATACTCATGTACAAACGCGTTCTTTTCCTTGGCATCCTTCATACTCATGTACAAACGCGTTCTTTTCCTTGGCATCCTTCATACTCATGTACAAACGCGTTCTTTTCCTTGGCATCCTTCATACTCATGTACAAACGCGTTCTTTTCCTTGGCACCCTTCATACTCATGTACAAACGCGTTCTTTTCCTTGGCACCCTTCATACTCATGTACAAACGCGTTCTTTTCCTTGGCACCCTTCATACTCATGTACAAACGCGTTCTTTTCCTTGGCACCCTTCATACTCATGTACAAACGCGTTCTTTTCCTTGGCATCCTTCATACTCATGTACAAACGCGTTCTTTTCCTTGGCACCCTTCATACTCATGTACAAACGCGTTCTTTTCCTTGGCACCCTTCATCCTCAAGTACAAACACATCCATCATTTCGTCATTCATGTTTCACACTAATAAATGAGCCTATCAGTCATCTAAAGATTACTAAATTAAATGAGAGAATGTACATGCTTATATTCAAATACTGTCATTTTTACATAGGAAACCCAACTATCTATAGATTATAGTACTTACAAGGAAATACCAAATTCTGGAACCAATCGCTTAGGGATAGAAGAAACTGAAATATCTTTTTAGAGTGAGGAATTAGAGCCAGCATTGGAAACAGGACACAGAAGAGGAGGGAAGTGAACCAAGCTTGCTAGGCTGCAGAACACAAATGTAAGGTCTGCTTTGAATGGGATGTGTAGGTGTGCAGGTGTATGGTCTGTCTTGATTGTCATTTGATAGGATTTAGAAGCTCCTGAGAGCCACACCTCCGGGAGTGTTTGCAAGAGTGTTTCTAGAAAGGATTAACCAAGGAAAACCACCTACCCTTGTGGCACCATCCAATAGGAAGCCAAGTATAAAAACAGTTAAAGAAGAAGCATGGGACAGGCTGTCTTCAGTTTTTCTTCAACAAGCCTGTCTATGGAGCTCATTCTCTGCTGACCTGAGAGGCAGCTTCTTCATCCTGATGGTGGAGACTCAATGCCAGCAACTCTCCAGGCAGTTTTGAATTTTTCAGTGCCATCCTGCTCAATAAGTCCAGTTTCATGGACTGAGCAACTATCAGGTTCTCTTCTTCAAGGATCAGACTACAAGTGTTGGACAGGTCTGTCCTTATCCTGTAATCCAATCAATCCCTTTACATGATATATATCGTGTGTGTGTGTGTGTGTGTGTGTGTGTGTGTGTGTATTCTATTGGTTCTGTTCCTCTCTAGAGCTCTGCCCAGTACAACTGGGAATTACTTCCATAGATTTTTATTAATCAGGGGACTATATAAGACATGTTTGGTTTATAGTTTTACAGTGTCTCTTATATGAAAGCCCACATTGCTGCAGTGAAATTTGACACGTGTTTGAAAATATTACACATTACATATAGTTGGAGGATGTAGGAGAGGAAACTTATCGAGAAAATCTTACACATAGTTGGAGAAAGGAAACTGATCAAGAACACATGAAGCAGTTCATGAACACACTGTAATAAAATGTCAGGCTTAGTTTGTACACAGTTGCATCTAACATAATCTGTGCAATAAAATAACTGGCACATGTGAAAAACCCAGTATGTTACTATTCACTGAACAAAACAAGAAAAATGTATTTTGTTTTATATTACATAATTTCATCTGAAATATATTCTTTAGACAATTTATTATATGATTCTTAGGTATACTAGACTTACTCATCCTGTATAACTATAAAATTGTACCCTTTGAGTTAGCTCCCCTAACTTCCCTCTCTTGGCCATGGTAAACGGTGTTCTTGATTTTTAACTATACGTAGCATTTCAGTATGTACATGTAAAACCAAGACATCCTGTTATAAATCTTACATATAGACAGCAAAAAGAAACCAAATACATGAAAGCAACAGTTTATTGAATATTGAGCCATGACAAATTCTGAACCTGGGACTTGGACAGAGAAGTAATATAGAACTCACTGCTTTTGCCAGGCACAGGCAGCTTAAAGAACATGAGAATGGAACCCTTCTGAGAGACTGGTAATCGAGAGTTCACCGCTTCCTTTAACTCAGACAAGTTTTCTCTGGGTTTCCCCCCTTGCACTTTGTAGGCTTCCTGTCTGACAGGGGACTTCAGTTGCTTTGCTTGCTCACACCTATCTAACCAGGTTTTAAATACTGAAATAGCATGCCATTTTACACAACTTTCTTTAGATACCCTCATCTGTTTTTATAACTGTTTCAGTTTCCATGGCTACTATCCTGCCCCCGTCCTTGCATTTTCTGTGAGGTCTAGACTGAAATATCAAGAGCTTACTGATACCTCCCTATAGTTTTACATTCAACACTGAAAACCTAGGGCACCAAAATAGACCTCTTTACCTCCTTCCCAAGCCTGTTCTCTGTTTTGTTTCATAGCAATGACAAAACACAAATATCTGCCCAAATATTCTTAATTCTCATCTTTGGCTTTTCTTCCATTTAGACCACTAGTAATCCTTGAAGGATGAGCGTTCAAAACCTCAAAAGCCTGACTTTCTTTGAACTCCCCTCTAAGCAATGCTGCCATCTTCCTGGCCAGTTGGCTATAAGATACTCCTAAGTACACTTCTTATTTCTTTCTCCTCATTTACTGTTCTGAGAGCAGGAGTCTGTCCCTATTTAAAATGCCCTTGGCTTTTCATCATATTTAGGGTCATGTAGTATAAGGATACAGGGGAATATAGTCACCTCTTTCTGTGATTTACGTCTCATCCTGCTCTGGAGCCTTTACATCAGCTATTCCATCTTGCTTGAGTTTCTTATGGCCAGACTCCACACCATTCTTCAGGAAGATGTCAGCCCTTCAGGGTCTCTCTGTTGCTTCTCTGTGTCATAAGATTCCCACAGTTCTACTCAACCACATAAACTTGTTTTATTTTGTTTGCAGTTCTTCCCAGTATTTGAAACTATTTATCTGCTTATTTGGCTTATCTTTTTTTAAAAATTTATTTATTTATTTATGTGTATGAACGTACTGTCTGCATGTAGGTTTGTGCAACCATTGTGCAAAGCCGCGGAGGTCAGAAGAGGGTGTCAGGTTCCTCTGGAACTGGAGTTCTCCTGGAATTGGAGTTACAGACTGTTCTCAGCGGCCATGTGGATGCTGGGGATCGAACACGGGTCCTCTGCAAGAGCAGTTGGTGCTCTTAACCACTAGGCCATCTCTCCAGTCCCTATTTGGCTTATCTTTAGGATAACCTATATTCCCCAACATAACTTGACTGTCTTATTCTCTGGTATTACCCAAATCCTAGGCTTGTCAATAAAACACTCAATATTTGTTGGATGAAAGAAGTCAAGGATTATGCTGGGCTTGGTGGTGCGTGCCTTTAATCCCAGCACTCAGGAGGCAGAAGTAGGAGGGTCTCTGTGAGTTCAAGGCCAGCCTGGTCTACATAGCAAGTTTCAAGCCAGCTGAAGCTACAATTTCTAGGTTTCTGATGAAAGAAATAAAGAAGGAAAAAAGGACAGGAGGTTGAGGACTAAACTGGATCAAAGTTATTAAAAATCTCCCTTCTGGTCCATGTGTTGATTCTGTCAATTGGAAGTTACCACCTCTCAGTGAGTCTCCATTATTTTCTCCTCATTCGACTTCCATTGTGCATCAACCACCACTAGTTTTTAATTAAAGCTCAGTTTCAGAAAATTGCCAGCTATTATGACTTAGAAATCTAATGATTCCTTGTGAGAAAAACAATTGTAATCGTAAGTGTGCATTGATTGGTTAACAACTGACAATCAGGTAACGAAACAACCTCCTTCCTAGCTGACAGAAACATGCCCATATTTTAGGTTGTTTTTTAAATTAGGGGAGTATTATACTATCATTATCATGCACATTGCTTTTGCTCCCTGGACTGGGCTGAGGTGATCAGTACACAGAGCAGCGTACAGACCAGGGCTAGGTAATATATGCTATTAATTGTGGGCCTTTCCACATCTCCCCAACCTCCGTGTACAATCTCTTGCTCCTGGGTGGCCCTGATTATTGTTCTTCATTCTGTAGTTAACTAGTTTACACTTGTTAGCATCCTGAATATTGTTATGTACCTTTCCTTTCAAAGGGATTTTATTAACTATGTGAATAAAACTAATTTCTGTAAAATGCTAACAGTTCATTTGAAAAACTCAGGTTATATTGATTCAGCATCTTCCTTCTTTCTCTGATTTTCTAATGTTCAAATGACAAGCTCTTCATGTTCAGAGTTGGAAAAGGCTTAATCAGATGGCAGAAAAGGCATGCTGGGCCAAGAATTCATTAATTTATGCCCTTAAGGCATTATCATAGGCTATTAATATGTAAATGCTAATTTTCTTAGATTTCTAAATGCTGGGTTTGCCACAGTACAGAAAGTTACTGAAGCTAATCACCATCAATGACAAGTTGAAATGCAAATTACACAAAAATATTTCACTTTAATTATATCACAATTAAGGACTTTTCAGAAGCTGGCTCTGGCTGGTGCCATCAAAGATCACAATGAGCCATGATCGTGAATGTGCACGTCCAGGGCTCCGCCGGTGCCATGCAAGACCACAATGAGCCGTGATCGTGAACGTGCACGTCCAGGGCTCCGCTGGTGCCATGTAAGATCACAATGAGCAGTGATGGTGAACGTGCATGTCCAGGGCTCTGGCTCGTGCCAGCAAAGATCACGATGAGCCGTGATGGTGAACGTGCACGTCCAGGGCTCTGCCCATGCTTCCCCCTTCTGTTTATGACATCTCAGCCAGAAATCACATTTCACATCTAAATTAAACTAATTGAGAGCTCAGTAAAAATACAGGCTTGTTTGTACATTTCTTTCCGTTGTCAGGCCATCATAATGGAAATGCATGGCTCATTCTGCTTCCAAGGTCCACAAAGAAATGAACAGAAGGTTCTTTACTGTCCTCAGCATGAGAAACAAGATGGCATTCAGGGTAAAGATGGCTTCCTTGACAGTAATTTGGAAGTTGCAAAGATCGTATCATTCTTTTTACTACTAGTAGGTAGCCATAAAGGGTCCAACAAGAAAGGCCTTTGCAGCAAGGAGCATGAGAGGAAGAAACCACTTTCTAAAATGCTACTAAATCAAAACAGTTGTGCTTCCTTCTTTACTGTCAATCTCCCATCATGGCTAAACAAAGGACAGTACAGAAAAAATTAGGCACCTTGTAATTTACTGCTTAGCCTTCAAGGATTTGAAATATATTTTCATCTTTAGTGGCCCCTTAACTAGAGGTAGTTAATTCATCACTATAATTTATACTGTATAAATGATTTCCATAATTGCAGCAAGGTTATTTTTTATGCTGGAAAAAACCACTTTGCTAAGGACTAAATAATATGCGAAAGTGTTGTATTTCTTCATCAGAGAAGACATAGCTGCCTCCCTCAAAAGAATTCAAATGCATTTTATAAGTGGTCAACCTCAATTAAAAATGGAATGAAATATTTGAGCAGATATTTGAGTGTATTCAAATGAATATGATTCTTCTGGAAAAACTGAAGTGTCATCAGTTATGTTGAATACAGAATTGCTTGGTACTTGTCCAATGTCTATTTGTAGCATCAGATATAACTGCCATAACAAGGACTGTGCCTGCTTGAGCAATCACCTTATTCTGTGTCCAGCATAAGGTTTAGCTAGAGTTAATGATCAATAATTTCATGCTGAATGAGTACTGAAGTAATGGAGGTACAGAAGAGGTCACATGTGAAAGACATTTGATATTCATGAAGATATTTGTCTTAATTAAGACACTGAATGAATAATGTGTCATGAGATAACCTAAGTTAGGAAGGTTAATGTCTAGGCAACTAAATTGGAATTCACAGCTTACATACTTTCAGTGGGATTGCTTGCTTCATGTTAAGTCTCTGATGCCTTATTTTGAACATGAAAGGGAAGCATCCAGCTTGGGATGGCAGAAAAAGCAACAATTATTATATTCTTATTGTGTATTAGGCTTTGTAATAGTTATTTTCTATTTATTAACATACAGGTATATATTTTTCTTCCTGATTTTATCTTTTTTAAAGATAAGATTTGTAAAGTGATACAAGTAATTTTATACAAGTTAAGTGTTGGGAGAATAATTTCCAACCCAGGTCTGCTTCCGAAGTTCATGATCATTCTGCTTCATCACTTGAAAAAGAAATCTCTGGCTGAGTACTTCCATTGTGCCCGGCTGAAGGGATTTTCAACATCATACTTTTATTGCTGCTGGAAGAGGCGTCATAAGAATACTCAAAGCACACAGAAACAGAAGTGAGTCTTAAGGGATTATGGAAAATCAGTTTCTTGTTAGGAAGCCATTTCTTAAAGCAAACTGAATTTTAGCTGTCAATTTTAAAAGCACAGTCACCCAGAAAACTCAGTCCAATACAACTGTAGCAGTCAATGCTTCAGGACTTTTTATTCATAATTGTGTCTTGTTAAATCTTCTTGTATAAAGTCCTAGAAGAGAATTCATAACTCACCATGGTTAGATGGAAATGACATGTCTTTGCTACTTTGTGTACATAAACAAATGTAAAGCATTTGTTATTTATCTGCAATGTTCTTTGGAATCAGTACAGGATAGTGGCAAAAAGTGTTATGTGGTTGAGTTAATTGTGCCTTGTGATATACTATTCCTGTTTGCAAAAACAAATTTTAAACATTTGAGCTGTACAGAAAGATGGAAACCACAAAACAGGAGAAAGGAGCCAATCCAGTTTCTTTATTCTATCAGTTATATTTTTAAGATGACAGCTTTTAAATTCTTAGAAAGCTTTCCAGAGTTTTACAGTGAAATAAATCCTGATTTATAAAGTCTTACTTCTTCCCTCCAAATGATCAGGATATTACAGAACAGAATGATGGTAAATTAAAATGCTTTTTTATTCTCTATAAGGTCAAGCTATGATTTATTATTCAAATAATACTATTAATAACTTTTTCTGGGTGCAACTATGTGTGTATTTGTGATCAAAACAGAAAATGCCTTGGGGCTTTTGAAATTATAATTGAATATAACTTACTGTACTCACCATAATCACAATCTTCTAAGCATTAAAAGCTGGAGTGTGCAAGTTTCACTTTTATGCTAAAATTGAGTTTTTCTAATAACTTTGCTTTTATTAGAATACTCAGAATTTATCATCACCAAAGATTTCAAATCTTGTATTAGAATATGCATTCTTGAAAAGAAATATATGTGCATGTGTTTCCTAGCAAATAATATGAAAAATTATTCACTCTATATAAAGTAAAATAAAGTATGCATTACAGCATTTGATCATATATAAAGTAACATACTAGATGAATGAATGAAAGACAAATGAATCACCTTATTCTCTGGTTCTTTTATAGATGAAGACACCTATAAGTCATTGTTGAGTATATTCAGCCTTTAGGCAGATTTTGGTATTGTAACTGTTTTTTTCTCTTTTTTTCTGACAGAATATTCATAGATATCATGAAGTTTTCCAATATTTAATCTAAAAGCTAATTATTTTGAAAAATGTGTTAACATGTGTTTGAGATAGCTTTATGTTAATTCATCAAATACCAATTTGCACAATATGTTTCAGATACTTTGGTGTGTTGGGGACACAAAAATAAGTAAAATGCATCTGATAACTTTGGTGATATTGAAAATATCACTTTCTATTTATTTATCTCAATAATAATTTATTCAACAAAACTGAGCATATCTTCTGAGTTACCTACTATGATAGGTACTCATAGACACCATTGTAAGGAATAAAAAATATGATCCCATTTTTATGGTGAACAACTCTTATGAGTAGAATTAATACTTCTAACAAGGAAAGAGTATAATAAAGTGCAAACATAATCTGAGGGTTTGTGTGTGAGAGAGAGAAAGACAGAGAGACAGAGAGACAGAGACAGAGGAGAGGTGCATATATGTAGATATGTGAAGGAAACAGGAAGACATTCAGTGTCTTCCTCCATCGTTCTCTACTTTATTCCCTAGTCCAAGGTCTCTCATTGAACTTAGAGTACAGCATTACTTTTGCCTAGGCTGGCAGCAGGTAGACCCAGTGATCCCCCTGTCCTACCCACCCCCATTCCAAGCCAGTGCTGTCCCAGTGTTTTCTATGGGTGCCGAGTACTTCATGCTTGTACAGAAAGCCCTCTTAACCATTGAGACATCTCCTTAACCTCTAAATCCTGGTCTTAACCAGGGATATAACTGTCACTAATTTAGGAAAATGCTTTGTAGACAACAAATCCAACATTAAAAGAGACATAAAGAAATCAAATGATTTTATTTTGTACCTGATAACAAAGGAAAACAGTAAGAGACAAAGGAATAGAGGAACAAGAAATTAAAGTTTTGTGGGACGATGCAAGGGAACTGCATCTTAAAGACAATTTTTAATGTTTTTATATCAGCAACAGAAATGAAAGCAGAAGGTAATCGAATGTACCTAGATCTGAAGGTGAAGATAGAGAGTTTGGAAATAGTTTTTAAAAGGTCTCTGAATTTATGGGAGAAAAAATAAACAGAGGGGAAATGTATAGAGTATGTCTAGCAAAATATTCTTACTAGAGATTCAGCAGAGTGTTCCAACATGGATTCAATGTAAGAAGTGTTTTTAAATATGGTTAGGGAAGGTTGATCAAGCCAGAAAAGTGCTGGCATCCTTAGAAACCAAAGAATGAGAACATCAGATCTTTAAGGATACAGAGAGCATGCCAATTCCACATGATGTGGGTATTGATAATAGACACATAATTTATTTGAAGTATATTACTTGTTTACTTAAAAGTAAATACTAGCTTCATACAAGTAAGTACTAGCTTCATACATGAGTCACATACATTCATATATGCAACTTGCTTACATCTATCAACTGTGTAGACTTACTGGCACAATGATGCTGTCTAATCCAGTGACGTGATAGCAAAGATACCATTACTTATAATTCTTAAACTTTGATAGTTTTGTGACAGTGAGGTTGAAATTTATGCTTAGGAGCATAGGAAGTACCCAATGAAGGTGGTTGGTATAAGCATTCTGTTTGCTTGTAGATGCTGAGGAGCAGCACATGAAACAGGTGATATAAAGTGAATAATTAAATGTGAGCTGTGAAGTTCAGACATCTAGATGCACAATGCAAATCAGTGAATGAGAAGAAATGGACACAGTGCTATAACAGGTCTGAAATGCATGTCCATGTTTAGGAAACTTACCATCTTGTGTGATTTAAAACGCTGTTACTGGAATTGAATTAGTGTCAGAAGCTTTGCCCTGATAACACTGATAAACGACGTTGGTCACTCATTCTCATAATCCAATTAAACAAGTAATAGTGGAAATCAGAAAACATTTTATTCAATGTAACTACATTGGGAAGAGGGACAGAGAAATCCAATGGCCAGCCTAAGTCCATATTGGGGTTATTACCATGAAGCTTAGATGTAAATAGAGGACTGGAAATATGTAAACTAAACAGTAATGGTCAAAGTCAAAGATGTGGTCCTACCCATCACCTTCAGGCTCCAGTCTCTTCTGCAAGGTCATTTGACAAGTATTCCATTTTTCCTTGAGGTAACATCCCCACTCTGGATCCCCAGAGAAATGTCAAATGTTTCAGTACTCTGATAGCTAAAGGGAAAGGCCAAATATGTCTTTAGCTTATCTCCATTCTTTACAGGACAGTCACAATCTGATATTGATTCCTAGGCCTCCCTAGAAATTAGGCTGCCAGGAAATGTGTCAGTTATCACCTTCTTTACAGATCTACTTTTCTTCATGATCCTGGTTCTGGATCCTATGAACCATCTCCTTTATTAGATGGTAGACTATTCAGCTTCATCATCAAAACATTCTGGAGTGACCTCATTAAGCAACAGAAGTAGAGAGTTGTCTAAGGGTTAATGAATGGCTTTTGTACCACTATGATCCAATGTCTGACATAAATAACAGAAGAGTGATTTAGTTTAGCTTATGGTTTTGAAGGATTTAGTCTATATGGTAGGGAACACATGGCAGAAGAGTGTAGGTCATGGTGGACCATGAAGCACAGGGAGGATCATCCTCAGCTGGCTTTGCCCTCTACTACTTTTTATTAAATGTGAGACCCTGAAGGGATGGAGCTACTCAAATACAAGATACATCTTCTCCCTGGTCTAAACCAATCTTCTCTGTGATCCTTCATAGACACACCTGAAAGTATACCTCACTGATGACCTCGGTTGAGAGATGCATTAGTGTTCTCTTTAACCCTTGTTACACTATGTTCTGTGAGCCTCAGGTGTGGAGGTTTCATTGTAGATGTGCCACTTAGGGTTGGGAAACTTACAGAGAATCTCTGTATATGACCAGTTGTAGAACTCTTCAATAGGAAGCTGCTACAGGAGAACATCAATCAATGGTCCAACCACAGCTTTAAGCCCCAATAGTCACAACAATGACCATAGCAAACTATATTGGGGGAGTAGTAACATTTTTATCCTGGGGGTAATCAACAACTACCTAATTGGACTTAAAGCCCACTCAATGGGAGGGAACTCATGTGTGGTACTGTAAACATATTCAAATACACATGGCTGGAGAGGTTATAGATCTTAGAGTAACATCAAGGCTGTCACATCCCTAGAAAATGTAATTCCTTACTATGTGCTAAATATGGATCCTTATATTCACAGACAAGTATCCCAGTCATCACTCACCACATGAGCTTCTTTTGCAAAAGAAGTCTAAATTTTAACCTTGTCAGGAAGCCTTCTCTTTTAATTCCTTATTTCTCTGTCTTCCTCAGTCTATAGTTAGTAGCTTTGTTTTTGCACTAATTCTAAACACCTCAGAGTCCTCTTAATTATCCTTTAGTATGTAGTCTCATTTGTTTAGTTATTGATTCTTTGTATTAATTTTCCATCTTCAAATAAATCACATGACTCATGATTAGACGCTATCTAACAAAGGTTACAATGTGGATACTGGCAATCAAAGAGAGTATCAATGGCTTAGAGAAACCGTAGACATCTGTGGTACAGACTGAGTTGGGATCCACTGATTTCATATACAAGAGAACCCCAGCACTTGGAGGGCTGAGACAAGAGGATTGCTACACATTTGAGGCCAGTTTCTACCACACAGCAAGTACCAGGAGAGTCAGAGATGTGTTGTAAGACTCTGTCTAAAAAAATCAAAACCAACCACAAAACAAGCAAAAATAAATAATATTGAAGACTTACATGTTTCAACTCTCTTCTAGTCATTCTAGACACATAATTATGAGAAGAGTGATTCTTAATCCTTATACAAGTCCTACAAATTACTCTAATTTTACATGTGAAGAAAGTAAAGTCAGAGACTAAGCCTTGTCTACACGCACAGAACTATATGGCAGAGGAAGATTCAAATCCAGATATTGATTTCTGTCTTGTGCTCCTAGTTACACATATGGAAAACTTTAAACTTTTGTGAAAACAGTCCAGTTCAGTACATTCTTGTTGTTACATGTGAACAACATAGGGCTTATATTCCATTACCAGTCTAGAAGAGAGGCATGCTGTCTGCAATAAGTCTTCATGCTCAGAGGTCAATTTCTTTTTTTTTTTCATTCATAGCTATTTTTATTTATTTATTTATTTATTTTTATTGATGTTTTGTGTATTTCATACATCATTTTCCAATTCAGTTCAGTCATATATCCCCTTCCCTTCCCCCCACCCCACCCCTACCCATCCCAGATCATGCATTCTGCCATAACTTTTCTGCATCTTTCTCTGTTTTTTTGTTTTGTTTTCATTTTTTTAACAATAGGTGATAATCTGTGAGTGCAAGCATCCTTCATGTAAAACCAATTTGCAAGCAGTTGTGCCCAAACCCACGCAGCTCATGGGTCCCACCATCCAGCAAGGGGGGGTGCTTGTATGTTCAATCAAGTTGATCAAATGAGTGTCCAGTCTATATTGTTGTAGTTTCACCATTCACCCCAATCGTAGCCCTTACATTCTACCACAGATTGTTCCCTAGGCTTAGAAAAGGGGCACAGGTGGATGAGAAGCAAAACAGTCTACTTTCTCTGGAGCTGATGTCTTGATCTCTAGTCAATTCTGGCTGTTTTCTTTCATGGGCTGCCAGCTTGTCCAGACATAACCTTTCGATCCTACTAATGAAGCACATGCAATTAGATATATAGGTATTTAAACAGTATAATATATAGCCTTTCGATCCTACTAATGAAGCACACGCAATTAGATATATAGGTATTTAAACAGTACTAATTGTTATGGTAGGTTACTTTGGTATAGACACAGATGTTTGGATGGTATGTTAATCCATGAATTACATTTTCTTCTGTTAAGTATGACAGGGTCTTCGTGTGGTTTATAACATCTCCTAACCATTAGAGGATGTAAGCTTGTGGCATCAGCCGTGGGTTATTCCTCCAAGGAGAGAGCTAATAGCCAATTAGATTTGGGATATACAGACATATGGCTGCCACTGCTGCACAGTATTTCCAGGCAGATGAGGTGTAGCTGGTGCTGACGGAGGAGTCTTGCTTGACTCAAGGAGACCTATATTTGCTTTAGTGGCCTTTGGTAACACTCTCTGGCATTCCAGAGACCATCTGTATACTTGCAAGTGCGGTCTCCATACATCTTTCCCATGTTTATATCAGGTCTTCAACAGCAGGGCTTTATTGCCTCTCTTCCTGCAGATATCCCAGTTTAGAGGCAAGGAGCCTTTACCTTTTGTGGGGGCTTGGATCCCCTGGCCAACATCTTCTTGGCAGAATAATCCATTGCTGATGTCAGAGCTCCTGTATTAATATATTTTGCTTAAGTGCATAGCTTAAGGAGACTTTAGCATTATATTTGGTTCTGAATAGAGAATAATCCTTTTCACAGTTTCTATGTCCATTAGTCAATCAAAGAAGGCAGTTCTACCGATTTTACAAGAGAATACCTCTATAACAGCTGGCTCCAATCTGGTCAATTTCTATGGAACCTCAAGAACAACCGAATTAGTATTTTTTCCTCTCCAACCTATCTTCTTATTGTTTATAGTAAATATAATAACTGATGTTACACATCAACTTGTTATGTAATGTAGGAATGTAAAGTAATATTTTTTCTTTATCTGTATACAACTCTACTGTCAAAATGTGAATCTCTAAATTTGGAATTAACCTATAGTTTATTTTCAGATGTCATAATCTTGGTATATGTGTGGCACATATATATGTATATTTTGAAGGGATACAAACTGGAAGGGACAACAACAACAACAACAACAACAACAACAACAAGAAAAGACTGGGTAAGAGAACTGACTGAAACAGTAAACTTCTGCCCCAAACTGAGAAAAAGCTGAAAGACATGTAGGAAAGAATGCATGAGTTCTGGTGGGGTTGGGGAAAAGGAAGGGGGAATGGTCTAAATTTGATTAAGAAATGTATGACATGCATAAAACTTCAATAAAAATGAGTAAAAAAAAAAGAATCCTTACCCATACTTCATTATCCAAACAATGTTTCTAACTAGATTTTTCACACACTAATTCTCTATTTGTCTTTTGCAACATTATCTTATTCAATTATAATGATTACTGACATCATTTTCTTGTCATTAAAGACACGTGTATCTTTTATCTTGACAAAATATAAATTTTATATTTTTATTTTAAATGTGTGAGGATCCAATATCCAATACAGTATGCCCTTCTTTAGGGTTATTGTTTCAAAAGACAGCTTATGGCACCAAAATGCTCAATTTCTGGACCATTTTAGAAAGAGATATGGCTTAAACAATTTAAAGAGCCCATTATGCTCAGCTACATTCTAAAGATTGCATAATTTGATTAAGTTGACATTTAAATGTCAAGTACTTTTCTAGCATTTCCTCTATCATGATTGCTCACTGCTGAGACACTGTACGTAATTAGGAGGGTTTTCTCTCCATCTTTTTGAAAAGGGTTCTCTCTCTTTATTCTCATGCATTGACAGGTTCCAAACCAGCCTGCTTGCAGGCTGGTTTAAATCCATTCCAGGCAATGGATTTAAGGTAATCTAGCACTGGTTGCTTACAGCAGTAGAGATGTTAATATTTAATTACATAACACTATTTAAAAGAAGGAAGGTTCATTTAAGCAGCTGAATTACAGAACTGATACATTCTTAAGGTGTGGATATGTTTGTTATTGACATAATTTCATTGAAATGCTGTGAGTGGACAAATTTAGCTGAAGACTTTACATTTCAAATGTTTATCTAATTTAAAAATTT
Organism: Rhizomys pruinosus; assembly: GCA_009823505.1. NCBI lineage: Eukaryota > Metazoa > Chordata > Mammalia > Rodentia > Spalacidae > Rhizomys > Rhizomys pruinosus. Next base: position 387,895 of record VZQC01009178.1, on the reverse strand, counting down.
TCATGTATGGAGTTATTATAATTATATATATATATATATATATATATATATATATATGAACTTCCCAGAAAAGGAAATTAAATGTCATCTTTTTAGCCTTTAAAATTAGAGGGAACATCAAAAGAAAATGATAATGTGGCTAAAATTGCAATGGGGACTTCAGTTTACTGATAGAAATATGAGGGTGGGTTTACCAACTGTGGTGGTTAATGCTTCGTGATAGCTTGAATGGATTCGGATCGCCTAGGAGAAATTCCCCCGACTGCATCTATGAGGTCTTTGCAGAAAGGATTTCATGAGGAAGAAAGGCCCACTCTGAATGTGTGTGTATTCTTCCATGTCTTGGGATGGTGGCACATGCCTTTAATTCTAGCACTTGGGAAGCAGAGGCAGGCGGATCTTTGTGAGTTCAAGGCCAGCCTGGTCTATAGAGTGAGTTCCAGGACAGCTGGGGCTACATACAGGGAGACCCTGTCTCAAAAAAAACAAAATAAAAAAGATAAGAAAATGGACATGAGCACCAACATTGTTCTTGCTCTGCTTCTTGATTGAGGATGCAATATGATGAGCTGCTTTATGCTCTTTTATCACAGCTAGAGCTGCTTCTAATGCTATGTGCTCTTTCCTCAATGGATTGAAACCTCTAAGTATGGCCCAGAATAACTCCTTTTCATTAAGTTTCTTCTTATGATCACTTATTTGATCATATCTACAAGACAGTCACTAGTATATCAGCCTTACTGATAGGCCAGCTATATAAAAGAAAATTTGTGACTATGATAAATCCTTGTGGAAAAAGATTTTAAAGACTAGTATGTAAAGTTATCCTTATCTCAATAATGTACCAACAGTGGAAACTGGGAAGAAATAAATTTTATAATACTGAATGGTTTCATAGTTTCACAGTTGCATATGTAATATGAATTCATATTAGGAAAGAGAGTAGAGAACACTTGCGAAGTTCTCAAGAAAAAATGTTTCTGAAGGATAAATGTGATTTTTATATCTTCTTTGATAATTTCCACATTGTAGCAGATTTACTATAATAGGCATTAATTATAATTAGTACAAGTTGAGCACTTCCAGAAATAGTCAATGATCCTTGAGCTCAAGACCAAAGGCTTTCCCAACATTTCTGCTGCAGCAAATCATGGGCCACATAGGCTCTCCATGTCCAGTATTGACTGGAAGACTCCATGAGACTGATCAGGCAAGATTGTTCCATGAAAAAAGAATTTACAGAGGTCAGGGCTAAGGTCTATACCAGCAATTTCTTCAAATTGCTTATTTAATTTTTTCTCAGCTCTGGCTCTAAGTCTACCAGGGCAAAGCCTTCTGTGCAAGTCTTTCCTCAGGATCCTGTACAGTGCTTTGCTATTGATAAACAGTAAAAACGATGAAACAAATACAATTACAGACTATTCCTGTAATGTATCTATATGAGTTTAGGTTCAGAGATATTTTCATCAACAATGAAACACATGTTCCCAGTATGATGCCCAGACTGAAACTAAGAGGCCAGGGTATGTGAACCTAGTTATTTCATCTGTTTGTCAAGAGTGAAGATGAAAGACAAAAGCAAAATGAAAACTCAGGTAGGCAGGCACAGGAGAAGGAGGGCATACTTGGTTCTCAGGTACTTCTCAGAGCAGGAGTGCATACTGTAGGTTACCTTTCCTGTTGCTGTGCCAACATACCTGACAACAGCAACTTACAGAAGGAAGGACTTATGTTGGTTTATAGTTTAATGGCACAGTGTCTCAGTTGATAATCAGTACTAAATATGGCACTAATAGAATATCTAAAAATTTTCCTTTAAAAAATTTTCTACTTCTAGTAGTTAAGTGATATTTTCTCAAACCCAAAGGGTCCTATCATTAGCAAATGGGATTGTTCAGATATAACAAGCTTCTTTTTTTAGATATAACAAGCTTCTAAATATACAGTTAAATCATGCAGGAAGATCAGCTTGATAAAAGTCAGGATGCAGGTCTCAGTTTCAGGATTGAAGCTTCAGTGTCAGGTAGGATGACCAACTGCACACCGTTCTATGGAAATCTGTTCTTTGAGTAAATCTGCCTCAATCTCACTTAACTTCTGAGAATAAACATCTACTTCTGTTTAAAATATGAGATAAAGCCTGGGAGTGTGTGTGTGTGAGCTGGCCTGGAATAGCTCAAACCCAGATAATCCTTGAATATACCTTAGAGCAGTCCTACTGGACTGGGAGACTATTTTTCATTTTGTTTTGTTTTGAGATGGAATTCTTTTTTGAATTTTCATGTGTTTAGAACATAACATATCAATCAATGTGAATCATCATTACACACCCCCTCCTTCCCCACCGGCACCCCCTTGTCCTTCCCCCCTTGGCATTCAACATTCTGTCACTTTTATTAAGGCTCACTGTGTCAAGTTAGTGTCCCCAGGCTTTCCTCAGCACAAGTTCATCCATTGAGGTCTAGTCAACCCATGTAGAGTCCTTTCCTTTAAGAAACCCTGTCCCTCTTCATCTACACACAGATGCCAATAATTCTTTGACTAAGATTGGGGCTTGCTGCCCATTTCCACAGGTCTGTGCTGGGGCTTTGTCTGCTCGAGTTTTCATACATCTAAAGGAGCAGCCAAGGGTTCTGATCCTTGAATTTCTGACATTGCACACTCCTACAGCTCCTCTATGATATGATGGGTAGATTTACCTAGCCAACTCTTCACATATTTCTTGCAAACATGGAAGGCCCTTGATAATGAACCAACCAAAACACTAATGTAAAACATGAGTGCTTCTGGAATTGACTTTTGTACAGGGTGAGAGGTAGGGGTTTAATTTCATTCTTCTACAGGTGGTGGTCCAGTTTTGCCAACACCACTTGTTGAAGATGCTGTCTTTCCTCCAATGTGTCTTCTTGGCCTCCTTATCAAATATGAGATGGCTGAAATTGTATGTGCTCAGGTTTGGATCTTCAGTTTTATTCCACTGGTCAAATCTGGCTCTGTTTTTGTGCCTGTACCAAGCTTTTTTTTATGACTATAGCCCTGTAGTATAGTTTGATGTCTTGGTATATGCGATCCCCCTGTATTGCCTTTTTCCTCAGGGTTGCTTTGGTTATTTCGGGTCTTTTTTTTTTTTTTTATTTTTTTTTTCCAAACCTGTGAAGAAGCTCTTGGGAGATTTTGATTGGGATTGGCATTAAATCTGAAATACAAAGTTTAGGTAGAATGGACATTTTACTATATTTATTTTCCCAATCCACGAGAATGGAAGGTTTGTCCATCTTCTGATGTCTTCTTCAATTTTCCTTCTTCAGAGGTTAAAATTTTTATTGTAGAGGTCCTTGGTGTCTTTGGTTAGGTTTGTTCCTAGGTATTTATTGTTTTATTTGTTTTTAGGCTATTGTGAGTGGGAAGGTCTCCTTGTTTTCCTTCTTCAGTTGCCTACTGTTGGTGATAGAGAAAGGCTACTGAGTTTTCCTAGGTTTATTTTGTATCCTGCCACATTACTGGAGCTCCTAATCATTTTAGGAGTTTCTGGTGGAAGTTCTTAGCATCCCTTAGGTAGACATCATATCATCAGTCACAAAAAGGGATAGCTTGACTTCCTCTTTTCCTATTAGAACTCCTTTAATTTCCTTTACTTTGCCTTATTGCCCTAGCAAGGGATTCAAACACTATGTTTAAAAGGAGTGGGTGACAGGGGGCAGCCTTGGTTCTACCCTTAAGGGGAATGCTCTGTCGTTTCCCCATTTAGGATGATATTGGCTGTGGGTTTCCTGTAAATGGCTTTGATACATTAAGGTATGATCCCTCCTGTCCAATTCCTCTAGGACTTTTAAACATGAAACAGAATGCTGGATTTTGTCAAAGGCTTTTTTCCGAGTCATATTGAGATGATGGTGTGGTTTTTGTCTTTCAGTACATTTATATGCTTGATGATATTTATTGATTTTCATATGTTGAACCATCCCTGCATGTCTGGTATGAATCCAACTTGGTCATGGTGGATGATTTTCTTGATGTGGGTTTGTATGTGATTTGCCAGTATCCTATTTAGAGTTTTGGCATCTGTGTTCATTAGGGAGATGGGTCTATAGTTCTCCTTTTTGGTTGCATCTTTGCCTGGTTTTGGTATTAGAGTGATGCTGGCTTCATAGAAGGAATCTGGGAGAACTCCCTCCATTTGTATCTTCTAAACAACTTGAATAGTATGGTTGGTAAGTCTTTTTGAAATATTTTAATAGAATTCTGCTGTGAAACCATTCTGGGCCTGGGCATTTTTTGGTTGGGAGGCTGCTTATTGCATCTTCAATTTCTTCACATATTATTGGTCTATTTAAGCTGTCGATCTCTTTCTTGGTTGAGCTTTGGTGATTCCAAGATTTCAGATATTTCCATCCATTTCTTCTAGGTTTTCAAACTTAGTAGAGTATAGGTTTTTTAAAGTAATTCCGTATGATTGTCTGGATCTTACATTATCTGTTGTGATATTTCCCCTTTCATACAAGTATTTCTTTTGGTTAACTGGGCTAGAGCTCTGTCTATCTTGTTTATTTCTCTCAAAGAAAATGGCTCAAAGACCTTCAACGTGAAATCAAAACTCTGGAGGTGATAGACGAGAAACTTGGCAGCAGACTACAAGACATAGGTGTAGGAAAGACTTCTTTAAATCAGACAGCACTGCAAAGAATAAGATCGACAATTGACAAATGGGACCTCATTAAACTCAAAAGCTTCTGTACATCAAAGGAAACAATAAGGAAGTGAAGAGAAAACCCACAGATGGGAGGAAAACTTCACAGCAGATACATCTGACAAAAGCATCTAATTTCCAAGAGTATACAGCTACTCAAAAACCAGAAGAATAGAAAACAAATGAAATCACTCAAAAGATGGAGCAAAGATCTGAACAGAGACTTCACAGAGGAGGAATTTAGAGATGGCTCAGAAACACCTCTAAGAAGTGTTTCAACATCACTAATAATTAAGGAAATGCCAAATTAAACCACCCTTAAGATACCATCTTAACTCCAGTAAGAGTGGCTAGGATCAAGAAAACAAAATGACTGCCAAGTACTGGAGAGGTGTGGGGAAAGGGGAACACTCATCCATGCTGGTGGAATGTGAATTTTGCAGCCCTATTGGAAACAGTGGGAGAACCCTTAGAAGACTCAAAATGATCCTGCCATTTGACCCAAGTCATACACTCCTGGTGTACTCCACAAGACTCATCTTACTGCAGAGATACATGCACAGCATATTTATTGACACTCTGTTCAAAATAGCAAAAAACTGGAACAAACAAATGGCCCTCAACTGACGAGTGGATAGAGAAAAATGGTACATATACACAATGGAATTCTTGCAGAGTAAAGAAAGACAACATCATGAACTTTGCAGGTAAATGGATGGAGCTAGAAGACATCATGTTCTGTGAAGTAACACAAGTCCCAGAAATACAAACCAAATGGTATCTCTCATATGTGGATCTGGTACCAATAATTCAGTTTATAAATATTTCTTGTGGAGAGGATGCATATTAAGACAAAAGATAAGATGCATCAGAAAACTGACTGAAATGGTGACTCGGGAAGGGTGGGAGGGGTGGGAGAGGACACGGTGTATATTTGATTGGTGTATTATTTATATTGACGTGAGTTCCGCAAGTATCCAGTTTTGCCCATCTAGTAGTTAAGTGATATTTTCTCAAACCCAAAGGGTCCTATCATTAGCAAATGGGATTGTTCAGATATAACAAGCTTTCTTTTTTTAGATATAAAAGCTTTCTAAAATATACAGTTAATCATGCAGAAGATCAGCTTGATAAAAGTCAGGATGCAGGTCTCAGTTTCAGGATTGAAGCTTCAGTGTCAGGTAGGATGACCAACTGCACACCGTTCTATGGAAATCTGTTCTTTGAGTAAATCTGCCTCAACTCACTTAACTTCTGAGATAAAACATCTACTTCTGTTTAAAATATGAGATAATGCCTGGGAGTAGTGTGTGTGTGTGAGCTGGCCTGGAATAGCTCAAACCCAGATAATCCTTGAATATACCTTAGAGCAGTCCTACTGGACTTGGGGAGACTATTTTCATTTTGTTTTGTTTTTGAGATTGAATTTTTTTTGAATATTCATGTGTTTTAGACATTGAACATATCAATCAATGTGAATCATCATTACACACCCCCTCCTTCCCCACCGGCACCCCCTTGTCCTTCCCCCCTTGGCATTCAACATTCTGTCACTTTTATTAAGGCTCACTGTTTGTCAAGTTAGTGTCCCCAGGCTTTTCCTTCAGCACAAGTTCATCCATTGAGGTCTAGTCAACCCATGTAGAGTCCTTTCCTTTAAGAAACCCTGTCCCTCTTCATCTACACACAGATGCCAATAATTCTTTGGACTAAGATTTGGGGGCTTGCTGCCCATTTCCAACAGGTCTGTGCTGGGGCTTTGTCTGCTCGAGTTTTCATACATCTAAAGGAGCAGCCAAGGGTTCTGATCCTTGAATCTCTGACATTGCACACTCCTACAGCTCCTCTATGATATGATGGGTAGATTTACCTAGCCAACCCTTCACATATTTCTTGCAAACATGGAAGGCCCTTGATAATGAACCAACCAAAACACTAATGTAAAACATGAGTGCTTCTGGAATTGAACTTTTTTACAGGGTGAGAGGTAGGGGTTTAATTTCATCTTCTACAGGTGGTGGTCCAGTTTTGCCAACACCACTTTGGTTTGAAGATGCTGTCTTTCTCCAATGTGTCTTCTTGGCCTCCTCCCCCCCCCTACAAATATGAGATGGCTTGAAATTGTATGTGCTCAGGTTTGGATCTTCAGTTTTTTCCATTGGTCAACTGCTCTGTTTTTGTGCCGTACCCAAGCTGTTTTTTGGGACTATAACCCGTGTAGTATTAGTTTGATGTCTTTAAGTCGATCCCCCTGTATTGCCTCTTTCGCCAGAGTTGCTTTGGCTTATTCTGGGTCTTTTGTTTTTCCAAATGAAATTTTGAGGATTTTTTTCCAAACCTGTGAAGAATGCTCTTGGGATTTTGATTGGGATTGCCTGACATCATTTTCTTGTCATTAAAGACACGTGTATCTTTTATCTTGACAAAATATAAATTTTATATTTATTTTAAATGTTGTGAGATCCAATATCCAATACAGTATGCCCTTCTTTAGGGTTATTGTTTCAAAAGACAGCTTATGGCACCAAAATGCTCAATTTCTGGACCATTTTAGAAAGAGATATGGCTTAAACAATTTAAAGAGCCCATTATGCTCAGCTACATTCTAAAGATTGCATAATTTGATTAAGTTGACATTTAAATTCAAGTACTTTTCTAGCATTTCCTCTATCATGATTGCTCACTGCTGAGACACTGTACGTAATTAGGAGGGTTTTCTCTCCATCTTTTTGAAAAGGGTTCTCTCTCTTTATTCTCATGCATTGACAGGTTCCAAACCAGCCTGCTTGCAGGCTGGTTTAAATCCATTCCAGGCAATGGATTTAAGGTAATCTAGCACTGGTTGCTTACAGCAGTAGAGATGTTAATATTTAATTACATAACACTATTTAAAAGAAGGAAGGTTCATTTAAGCAGCTGAATTACAGAACTGATACATTCTTAAGGTGTGGATATGTTTGTTATTGACATAATTTCATTGAAATGCTGTGAGTGGACAAATTTAGCTGAAGACTTACATTTCAAATGTTTATCTAATTTAAAAATTTTCATGTATGATGTAATAATATAATTATATATATATATATATATATATATATATATATATATGAACTTCCCAGAAAAGGAAAATTAAATGTCATCTTTTTAGCCTTTTAAAATTAGAAGGGAACATCAAAATAAAATGATAATGTGGCTAAAATTGCAAGGGACTTCAGTTTACTGATAGAAATATGAGGGTGGGTTTACCAAAACTGTGGTGGTTAATGCTTCGTGATAGCTTGAATGGATTCGGATCGCCTAGGAGAAATTCCCCCGACTGCATCTATGAGGTCTTTGCAGAAAGGATTTCATGAGGAAGAAGGCCCACTCTGAATGTGTGTGTATTCTTCCATGTCTTGGGATGGTGGCACATGCCTTTTAATCTATGCACTTGGGAACAGAGGCAGCGGATTTTTGTGAGTTCAAGGCCAGCCTGGTCTTATTAGAGTGAGTTCCAGCGACAGCTGGGGCTACATACAGGGAGACCCTGTCTCAAAAAAACAAAAAAAAAAAGATAAGAAAATGACTGAGCACCCAACATTGTTCTTTCTCTGCTTCTTGATTGAGGATGCAATATGATGAGCTGCTTTATGCTCTTTTATCACAGCTAGAGCTGCTTCTAATGCTATGTGCTCTTTCCTCAATGGATTGAAACCTCTAAGTATGGCCCAGAATAACTCCTTTTCATTAAGTTTCTTCTTATGATCACTTATTTGATCATATCTACAAGACAGTCACTAGTATATCAGCCTTACTGATAGGCCAGCTATATAAAAGAAAATTTGTGACTATGATAAATCCTTGTGGAAAAAGATTTTAAAGACTAGTATGTAAAGTTATCCTTATCTCAATAATGTACCAACAGTGGAAACTGGGAAGAAATAAATTTTAATAATACTGAATGGTTTATAGTTCACATTGCATATGTAATATGAATATATATTAGGAAGAGAGTAGAGAACACTTGCGAGTTCTCAAGAAAAAATGTTTCTGAAGGATAAATGTGATTTTTATATCTTCTTTGATAATTTCCACATTGTAGCAGATTTACTATAATAGGCATTAATTATAATTAGTACAAGTTGAGCACTTCCAGAAATAGTCAATGATCCTTGAGCTCAAGACCAAAGGCTTTCCCAACATTTCTGCTGCAGCAAATCATGGGCCACATAGGCTCTCCATGTCCAGTATTGACTGGAAGACTCCATGAGACTGATCAGGCAAGATTGTTCCATGAAAAAAGAATTTACAGAGGTCAGGGCTAAGGTCTATACCAGCAATTTCTTCAAATTGCTTATTTTAATTTTTCTCAGCTCTGGCTCTAAGTCTACCAGGGCAAAGCCTTCTGTGCAAGTCTTTCCTCAGGATCCTGTACAGTGCTTTGCTATTGATAAACAGTAAAACGATAAACAAATACAATTACAAACTATTCCTGTAAGTATCTATATGAGTTTAGGTTCAAGATATTTTCATCAACAATGAAACACATGTTCCCAGTATGATGCCCAGACTGAAACTAAGAGGCCAGGGTATGTGAACCTAGTATTTCATCTGTTTGTCAAGAGTGAAGATGAAAGACAAAAGCAAAATGAAAACTCAGGTAGGCAGGCACAGGAGAAGGAGGGCATACTTGGTTCTCAGGTACTTCTCAGAGCAGGAGTGCATACTGTAGGTTACCTTTCCTGTTGCTGTGCCAACATACCTGACAACAGCAACTTACAGAAGGAAGGACTTATGTTGGTTTATAGTTTAATGGCACAGTGTCTCAGTTGATAATCAGTACTAAATATGGCACTAATAGAATATCTAAAAATTTCCTTTAAAAAATTTTCTACTTCTCAGTAGTTAAGTGATATATTTCTCAAACCCAAAGGGTCCTATCATTAGCAAATGGGATTGTTCAGATATAACAAGCTTCTTTTTTTAGATATAACAAGCTTCTAAATAACATATAATCATGCAGAAGATCAGCTTGATAAAAGTCAGGAGCAAGGTCTCAGTTTCAGGATTGAAGCTTCAGTGTCAGGTAGGGATGACCAACTGCACACCGTTCTATTGGAAATCTGTTCTTTGAGTAAATCTGCCTCAATCTCACTTAACTTCTGAGAATAAACATCTACTTCTGTTTAAAATATGAGATAAAGCCTGGGAGTTGTGTGGTGTGAGCTGGCCTGGAATAGCTCAAACCCAGATAATCCTTGAATATACCTTAGAGCAGTCCTACTGGACTGGGAGACTATTTTCATTTTGTTTTGTTTTTGAGATGGAATTCTTTTGAATTTTCATGTGTTTAGAACATAACATATCAATCAATGTGAATCATCATTACACACCCCCTCCTTCCCCACCGGCACCCATCCTTCCGGTCCCCCACTTGGATTCTAAACATTCTATCACTTTTATTAAGGCTCACATGTGTCAAGTTAGTGTCCCCAGGCTTTCCTCAGCAACAAGTTCATCCATTGAGGGCTAGTACCATTAGAGCTTAAGAAAACCTCTCTCCCTCATCCCAACACACAGTGCCAATAATTCTTGACTAAGATTGGGGCTGCTGCCCATTTCCACAGGTCTGTGCTGGGGCTTTGTCTGCTCGAGTTTTCATACATCTAAAGGAGCAGCCAAGGGTTCTGATCCTTGAATCTCTGACATTGCACACTCCTACAGCTCCTCTATGATATGATGGGTAGATTTACCTAGCCAACCCTTCACATATTTCTTGCAAACATGGAAGGCCCTTGATAATGAACCAACCAAAACACTAATGTAAAACATGAGTGCTTCTGGAATTGACTTTTGTACAGGGTGAGAGGTAGGGGTTTATATCATTATCTCTACAAGTGGTGGTCCAGTTTTGCCAACACCACTTGTTGAAGATGCTGTCTTTCCTCCAATGTGTCTCTTGGCCTCCTTATCAAATTTGAGATGGCTGAAATTGTATGTGCTCAGTTTGGATCTTCAGTTATTCCACTGGTCAACTGGTCTGTTTTTGTGCCGTACAGCTTTTTATGACTATAGCCCTGTAGTATAGTTTAAAGTCTGGTATAGGATCACCCCCCATTTGCTCTTTTCCCAGGTTGTTTGGTATTTGGGTCTTTTGTTTTTCAAATGAAATTGAGGATTTTTTTTTCCAAACCTGTGAAGAGCTCTTGGGGATTTTGATTGGATTGCATTAAATCTGAATACAATACCAAAAATGTTATAGAATGGACATTTTACTATATTTATTTTCCCAATCCACGAGCAAGGAAGGTTTGTCCATCTTTCTGTGTCTTCTTCAATTTTTTCTTCAGAGGTTAAAAATTTTTATTGTAGAGGTCCTTGGTGTCTTTGGTTAGGTTTGTTCCTAGATTTGTTTTTTAGGTATTTGTTTTTTAGGCTATTTTGGAGTGGGAAGGTCTCCTTGTATTCTCTTCTTCAGTTGCCTACTGTTGGTGAGAGAAAGGCTACTGATTTTTCTCTAGGTTTATTTTGTATCCTGCCACATTACTGAAGCTCCTAATCATTTCTAGGAGTTTCTGGTGGAATTCTTAGCATCCCTTAATAGTACACATATATCATCAGCAAAAGCGATAGCTTGACTTCCTCTTTTCCTATTAGAATCCTTTAATTCTTCCTTACTTGCCTTATTGCCCTAGCAAGGGATTCAAAAACACTATGTTTAAAAGGAGTTGGTGCACACGGGGGCAGCCTGGTTCCTACCCTTAAGGGGAATGCTTCTGTCGTTCCCCATTTAGGATGATATTGTGGGTGTTCCTGTAAATGGCTTTGATTACATTAAGGATGATCCCTCCTGCCAATTCCCTCTAGGACTTTAAACATGAACAGATAGCTGGATTTTGTCAAAGGCTTTTTTCCGAGTCAATTGAGATGATGGTGTGGTTTTTTCTTTCAGTTACATTTATATGCTTGATGATATTTATTGATTTATTATGTGAACCATCCCTGCATGTCTGGTATGAATCCAATTGGTCATGGTGAGAATGATTTTCATTGCTGTGGTTTGTATGTGATTTGCCAGTATCCTATTAGAGTTTTTGCATCTGTGTTCATTAGGGAGATGGTCTATAGTTCTCCTTTTGGTTGCATCTTTGCCTTGCGGTTTTGGTATAGAGTGATGCTGGCTTCATAGAAGGAATCTGGGAGAACTCCCTCCATTTGTATGCCTTCTAAACAACTTGAATATTAGTGGTTGTAAGTCTTTTTGAAATATTTTTATAGAATTCTGCTGTGAAACCATCTGGGCCTGGGCATTTTTTGGTTGGGAGGCTGCTTATTTGCATCTTCAATTTTCTTCACATATTATTGGTCTTTTAGGCTGTCGGATCTCTTCTTGGTTGAGCTTTGGTGATTCCAAGATTTCAGATATTTCATCCATTTCTTCTAGGTTTTCAAACTTAGTAGGTATAGGTTTTTAAATAATTCCGTATGATTGTCTGGACTTTACATTATCTGTTGTGATATTTCCCCTTTCATCATAGATTTCTTTTGGTAACTGGGCTAGAGCTCTGTCTATTCTTGTTTATTTCTCTCAAAAGAAATGGCTCAAAGACCTTCAAGTGAAATCAAAACTCTGGAGGTGATAGAGAGAAAACTTGGCAGCAGACTACAAGACATAGGTGTAGGAAAAACTTTCTTAAATCAGACAGCAGCTGCATAAGAAATAAGATCGACAAATTGACAAATGGGACCTCAATTAAACTCAAAAGCTTTGACAATCAAAGAAACAATAAAGGAAGTGAAGAGAAAACCCCACAGATGGGAGGAAACTTCAGCAGCAGATACATCTGACAAAAGCCTATTCAATTTCCAGAGTATACCAAGCTACTCAAAAAACCAAGAAGAAAGAAAACAAATGAATCACTCAAAGATGGCAGCCAAAAATCTGAACAGAGACTTCACAGAGGAGAATTAGAGATGGCTCAGAAACACCTTAAAGGTTCAACATCACTAATAAATTAAGGAAATGCAAATTAAACCACCCTTAAGATACCATCTTTAACTCCAGTAAGAGTGCTCAGAGATCAAGAAAACAAAATGATGCCAAAGTACTGGAGAGGTGTGGGGAAAGGGAACACTCCCATCGCTGGTGGGAATGTGAATTGTTGCAGCCTACTATTGGAAACAGTGGAGAACCTCTAGACAGACTCAAAATGACCTGCCATTTGACCCGAAGTCATACCACTCCTGGCTTATACCCACAAGACTCATCTTACTGCAGAGATACATGCACAGCATATTTATTGACAACTCTGTTCACAATAGCAAAAAACTGGAAACAAACCAAATGGCCCCCAACTGCACGGAGTGAATGAGTAGAAAATGGTACAGTACACAATGGAATTCAGATGCAGCGCGTAAAGAAAGACAACATCAATGAACTTTGCAGGTAATGGATGGAGCTAGAAGCACATCATGTTAGTGACAGTACACCACAAGTCCCAGAAATACAAACGACAAAGGTATCTCTCATATGTGGATGCTAAGCTCAATAATTCAGTTTTATAAATATTTCTTGTGGAGAGGGATGCATATTACAAACAGAAAGATTGCATCAGAAACTGACTGAAATGGTGACTCGGGAAGGGTGGAGGGGTGGGAAAGGACACGGGTCTATATTTGATTGGTGTATTATTTTAATTGACGTGAGTTCCGCAAGTATCCAATTTTGCCCAGAACTCTTCTACAGGGATACATAGTTTTAGGCACTTAGAAAAAAAAAGTAAATATGTTGTATATTAAAAAACATTGGTTTAAAGGCTGATTGAAAACGTATAATAGCATCTGAAGTAATCGGTGATATAAAATTGCTGTTGTCCACATTAGCTTTAATTAAAAACTGACTATATAACAATTACATTTGGATTGGTATAAACAAATATTTCTCTATAAAATTTTAATTTGCTGTCATTTATAGTATCATCTGGTATCAAATCTCTTTCACCTATAGATATTTAACTCAAAAAATAAATGTGTTTCCCAAGTTAATCACATACAGTAACCCAAAACCAGCATGGTTGAACTTGATGAAATCTGTGCCTTATTCCACCTTTATAGGTTATATATAAAACAACTGCTTTTTGAGACTCTTGGCGTCAACAACATAAAACCTAAAAACTAAAGAAAAAGGGGGAATAGATAGATATGAAACCTTATTTGTCAAAAAAACCTTGCAACCAAATCTTAAAAAACTAAACACTAACTATGGAAAGGATTTGTATGTTCCAACAGGCCAGAGATCACCAACTTAATGGCTGGCAGAAAAGAAAAATGCAGCTTGCAGTGAGTAGGATGACCACGAAATGCCAGCAGAAGAACTGACTCCTCTGCCCGCATTAGAATGGGAAAAATTGCCTCAATTGCTGCAACATCAGGCCCCTTTCTTTCTGGATCCTACTAGTCAAAACTCATTTTTTAATGAGTCCATAGACGAAGCTTACCTTCTTAGTGCTTGCAAAAGTTTTGAATACAAAGACTTCATTATTAACTCCTCCCCCCATAGAAAAAGGAGAAATATTGATTGATATGAGTTGTCGTCTCCAGCTTGTAGATGAGCCAGCCTGTTTATAGAGTATTTCTCTTGTAAAATCGGTAAAAACTTGCCTTCTTTAAGTTGACTAATACATTAGAAAACTGTGAAAAGATTATTCTTCTATTTCAGAACCAATATAAGCTAAAGTTTCCATTAAGCTATTAGCCTTAAACCAAATATATTAATACAGGAGGTCTCTGGACATCAGAAACATGGAATTTCTACCAAGGAGATGTTGAGCCAGGGGATCCAAGCCACCCACAAAAGATAAAGGCTCCTTGCCTCCAAAACTTGGGGATATCGAGGAAGAGAGGCGGATAAGGCCTCTGCCTGTGAAGAACCTCGATATACAACATGGGAAGATAGTAGGAACCGCACTTGCAAGTATACAGATGTCGTCTGGAATGCCAGAGAGTGTACCAAAGGCCACTAAAAACCACTAAAGCAAATATAGTCTCCTTGAGTCAAGTCAAGACTCCTCCGGTCAGCACCAGCTACACTCATCTTCCCATGGACACAATACTGTGCAGCAGTGGCAGCCATATGTCTGTATTCCCAAATCTAATTTGGCTAATTAGCTCTCCCCTTGGAGGAAAGATTGATTAACCAGGACTGCAATGCCACAAGCTTACATCCTCTAATGTTAGGAAATGTTATAAGACCACAGGCAGACCTCTAATCATACTTAACAAAAGAAAAGTGAATTCATGAGATTCACACCATCAAACATGTGTACACATGATTTCTATACACAGAAGTAAACTAGCCATAAACATTAGTTACTGGTTTAAATACCTAACTAATATCTAATGCTTTGCTCTAATTAGTAGGATACGAAAGGCTATATATTATACTGTTTAAAAACCATATATCTAATTGCAGCTGCTATATAGTAGATTGAGAAGGTCCCCTTATGCCGACATAGCTGGCATCCCAGAAAGTGAAATACAGCCAGAATTGACTTAAGACCAAGACAACAGCCAATTCCAGGATAGAAAAGATACTGCTTGCTTCTCATCCACCTGTGCACCCTTTTCTAAGCCTTGGAACCCAATCTGCGGAACTGAGGAGGGGCACCGGTATAGAATGTAAGGGCTATGCGCATTGGCGGTGAATCGGCAATGGTGAAACTACAACAATATAGACTGGACACTCATTTGATCAACTTGATTGAACATACAAGCCCCCCCTGCTGGATGGTGGGACCCATGAGCTGTGTGGGTTTGGGCACAACTGCTTGCAAATTGGTTTTACATGAAGGATGCTTGTACTCACAAATTATCACTTATTGTTAAAAAAAAAAGAAAACAAAACAAAACAAAAAAGCAGAGAAAGATGCAGAAAAGTTATGGCAGAATGCATGATCTGGGATGAGTAGGGGTGGGGTCGGGGGAAGGGAAGGGGATATATGCCTGAACTGAATTGGAAAATGATGTATGAAATACACAAAGCATCAATAAAAAAAATGAGTGCTTAAGGAGGAAAGCATGTGAAATGAGTGGGTAGAACATGTACATGAAGAACCACCCGGTTCTCATTCTGGTTGGTCTTTAAAAGCATGTAAAAACTGTGCTCTTATAATGTGGATACTGTTTATACATTTTATTCATTTATTTTTTATTTATTTTATTATTTTTATGTGTACGAGTGTACTATACATTTTAAGGTCTAGCAAGAAACTATTATTAAAACTCACAATAAAGGACCCTGTATTGCCACTCCTTGGGTTGCTTATAAGAACATTTCACTTCTTATTTCTCTGTGAAGTCTACTGTATGAAAGAAAACAGCACAACAAAGATGAATGGAGACATTTAGTTCTTGGAAAGTGCTTTGCTGTCCAAGGCCCTTTGCTGCTAAGCTCCAGAGATTGCTAGGTAGACATAGGAGTTAGTTGTGCTGAATCTTAAATGCTTTGGGAAGAGCTGGAATCTTGCAATGTTAAGGACAACCTCACAGCTTTAAAAAGTTAGCTCAAAAATACTGCTCGCTATAAAAATAATACTGGTCTAAAGGTCAATTTTGACATACTGTGGCAAGTTTTCAGTTTAGTACGAAATCACAAGATTCTTTCTAAAGTGCCAGGAGAACATATTTTGCATGACATTAAAATTAAAGTACAATAGTACTACTGCTGAGGGATTATGGGGTAAAAGGGTTTTAGTGAGAGACTAATTGGCAGGTTTTTTTATATTAATGTGAGCAAAAGCAATTTTGAAGGATGTTAGCTGTTGAAAAAAGTACAGTTTAGAAAAAGAAACTCTCCACATTGTAATTTCAATAGCCATTGTTTGGAAAATTATTCAGGTCAACTACAGCTCCTTTCTTAAGCAACTTTCCTTGTTACAAAGAGCCAGAAGCTTATCTTAGTCGCTTGAAACCTAAAAGCTAAACATTACCTTTAGAGCTCAGAACTATCCCCATTTACTTAGGAACTTCAGGAAGAAAAGGCCCATGGGTACAGAAGACAGCTTTAGCGTGGAGAATAAGCTAATCACATATGCTAATTCGAAATAAGTTCTGTTATGACTGCCTCCTATGACATGACTTGAGGACTAAATATATTTGAGAACTGCCGTAAAGTGATTCATAATTGTACACAGATTTTTGTCAGCTTGTGTTTTTCCCAGTAATCTCTTTCCAATATATACAAGCTTAGAAGCAAATGTATACACAAGGAAGGATTCCTAGGGCTGCAAAGATGGGCCAGCACTTACAAGCTTGTGCTGCTGTTGTACAGAACAGGAGTTTACTTCCCCAAACCATCTCAGGTGGCTCGAAACTGATTATAACTCTAGCTCCAGGGGATCTAACTCCATCTTCTGGTTTCTATAGTCATGCACATGTGCACATACCCACCACACATTTATTTATAAATAAAGCCAATTTTTTCTTTAAGAAAGGATTGTGAACGTTTTAGCATGCCTCTCTTCTGATATGCCTTTGATAGAGTCTCACTCAAAGCTCTTTCCTGACTGACTCCCTACATGACCATTGGTTGACCGCATACTCCTGAGAAGGCCGCTGATTGAAATAGACAAGAATGCTGTTCAAGGCGCTTCAGAAACATAATGTCTTTCCATTTCAATACTCCGATAGTTCAGAGGAATGAACTGCCTACCGATCAACAGTATGGAAAGGTAAATGTGTGTTTCTCCTTCCATCTATACCACATTCCTAGGCAGACAAGGCCTCTGCACAGACCAGTCTAAACATCAGTTAACTACATCAAAACAAGACATTACCTCCACAAGTAAGCATTGAGCTCATGGACACCAGATGTTTGTTTCGTCTTCTATGGATGGGGATGATTTCCCTCAATCTTTTCTGTATTTGTTATTATAGGACAGAAGAATTTTCTTTATCTCAGCTTTAAGATGTTTGAAATCATCATCTTCCTCAGATATCCACTGGCCCAACCATCCATGCATCCATCTAACTCTCTAATGGGTTGACAAGTGCTTTATGGAAAGCATCATTACAGCTGAAGTGAGAAAGAAGTGTGATTGTGGTACTACCTTGAGTCTCATACTAAAGTCAGTTATAAGTAATTAGTGAATTGCACCAGACCTAAACATCTTTCCTTAAAATAATTATACTGATAAAAGCTTGAGAATAGTGAGTGGATTGTACTTCAGTCAGTTCTAAGTATGTATTTCCTACATTTGACACTGGACTTTGTAGACTGGTTTCAAAGGTACTTGTGCCTTAAATATTTTAAAACAAAACATTGGTTTTGTGAACATATGTAGTTTATGTTTGAAATGAGCCATAGTACATAAAATTAGTTTTGCTTTTACTATACAGGAATACTCTTCTTATTTTCCCAGAACAAAGCCTGCACTTGAAAAATCTTAGTGGGTCTGAATTTTGCATCCCTTCTTTGTTATAGATCTTTGCAAGATGGATTACAGGTAAGGAAAATATATTAAGGATTGGATTTGTATCACTTTCCCATACTGATTATTCTTCCCTTTCAGTAAAAGAAACCAATTTGTAAAGAAGTCTTTTCAGGAATTCTGAAACATTGGTCACGAGGTTTATTAACAAGAATCTGAAGCAAAATCTTTTGGTCAGAGTGTCAGGAAACCTTGGCTTTATTCTCGTTTGTTTTCTGAAGTTTATTGTTAAGACTTCTGAGAAGTTAGTTGGTTTATGGGGCTCAAATAACAGAATTCCCAATTCAATGTTTTTCTTTGTGACTTTTGTTAGATAAATATAGTTAAGCTACAGTTGTGTAGAAAAATGACCTGTCATGGGTCTTGCAGTAGTCTGAAATGAGAAAAGTAATTCTGAAATGTGTCTGAAGTTTCTGGACACATTTGGATGGCTTATGTCAGGAACTGTGACCTTCATTCTCCAGAGACTCATGTTTTATGGAGTTAAAGTTCTTGTTAACTTCAATTTGAAGATGAGGAAGAAATGGAGCTAGAGAGATAGTTCCTGGGGCAAGCACACTGGCTCCTCTTCCAGAGGACATAGGTTCAGTTCCCAGCATCCACATGGAAGCTCACAACATCTGTAACTTCAGTTCAGGAGACCTGACACCCTGTTCTCACCTCTGTGGGCTCCTGCATGTATGTGGTGCACATACATGTGTTCAGAGTTCAGGCACACACAGAGATACACACACACACACACACACACACACACACACACGCACACACACACAAACAAAATTAACAATAACCCCAGAATGANACACACACACACACACACACACACACACACACGCACACACACACAAACAAAATTAACAAAAATGTAAAAAAAAGTTTCAAAATATTAGGGGAAAAGAAACCACTTATGGATATTCTGGTTCATGCATAAATTATCATAGGGCACTTTTCAGAAATAAACATTATATTAAAATGAACAATGAAGGTTTAAGAGAGTAGGGAAAGGCCGAGTTTCTTTTAGAGATTATAATAACTGCCTACAAAGTACTAGATTGTGGTAAAGATTATTTTGCTCTTTTGAAAGCAAGACATCAAAGTAACTTTCATTATAATATTATATCTTTAAGTAAAGGCTGACAATCCATCTTAATGTCATTTTATATAACATTTGTCCTCTTTTACTTACTGATATTTCCACTAATTTATGAGACCTTGCAATGGTAGGCATCTAGAGAAAGTGGTGCTGATATTAAATACAGTGAACTAGACTGTACATCAGTTTGCTCTGATGTGTGGACAGTGATACACAGGGCTCATGGATTAATTCATTTTGGAGTCTCTCAGAAAGTGTCTTCCAATAAGGAACAGGATGCCACATTCTGAAACAGCAAAGGTATTTTAGATTTTCTTTTTTTTTGGTGGCACATGCCTTTATTTTATTTATTTATTTTTCTTTAGATTTTTTTTATTGGTGCTTTGTGCATTTCATACATCATTTTCCAATTCATATCAGGCATATTTCCCTTTCCCTTCCCCCCTACCCCCACCCCATCCCAGATCATGCATTTTGCCATAACTGTCCTGTATCTTTCTCTCAGTTTTTTTTTCATTTTTTAGCTATAAGTGATAATCCATGAGTACAAGCATCCTTCATATGAAACCATGACTATTACATATTCCAATTCAAGAAACACAATGTTCTATTAATTTAACCATTGAGTTATATTTAAAACCATTAAAATTAAGGAAGTTGAGAATCCAGTTAAAACTACTAAAATCACTAAAACTTATCTGAAATGTATACATAAATAAAGGATATAAATAAATACTTTTCCTTCATTATATAAATAGGATTTTTTTCATGGTGTTTCTTTCTTCCTGGGTGAACACAAAATTTACATTTAATATTCTTTGAAATGCGCTCCCTGTGATAGAGCTTTATTCTGTCTATTAGGGATACTTTGATAAATTTTGAAACTTTTGTGTAGAATATAAATACTGTTAATCATAACTGTTTTATTGAGGAATATAATGGAATAATGTGACTGAGATTACTGTGAATTCTGGCCTTGATGATAGTGGATTCAAAGATTTTGGTTGAAAGTGAATCCATGACACTAGACAGCAGAAACAGTTTCACCAGAAAATATTTATGTACATTAGAGTAGAATTTAGATTCTTCACCAAAAGAAGACTCAGAGATGTGCATAGAGCCAGATAAACACACACTTGTGCATGCCAACAAAACACACACACACACACACACACACATCTGTATCTGTTCTAACTTAAGGACCCCAAACTCGCTGAAGACAAAAATATTATTGTGCATGAATAATTATTTCATATTTGTAAATGCAATATTCTCATTGTTTTTCATAAATATCTTAACTGGTCTTTTAAAGTAATATAGGTTCTTGGTCAATCTAAAAGTAATAATTATTTGGAAATATAGTTCCTAAAGATGAGTTTAACAGATATAAATTACTAATATTTGACACAGTAGTAGTGGCCCTTTCACAATATTAGTAGGATATATTAATATCTTATAGCACATTATATATAGGTGGATGGATAAGCTATTTGTAGAGGTCTGGGGTATTTTGTGGTTGAATAATCATATAGTCATTTTAACAGTGGGTTCTGATCCCCTGTTTACTGTGTAGAAGAACTAGGTCAGGGCTTCTTAAAACTTTTCTATTGGGAAGTCTTCACAGCTGAAACATTTTTATGCAGTTCTGGGTATATAAGAATATAAAATAGGTAGAGAAATCAAACACATACTAATAAATCATGAAGAAATTTGAAATAATTATTTGTTAAACATCCAATTTTATTATTTATTAAAGACAAAACCACATTTGCATACAAAATCTTGGCTGAATATGTGATCCTGAGGGGAGCAAAACATCTTGAACGTTTTTCAAAGTTGAGTTGACAGGTATTTTGATTTTATTGTGGGCAAGTCCAAGAGTGCTGATTTTCATAAATACTTAGTCTAAAATTGCAGAAGGGTGTTCAGAGCCATTTCAGAAACATTCTGTTCTAATCTCCAGCCATAATTCACTTAATGTATTTTTTAAATGAAACTCAAGTCAGTAACTCTGAGTCAGCAACTCATTTTTTTTAAAAATAACTTTTCAATACAATTTAAAACTAATCTAATTTGATACCTATGCTATATCCTGAAAATATGGTAAGAAAATCTTCAAACTGTTGCCTTAATTAACCCTTTATGCTTCCAGAAGGGCATAAAAGTGTGTTTGTATGACACAGTCATTGCCACTGGTGACATAAGATGGACTCCTAGGGGGCAGAGGTATTTAAGGCAGGCTTTTCAGCTTAGCATGTTGTGAGCAAGCACATATGACAAAGTGCACATGTGTGATCAGAACCAAAGCTGCATCGAGTCTTCAAACGATGCAGTGAACGCTCCCAGAATGCCTCAAAATTGTTACAGGTTTGATCTTAAATTAATTTTGGTCATGTTCATAAACCTTTTACTGTTGTCAAAAATGTTATGATCCCCTCATAGACAGTTGTATGACATCTTTGTGGGGTCATAACCCACACTGGAAAAATCTGTCTTCCTGGTTATCAAATTTCTATGGGTCTGTTACATATTAAGAAATTGAACATCAAGGATGCCGTAAGTCACTGGGGTAGGTACTTCTGGGGGTAGACTGTCTTAGGGGTGGCTGGAAGAGGGTCTCGACTCTGAGCCTCCTTTCAGGGGTCCCCAACTCAGAGGGACCACGCTTTGCCTTTGCAGAGGGAACAAAGGGCCGTGTTTAGGTCTGCTCTGGTCCCGCGGTGGCTTTGCGTGGGCGGGCTCCTGAGGTGCAGGCAGGACACCATAGGTCAGGCACCCCCCCCCCCGCCAACGGGAATTGGTGAGAATCCACATGGACTTCCTTTTGGAGAACCTTCAGAACAGGAAGAGAAGATTGACTTAGGCTTCCAATATCCAATATCTAAACAAAATTGAAAGCCTGAAACCTAGACAAGTCAATACTCCATAAACAAGGAGGAGGAAAGGAAAAAGAAAAAAGCATCAGAAGGAGGCAAGCAAAACCATCCGCTAACATAGTGAAAAGTCATTTGTGATTTGAACCACAAAAGGGAAACCCACATGCCAGGGACATGACGAAGGGACAACTTGGGAAAGGCATAGGATAATCCTGCACCAGGCTCTACCAAACCTGGAGGAGATAGCTACAATGGGGTCCCCTTGGAGGAGACCCAAAGAACAGAGCTTAGAGGAATAATTGCAGACCTACCCAGAGAAATTAAAGAAAATAAATAAGAATTCAGAGAACTAAAGAGAGAGAAAATGTCCTAGAAGGATACAATGACAAACTTTGGAAACAACTAAAGGAACACATTGACAAACTCCAGAAAGAACAAGAGGGAGAAAAAAATAAAGAAGAATTCAGAGAACTGAAGAGAGAGAATGAAAAACTCAAAAAGGACCTAGAGGGATACAATGACAAACTTCGGAAAGAACTAAAGGAACAGATTGACAAACTCCAGAAAGAACTAGAGGGAGGAAAAAAAAATCAAACTCCGAAAGGAAGTAGAAACACTGAAAAAGGAAGCCAAAAATCGAAGTAAGGAGCACCAAGAAGAGACTGAGAAGCTCAAAAAGGAAATGGAAACACTAAAGAAAACACAGGATGAAACGAAAAAGGAAATAGAACACATATCCAATCAAGAAGAAAGGAAAGGAAAAAGCCTCAGAAGAAGAATAGAGGAAGCAGAACAAAGAATATCAGATCTGGAAGATAACACAGAGCAACTAAAAAGCTCAAATAAAGATTATGAAAAATTTAAAAATACACAAAAGTGGAACAACCAGGAAATATGGGACACTATGAAAAGATCAAACCTTCACATCATAGGAATAGAGGAAGAAGAATCTCAAGAGAATAGTATGGATCAGATCTTCAACAGAATAATAGATGACAATTTTCCAAAACTAAAAAAGACAAACCCATACAAATACAAGAAGCACATAGGACTCCAAATAGACAAGTTCAAAAAAGAAACTTCCCATGCCATATCATAGTTAAAATGCTAGATGCCCAAAACAAAGACAGAATTCTGAGGGCCACAAAAGAAAAACAAGTCACATACAAAGGGAAACCCATCAGAATCACAACTGACTTCTCGCCTCAAACCATGAAAGCAAGAAGAACATGGAGCAAAGCATTCCCAGTGTTAAAGGACTATGGATGCCAAACCAGAATACTCTACCCAGCAAAAATGTCGAGTCTACTTGAAGGAGAGAGAAAAATCTTCCATGACATAAACAAGATGATAGAATACATGTCTAAGAAATCAACTCTTCATAAAATCCTTGAAGCAATTCAAAGGGCAGAAGAGAGGAGCAACAATCCTCAAACACCTAGGAAAATAAACTAATAAAAACATAACCATAGGAGCAAAATCAGAGGCTAGAATTCCAAATGGATAATAAAGTGAAAGGAAGCAACATCCATCTTTCAATTATAACCTTAAATATTAATGGGGTAAACTTCCCAATCAAAAGGCATAGACTGGGAGAATGGATTAGGAAACAAAACCCATCTATATTCTGTTTACAAGAAACCCACCTCAGTTTCAAGGATAGGCACCAACTTAAGG
>VZQC01009178.1:259793-356884 GCA_009823505.1 Rhizomys pruinosus | reverse complement strand
GTAAAACTGCCTTCTTTAATTGACTAATAGACATAGGAACTGTGAAAAGGATTATTCTCTATTCAGAACCAAATATAATACTAAAGTCTCCTTAAGCTATGCACTTAAGCAAAATATATTAATACAGGAGCTCTGACATCAGCAATGGATTATTCTACCAAGGAAATATTGGCCAGGGGATCCAAGCCCCCACAAAAGGTAAAGGCTCCTTGCCTCTAAACTGGGATATCTGCAAGAAAAGAGGTGATAAGGCCCTGCTGCCGAAGACCTGACATTAATATGGGAAAGATGTATTGAGCACATGCAAGTGTACAGATGGTCTCTGGAATACCAGAAAGTGTTACCAAAGGCTACTAAACCAATAAAGCAAATATGGGTCTCCTTGAGTCAAGCAAGACTCCTCCGTCAGCACCAGCTACACCTCACTTGCCTGGAAATAATGTGCAGCAGTGGCAGCCATATGTCTGTATATCCCAAATCTAATTGGCTATTGGCTCTCTACTTGGAGGAATAACCTACGGCTGATGCCACAAGCTTACATCCTCTAATGGTTAGGAGATGTTATAAGCCACAGTAAGACCCTGTCATATTTAACAGAAAAAAATGTAATTCATGGATTAAAATACCATCCAAACATCTGTGTCTATACCAAAGTAACCTACCATAACTATTAGTACTGTTTAAATACCTATATATCTAATTGCTTGTGCTTCATTAGTAGGATCGGAAGGTTATTCCTGGACAAACGGTCAGCCCGTGAAAGGAAACAGCCAGAACTGACCAGAGTCCAAGACAACAGCTCCAGAGAAAGTACACTGTTTTGCTTCTCATCCACCTGTGCCCCTTTTCTAAGCCTATGGAACAATCTGCGGAAGAGGAGGCGTGGTAGAATGTAAGGGTTGCGATTGGGGTGAATGGTGAAACTACAGCAATATAGTCTGGACACTCATTTGATCAACTTGATTGAACATACAAGCCCCCCTCCTCCCCCCCGTTGGATGGTGGGACCCATGAGCTCTGTGGGTTTGGCCACAACTGCCTGCAAATTGGTTTTACATGAAGGATGCTTGTACTCCTAAATTATCACTTATTGCTAAAAAATGAAAAAAAAAACTGAGAGAAAGAAGCAGGACAGTTATGGCAGAATGCATGATCTGGGATGGGGTGGGGTGGGGTGGGGGGAAGGGAAAGGGAAATATGCCTGAACTGAATTGGAAAATGATGTATGAAATACAAAAAGCATCAATACAAAAAAGAATTAATAGAAAAAAAATTGAACATCATCTAATTTGAAGACATATTCTTCATCTCAATCCATTGTAGGTTAGTAGTTTTTCTTTTTCAAATGTTGCAATATCATGCTTGATTTTTTTTTACATTTTATTCACTTATTTTGTTTGTATGCATTCAAGTATGCCATGGCGTACATGTGAAGGTCAGAGGACAACTTCTGAGAGTGAAGATCAAACTCAAGTCATCAGGTATCCCAGCAATTGCCTGTACTATGCTGAGCCATTTGGCTATTAACATTGTTAATGTAAAAATATTTTCTCTTAGCTTAAAAGTCATTAAAATAGGCTTTGGCACAATGTCAGAACACTTGTTGAGCATATGCAGGGCCCTGAATCCAATATGTACCACCATTTTAACTATATTAGTGTAATTAAAAATTTAAGATCATCAATCCCTGGAAAGCATAAAACTTTTAAATTTGATATATAAAATCAGCTGGAAGGTAGCAGGTTCATAAATTTAAATTTGAAAGTTGAGACATGAAATCCATAATTTTCATGTATCAGAATCTCATGGAATATTTTGCCAACCTACATTTTATAAACGTTGTCTCAAGGCCTATTTAAATTAAGTGGTTTCTACATGATTGAGATGAATAGAAAAATGAGCGTAGTGCAGCTCTCCTCACTGACAGAAACTGGGAGCCTAGAGAATTCTGTCAGTGCTCAGATATCCCTTCCCCTAGCTCTGCTCCCCAATGGTTGTCAGAATCTGAGGTTAATAATTTTTATTTTTATTTTAATATGTAAATGGTTACTATTCACTTGTTTCCATTCTGTTCTGCTTGGGCATCTTTAAAGTATTTTGTATTCTCAATTAGCATACATTAATTAATACTCCCTGGTCTATTTTTCTCTGAGTAATTTAACAACAACCTCAAATTAAAAGCTTCTTGTACAAAGGAAAAAAAGTTATAAATTGATTGAGACCTTTCTTCTGCCAAAGATTATTCAGGAAAGAAGAACTCACAGGTAAAATTGGAATGCATAATATATGAGTACTTTTTAATTAAGTATTACCTCTATTTATAATAACTCTAGAGACAAAACTGGAAAAGTTCTGGTCATCATATTCTTTACAAGTTAACTCCTTTTATAAACATCCTTTCAGCATTCTCTCTACTTGTTCTTCCGCTATGTTCCATGAGCCTTAGGTCTAGAGGTTCTGTTGTTTCACTTAGGGTTGGGTATCTCACAGACACCTAATCTTTGTGTATGGCCAGTTGTGTTATGCAGCAGAGGGCAATGGACACAAATGGCTACAACTAGTAAGTGTGTAGAGAAAAAGAGACTTAGAGTGCAGTTCCCTGAACAGGACTCCTATATTAAACTTCCTCCACCAGAGCTCAGGGTCCATTTTGGAAGAGGGGGCAGAAAGCACCAGGGAGGAGGTGCATGATTATAAGAAACAGAATCTTACAGCCTCCTGGGACCTTGCTCATGTGACCTTATAGCAATGGTGACAGCATCCACATGAGCCATGGAAAGTCAATCAGACCTAAACCAGCATGGAACTGGGGAAATGGGCAGGAGGCCACAACTTTAGTGAGGAGCTACTACTGATCACTGCTGGATGAAGGGGAGTTGATCTTCTTTAAGGGGATGACAGGGTGAACAGGCTCCTGTGGATGAACTCACACCTGTGGACAGTCAACTAAATATATTTGGAACCTTTTATATTATATTACAATATAAAAATTTTAGCAGAAGACTTGGTTTTCAGCTCTCCCCGTGAAGATAATTTTTACATCTCCTCCACGAAATGCAGCACCTCATTACATACCAAGTTAATATTTAGCTTTGATAAAAGTTATTTAAATTAAATATATAATTTTATTTTCCAGTGGTGGATGTCACGTATCTGCCTTTGTGTTATCTGATGCTGTGCTCATGCTTTTTGAGCTTTCACTGGTCATGAGGAGCTGCTCGAGGCTAAACTCACTTGAAAATCTGGATCATGATGATTTATTCATAGTTAATTCACTCAAAGACTTTTCAATTTAAAACAAACAAAAATAAGACTGACAGTAAAAGGGTTCAAAAAGCATACTACAGAGAACAAAAGACATGATGCTAAAGTTCCCACCCTCTCTTCACTGAGGAACTAGTACTTAGAACCAAGTTGCAGGTCAACCAGTGTTTATTAACTGTGTGTGTGTGTGTGTGTGTGTGTGTGTGTGTGTGTGTACACAACTATTCGGCATTAAACCATTGTTCAGCATTATAAAAGAATGGC
Source organism: Rhizomys pruinosus (assembly GCA_009823505.1). Classification (NCBI taxonomy): domain Eukaryota; kingdom Metazoa; phylum Chordata; class Mammalia; order Rodentia; family Spalacidae; genus Rhizomys; species Rhizomys pruinosus. The sequence continues at coordinate 353,356 of VZQC01009178.1, read as the reverse complement.
TCTGTGCCATTTGCAACAACATGGAAATGAATGGAGAATGCTGTAGTAAGTGAAGGAAGTTATATTGCTCCTCTCACTCATGAACTCACAGAAGCCAACAGTAGAATGGATTTACAGACACTGCGATTGGGGAAAATATAATCCTTAGTAAAAGCAGAGATATAAAATTTGTGTTTGTTGCAATGTGATAGCTAGAGTTAATAATAAAATATTACTTGCTTCAGAATTGCTGAGCATAAATGGATATGAGTTAATGGCTATGTTAACAAGCACGATTTGATTATTTTGCATTTTATTAAGAAACCATAGATCATATATTCTATAAACTTCTATGATTATAATTTGGTGATTTACAAATAATTAAAATGGATGTGCAGTAAATCCGACAGGCTGACATACCGGCAAATTGTTTCTAAACCTTGAGTACAGGTGCTACGTCTAAAAAAATGATGAAAATTTATCTGTGACATTTAGGCCATTATGATTGGCCAAAGTTAAGTTAAATCCTATCTCTAACTATCACATTCTTTGTATTGGCTCCATATGATTTTAGTCACTCACAGGGAGTTGTACCAATACTGCATCTTAAGGACTAGCTGCCATTTATGACTTACAGAGAGTATGTCATGTAATCTACATAAATCAAAGTCTGTCACATGATGAAAACTTAGACAAACTAAAGAACAGGCAGTTGTATCAGAGATAAGAACAAGTCTTACGTTTCTCTGTAATCCTGGAAACAGAGACCACAATTGACTCAGCAATAATATAACTAATACAAATAAAAAGACAAAGACAATATTACAAATAAAGTGGCTAGTTGTAGGACAACTTGGACTACATTGTGAGATCCTGTATCAAGAACGCAAGTAAACAAAACACAAAACAAAACACAGAAGCCCAGGTGTTCCTTCCACCTCTCTGCACTGAACTAGCACACTCTAGTTCCAAGGAAGGCTTTGGGATGATTGTTTGTGTTGATCCTGGGGCTATCTGAACAAGAGTGGCATTGGCTGTAGATGCTGTAATTGGTGAACCTTCACAAGTGGGTTAAAAGGACGGGTCCCTTGAAAGAAGATGCCCAGATTGCTACAATTTCTGTAAAGCAGGAACACAGATATTGCCCCACATCATTTCAATATTTGAAGGTGGTGTGTGTGCCTATGCACATGTGTTTAATATGGCACATGTGTGTACCATGGTGCATGTGTTCATGTCAGAGGACAAATTTAGGGAGTCGGTTCTTGCCTTCTTTTCTGAGACAGGGTGCCTCTTGTTTCTGCTAATATGCACCAGGACTCCAGAAAAGATGGCCCCTGAGTCTTGTGAATGTGTGCTGCTAAGACTCTTCAGGATAGAGCCCTAGAAGGGGCATTGCTTGGTTATCAGATAGTGTATATGCAGTGTGATGTTAGGTCTTCCTCTGTAGAAGAGTAGTGAGGTGCACCTGGCTAGGCGTGGATGACAGTAAAGCATGTGTGCACAGTAGTTTGAGCGAGGGCTAACAAAAACTATATACAATTTTATTTTTTGTTTACTTTGAGACATGGTCTGCCTGTAACCCAAGCTGGCCTGGAAATCACTATGTGGACCAGGCTGGTCTCCAATGCACAGAGAAAAACTTGCTCTCTCTCCTACTTGTGCTGGGATTAGTGGAGTGTGCCACTATGCCTGGCCTAAACTACACACCAATTTTAAAAGCTAAAGAGACAATATAAACAAATCACAGATAAGAATAAACTGGGAGAAGATATATTTTGAGTGGCCTGAGGCTAAACCCACTTGAAAATCTGGATCATGATGATTTATTTATAGTTATTTCACTCAAAGACTTTTCAATTTAAAACAAACAAAAATAAGACTGACAGTAAAAGGGTTCAAAAAGCATGCCACAAGCTTATGTCCTCTAGTGGTTAGGCGATGTTATAAGCCACAATAAGAACTTGTCACCCTTTATAGAGAAACCACAGTTTGTGGATTAGCATACCATCCAAGCATCTGTGTCTATGCTCACAGCTTAGCTAGACACAATAAGTGGTACTGCTTAAATGCCTGTACATCCAATAGCTTGAGCTTTGTTAGTATGACTGAAAAGGGTATCACTGGGAAAGCTGTCAATCCGTGAAGGGAAACAAACTGAACAGACTGGAGTCCAAAAATGACAACTCCAAAGAAATTAGACTGTTTTCTTCTCACCCACTTGTGCCCCTTTCCCAAAGCCCAGGGAACAAACTGCGGAAGAGGAGGCATGGTAGATTGTAATGGCTGTGGAGAGATAGGGGTGAATCATGAGACTACAGGAATATATTCTGGACACCTGATTGATCAACATGCCTGTGCATACAAGCTTCTCCAACTGGACTATGGGAACCTTGGGTTGCTCAAAATTTGGCCATAGATACTTGCAAAATGCACCAATTACCTAATTGTATGACATATTGAGTAACATCAATGTTATCTGCAAAAAAAAAAAAAAAGCATACTACAGAGAACAAAAGAAATGATGCTAAAGTTCCCACCCTCTCTTCACTGAGGAACTAGTATTTAGAACCTAGTTGCAGATCAATAGGAATGTATTGCCTGTGTAGATGTAAGTGAATCATGTTGTGCAATGCACATAAGAGGTTAGAACTGGAGCTATGGATGATTGTTAGCTGCTATGTGGTTACTGGAATTTGAATCCTGTTCTTCTGCAAGAGCAACCAGTGCTCTTAACCACTGAGCCATCTCTCCAGCCCCAAGGGAAAAATTATTTTAATGTGAAACACAAAAGATTTACACCTCCAATGCTACACAGAGGGTGGATTATCTTACTCACTGGATTTTACTCATCTGAGACTGAAAATGGCTTTGACTTTATTTTTATTTCTCTAATTATTTTAATTTTGGGGAGGGCAAAGATTTAAGGGGTCTGTGGTGGTTTGAATGAGAAATGTCCCCCATAGGCTTCAAGTATTCAGACATTTTGTCCCTAGTTGGTGGCACTGTTTTGGGTGGTCTTAGAAGGTGTGGCCCTGCTGGAGGAAGTATGTCACTGGGGGAGGCCTTAGAGAGTTCAAAAGGTTTTGCCAGTCTCCAGTTGCTCTCTCTCTCTGTGTTTCCTGTGCCTACTTGAAGATGTGAACCTCAGCTTTCTGCTCCAGCTTCTGCCACTACACCTCCCCACCACAATGGACTCTAATTCCCTGGAACCATTGATTTTAAGGTCAAATAAACTCTTCCTTTCATGTTACCTTGGTCATGGTTGTTTTATCACAGCAACAGAAAAGGGACTAATACAGGGTCTATCTATCTATCTATCTATCTATCTATCTATCTATCTATCTATCATCTATGTATCTATCTATCTATTTGTCATCTATCTATTTACCCACTTACCTATCATCTTATTATCTGCCCATCTATCTATCCATCCATTTATCAACTATCTTAGCAGTGTCTGGTTTGTTCAGGTCTTTTATTGAATTTTCATTGGCTTATTCTTTTCCCTTCACTTTTAAGAGTTATTTATATATCGCAATGTTAATCTTTTATACTTCATGTTAAAATATTTCCTTCTGGTTTATCAATTTTCTGTTATTTCTTTGTTGTTGATTTAGCTTTTAAAATCTGTATGCAGTTCTGGTTAACCAATCCCCCAAGATACTTTACAAATTCCTGCTAAAGTTTTGATTAGGATTGAGATAAATTTATAAGTTAATGTTGAAAAATATAACATTTGAGTAGTTTAATGTGAAAGTAGGATGCCTTTCTTCTGACCAAAGTGACTTTGTATCTTTCAGAATTGTTTTGTTTCCCTTATAAAGATTTTGCACATTTTTTATTACAAAGTATTTAATCTTTGCCACAGTTAGGAAATGGATTTTCTTTGTTCCTTCACCCACTTTTAAGCTACTTACAAACTCCCCCAAATCATATTATCCTCCAATCTTTTTTCTGTATTTGATTTAGAATGATTTTTTTGAAATCACAAGCTTGTTCATTTTCTTTCAAAATCCTTTGAAAGTATTTTTCTTACAATTAAGACGGTGCTCTTAACTGGAACTACTCAGAGTTCCATTTTCTGGGTCCAGATGGCCCTTCTCTTGCCCCTTTGGATTTTGTACTGTTCACTTTCTTTTTCATAGGTGCTTACTTACAGTGTCCTCAGTTTGCAGAACTTCAGTGCACTTGACCATTACACTGCTATGCAGCGAGTTCTTAGCTACCTATCAGGACTAGGATTCAAAGGCAGTGTCTCATGATTACTTTTCCTAATCCTTAGTTGGGAACTCACTTTACGTATGCTCATAGGATCCAAACTTTTTTGCACTCCCCGCAACTGGAGTTAAAAAATAAATTGTTATACAGAGATGTATAAGAGCTTTATGAAGGAAAGAACAGAGTTTTAAACCTTGTTTGACCTCTTGAATGATAAAAAGAGAATCAATTTTTTTTTTGTCTTTTTGATACAGGGTCTCCCTGTAGCCCCAGCTGTAGTGGAACTCAGTCTGTAGACCAGGCTGGCCTTGAACTCACAAAGATATGCCTGCCTCTGCCTCCCAAGTGCTAGGATTAAAGGTGTGCGCCACCACACCAGGCAAGAATCAATTCTTTTTAAGTAACTGGTTAACTGTGTTAAACTGGTTAACTGTGTATTGGGTTAGGCTCTGTTACAGTTATTCTTAATAGAATAATGCATTTGATATAAAATATATTTGAATAATGATAAAATCATTGAATTTAAAAGATCTGTTTATGTTTAGATGTACATTTACAAAATTTATCACAAACTAGTATTTGGTTTTGTTTGTAAACACAGCAAAGCATTGTCAATATTTGAACATACCATACCTAAAATGCTAGATGAAGCTGATTAATCCTGTAAGAATCCATATGACTGCTTTTATTTGACCTACTAATACAAAAGTGGCTAGATTATATGGAAAATAAATTTAAAACCATAATCTATTTATTATTATTATTATTATTTGCATGTGTGTGTGCGTGTGTGTGTGTGTGTGTGTGTGTGTGTGTGTCTGTGTGTGTGTGTGTCTGTGTGTGTGTAGTAGAGGGAAGAGAACAACTTGGAGCTAAGGTTACAGGCTGCAAGTGCCTGGATCAGCGAAGCTACGTCTCCGGTCTGGAGTCAGAATTCTACTTTTCTTTTAAAAAGTGTTTCAAGAAGCCAACTCATTTTCAAACTTAAAAAGGAAACTAGATATAATATGTAGCTTTATCTGTGCTAGGAAACCTATTGGTTTCCTGAGCTTTAAGACAATTTAAACAAATTTCTTTAAAAACTGGAATTTGACATATACTTTCTCTTATAAACATGTTTGACAATTGCTTGATAACTTTGTAATCTATGATTTTTTTTCACAACATTTTTTTTATTGATGCTTTGTGCATTTCATACATCATTTTCCAATTCAGTTCAGGCATATCTCCCCTTCCCTTCACCCCCACCCCCACCCCAACCAAGATCATGCATTCTTCCATGACTGTCCTGCTTATCTCTCTCAGTTTTTTTTTTCCATTTTTTAGCTATAAGTGATAATCCATGAGTACAAGCATCCTTCATGTATAACCAATTTGCAGGCTGTTGTGCCCAAACACCCACAGACCCACCTTCCAGCGGGGGGTAAGGGGTTGTATGTTCAATCAGGTTAATCAAATGAGGGTCCAGACTACATTGCTGTAGTTTCACCCTTCACCCCAATCGCAGCCCTTAAACATTCTAATAACGAACGCCCCTCTTCCGCAATTATTCCCGTGGGTTAGAAAGGGGCACAAGTGGGATGAGAGCAAACAGCCAACATCCCCGATCTCTCTGAGCTGTTGTCTTGGACTCTGGTCAATTCCCTGGCGTTGTACCTTTCAATGCCTAACAGTCGTCCAGGAATAACCTTTCGATCCTAATAATAAGCACAAGCAATTAAGATAGTAGAGGTACTTAAAAGCAAATATAATATTAGTTATGGTAGTTTACTTTTGTTTGTAGTAGACATATATGTTTAGAGGTAATAGGTTGATCCACGAACTACATTTTTCCTGTTATATATTGAGGGGTCTTACTGTGCTTATGATATCTCCTAACCGGTAGAGAATGTAAGCTGTGGCATCAGCCAATGGTATTCTCCAAGGAGAGAGCTAATAGCCAAATTAGATTTGGGAATACAGGGCATATGGCCTCCTCGTGCCATTTTCCAGGCAGGTGAGGTGTAGCTGGTGCCTGACAGGCGTATCTTGCGTGACTCAAGGATGACCCTATTTGCTTTGTTGGTTTAGTGGCCCTTGGTACCTCCTCTGGTATTCCAGAGGCATCTGTACACGTTGCATGTGTGGTCTCAATCAACTTTCCCATGTTAACGATCAGGTCGTCAGCAGCGAGGCGTAATCGCCTCCTTCTTGGCAGTATCCCAAGTTTAGAGGCAAATAAGGCCTTTATTTGGTGGGTTTGTTGTGTTGCCCCCTTAATCCCCTGCCAACATCTCCCTGGTGGAATAATCCATTAACTGATGTCAGATCTCCTGTATTGATATATTTGCTTAAGCGCATAGTTTAAAGAACTTTAGTGTTACATTTGGTTCTGAACAAGAGTAATCCTTTCACAGTTCCTATGTCTATTAGTCGATTAAAGAGGCAGTTTTATAATATTTATAAGAGATTACCTCTATAAGATTTGTCTCCAATTTACAAGTTGGAGAGCGACACCTCCATCGGTCATATTTCTCCTTGTTCTGGGGGGGAGCAAGAAGTCCTCTCATATCTAAAACAACCTTTGTGGGCACCTAGAAAGTAAGTTATCAGGGACACCACTATAAATAGTTGGTACGAACAACAAGTGAATTATAATCTCCATTTATCTCGTGCAGTTACGTTTTTTATCAGAGTCTTAAACCAAGGTTTGTTTTAATATGACACAATTTAACTTTTCTTACGAAGTCCTAAAACACCAGTAGTACCGTTAGACAGTGTCTAGGCAAAACGGGCACTTGTTGAACTCATGGTCAATTCAAATATGCATTAGACGAATATACACCGTGTCCCTCACCCACCCTCTCCCCCTTCCCATTCACCATTTCAGTCATTTTTCTGATGCATCCTTTCTGTTGTTGTTCTTTTACGTATGCATCCCTCTCCATGAGAAATGTGTTTATATCTGGGTTATTGGTACTAGCATCACACATGATGAGGGCACCATATTTTTTGTCGTTGTTTTTTTTCTGGACTGTGTTTACTTCACGTAACATATGTCTTCCTAGCTCCATCCCATTTACCTGCAAAAGTTCATGATGGATGTTGTTCCCTCTTTAACCGCTGCATAGAACTCCATTGTATACAGATACCACATTTTTCTCTATCCACGCGCATTTGAGGGGCACCTGGCTGGTTCAGCTTTTTGCTATTTTGAAAGAGCTGCAAATAAACATAAGCTGGTGCATTAGATCTTTGCATAAGATGTGTCTTGTGGGTATATACCAGGAGTGGTGATGACTGGTTCAATATGGAAGGCTCCCGTTTTTTTTTTTGTTTTTTTTTTTGGATTTTTTTTAATTTTGTTTTTTGTTTTTGTTTTTTTTTTTTTGTTTTTTTTTGTTTTTTTATTTTAATTTTTTTTTTTTTTTTTTTTTTTTTTTTTTTTTTTTTATTTGGTGTTTTTATGTGTTTTTTTTTTTTGTTTTTTTTGTTGTTTTGTTTTTTTTTTTTTTTTGTTTTGTTGTTTTTTTTTTATATTTTTTGTTTGTATTTTTTTTTTTTTTTTTTTTTAGTTTTTTTGTTTTTTTTTTTTTTTTGTTTTTATTGTTATTTTTTTTTTGTTATATTTATTTTTTTTTTTTTTTTTTTTTTATTTGTTTTTTATTTGAGTTTTTTTTGTTTTTTTTTTGAGTCTTCTAAGGGGTTTCTCCCACTGATTTCCATAGTGGGCTGTAAACAAGTTTACATTCCCACCGAAGCAATGGATGAGTTTTCCCCTTTCTCCACAACCTCTCCACAGCTTGGTATAATTTGTGTTCTTGAGCCTAGCCAGTCTTATGGGAATAAGGGTTATCCTCAAAGTGGTTTTTAAAAAAATTGTGCCTTGTCCTTAATTATCAGAGATGCTGAACACTTTTAAATATGTTTCTCGGCCATCTCTATTTCCACTCCGGGTGTGAAGTCTCTATTCAGTCTTTTGCTCCATCTTTTTGAGTGTTTCATTTGTTTTTTCCTTTTTCTTTGTGTTTTTTGAGTAGCTTGTATACTCGAAATTAATGCTTTGTCAAGATTTTCGGCAGTGAAGTATTTCCTCCCACGTGGTTCTGTGTGGGTTTTCTCTCACTTCCTTGTATTGTTGCTTTTGATTGCGAGCTTTGAGTTGTAAGGAAGAATCCCATTTGTCATTTTTTGATTTATTTCTTGTCGCTGCTGTCTGATTTAGGAATCGTTTCCTACAACCTATGTCTTGTAGGCTGATGCCCAAGTTTGTCTCTTCATCACCTCCAAGTTTTGGGTTTCAGTTGAGGTCTTGGTCCTTGGAGTTGACTTTTTGTACAAGGGAAGGAGTAGGGGTTTAATTTCTTCTTCTACAAATGGTAATCAAGTTTTGCCATCCGCACTTGCTGAAGGATTGCTTTCTTTTCTCCTTTGTGTCTTTTTGGCCCCCTTTTCAATATGAGGTGGCTAAAATTAGGTATGAGCTCTGGTTTGGATCTTCAGTTTTTAATTCCATTGTTCCACATGGTCTGTAATGTTTTTGTTCAGTATCAAGGGGCGGTTTTTTAGGACTATAGCCCTGTAGTTAGTTTTATTAATCTGGTAAGGCGATCCCCCCTGTATTGCCGTGTTGGGCGCTCAGGGTTGTGTTGGCTATTCGGGGTTTTTTTGTTTTTCCAAATGAAATTGAGGATTCTTTTTTTTTCCAAGCCTGGTGTGAAGAAATTCTTGGGGATTTTTATTGGATTTGCATTAAAAATCACTCTGTCCACGAGTGGGTAGAATGACATTTTTACTATATTATTTTCCCAAATCCATGAGCATGGGAGGTTTGTCCATCTTGCTTGATTCTCCTCAATTTTTTTCCGTGGTCAGGGTTTTAAATTTTTGTTGTAGAGATCCTTGGTGTCCTTGGTTAGGTTTTGTTCATAGGTATTTATTGTTTTTTGAGGCGTTTTATTGGTGAGGGGCAGTGATCTCTTGTATCCTTTCTAGTTTGCTTGTTTGGTTGGTGTAAAGAAGGCTACGAATTTTTACCCTAGATTTTATTTGCAGATCCTGGCCTCTATCAACCAAAGCTCTTAAATCTTTTCTTCTAGAGGTGTTCCCATGTTGGAAGTTGTCTTAGCATCCCTTAGAGGTAAGACAAATCTGGGGGTACATCAGCAAAGCAGGGATCGCTTAATGACGTCCCTACTTTTCCAATGAGAAAACTCTCATCCTTTAATTTCTTTTTCGTGCCTTATTGCCCTGGCACTGGTTTTCCAAAACTATATTGAAGAGGAGTGTTGACAGGGGCAGCCTTGTCCAGTTCCCACCTGTAGGGAAATTTTTCTTTCATTTTCCCATTTAGGATGGAATATTGGCTGTGGGTTTTCCTGTATATGGCATTGACTACATTGAGGAATGAACCCTACAGACCAATTCCCTCCAGGAATTTAAAAACATGAAAGGATGCTTGGAATTATTGTCAAAGGCTTTCTCTAAGTCAATTGAGATGAATATGGGGTGTGGTTTTTGCCCTAATCCATTGATATGTTTGATGGTGTTTATAGATTTTCATGTAGAGTTGAACCATCCCTGCATCGCTGTATGAATCCAACTTGGGTCATGATGGATAGTTTTTGATGTGAGTCTGTATGGTGCGGTTTGCCAAAATCCTGTTTAGAAATTTTGGCATCTGTGTTTCATTAGGGAGATGGTCTATAAGTTCTCCTTTGTGGTTGTATCCTTCCCTGGTATTGGTAGTAGCATAATGCTGGCTTCCATAGAAGGTTTCTGGGAGAAGTCCCTCCGTTGGTATCCTGCTGAACTATATTAAGTAGGAAATGGGTTGTAGTGTCCGTGTTCGAAATAATTTAAGAATTTGGCAGTGAAACCGTCTGGGCCTGCGCATTTTTTGGTTGGGAGCTGCTTATTATACAATCTTCGATTTCTTCCTGTAATATTGTTCTGTTTAGACTGTGGATCGAAGCCTATCTCTTCGTGGGTTGGAGCGTGTGGGATTCCCAGGATTTCCCGAGTATTCATCCATTTCTCTAGGTTTTCAAAACTTAGTGTAAGAATGATAAGATTTTTTTTGAAGTATTCCCGTATAATTGCCTGGAGCTTTCATTGTCTGTTTTGATATTTCCCCTTTCGGCACAGATTCTATTGATTGGAGTGTTCCATCTTTTCCTTATCTTTCCTTTTGGTAGTTGTACGACGCTGGGCTATAGTCTGTCTTCTGTTTATTTATTCTCCTCAAGCACTCAACTGTTTGGCATTCTTGATGTTTTTGTATGGTTTGTTTCTTTGTTTCTATTCATTGATCTCTGCTCTGATTTGTGTTATTTTCTTCTTGTCTGCTCGTTTAGGGTTCATGTTGTTGTTGTCTCTCAAGTTTTTTTTTTTGTTTTTTGCTGTTTTGTTAGTTTTTTCACTTGTGTTCTTTCTGTTTTGTAAGTAGGCACTTAGAGCTATAAACTTCCTCTTAGGTAGGATTGCTTTAGAAGTGTCCCATAGATGTGGCTGTGTTGTTTTTATCATTGTATTCAGGTCCAGGAGTTTCTTTATTTCTTTTCTTTTTTCCTTGGCCCACTCATTATTCGGATAGAGTGTTGTTTAGTCTCAGTGTGTCTTCTTGTGTGTAAGGTTTATTCTGTGTTGATAATGAATTTTATTGCGAAACTTTGGTATGATAGAATGCAATGGGAGATTCATTTCATCAGTTTTTTTTTTTTGGAGTTTTTTCCTGTGTTCCAGTAAGGGTTCTATTTTGGAGAATGTTCACATGAGGTGGCTGAGTAAAAAAGTGTATTCTCTGCTGTGTTTGGGTGAAAATATTCAATAATGTCTGTGTAGGTCCCATTTGGTGTATTGTGTCATTTAGTTCAGATTGTCTCTCTGTTTATATCCTTTGTCCTGTTGTCTGTCTAGGGGACTTAATGGGGTATTGAGATCCCCTAGTATAGTGCGCTGGGGTTATCTGTGCCATTGAGACTCCTGAGAATTTTAATCTTTATAAAGTTTGGTGCACCAGTGTTTGGTGCATATATGTTTTATGATTGTGAAATCTTAATCATTGATTGTTCCTTTTGATAAAATTTGAATGTACCCTCTTTGTCTCTTTTGATTTCTTTGCTTGAAGTCTATTTTGTTCGATATTAGAATGAGCCACCACCTGCTTTCGGTTTTGGTACACATTTGGGCTGTGAAATGCTCGTCTTCCATCCCTGTCACTTAAGTTGAATGCCTATCCTTGAGAATTGAGATGTGTTCTTTCTGGTAACAGCATATAGATGTGGTTTTGGGTTTCCTAATCCCTTCTCCCAGTCCTGTGCCTTTTTATTGGGGGTTTTAGCCATTAAATATTAAGGTTTATAAGAATTGAAGATGGATGTGCTTCCTTTCATCATTTATTTACCATTGGACTTCTACCTCTGATTTTGCTCTCTATGGTTTTTGTTTTTGTTAGTTTCTTTTCGTAGGTGTTTGAGAGATTGTTGCTCTCTCTTCTCCCTTTGAATGCACTTCAAGTATTTTGATGAAGTTGGTTTTCCAGACATGTATTCCTCATCTTGTTGTATGTATGGAAAGATTTTTCTCTCCCTCAACTAAAATTGACATTTTTGCTGGGTAAAGTAACTGGCTGGGTTTGCATCCGTAGCTCTTAACACTGGGAATACTTTTGCTCCATGTTCTTCTTGCTTTCTGGTTTGAGGCAAGTAGTCAGTTGTGATTTCTGATGGTTCTTCCCTGTTATAGTGACTTGTTTTTCTTTTGTAGCTCTCAGAGATTTTGTCTTTGTTTGGGAATCTAACATTTTAACTATGATATGGCAGGGTTGTGGTTTTTCTTTTTTATCTTTCTATTTGGGGTCGTGTGTGCTTCTTGTATTTGTATGGCGTTTGTCTATTTTAGTTTGGAAACTTGTCTCTTTATAATCGTTGAAGATCGATCACTATCATTCTTCCTTTGAGATTCTAATCTTCTTCCTCTATTCCTATGATGTCGGAGGTGTGATCTTTTCAAGTGGTCCCATATGTTCCTTGGTTGTTCCACTTTTGTGTAGTATTGTGTTAAATTTTTCATAATCTTATTGAGCATTTTCAAATTGCTCTTGTTATCTTCCAGATCTGATATTCTTTGTTCTGCTTCCTCCATTCACTTCTTGAGAAGCTTTTGCTTCTTTCCTTTCTTCTGATTGAATGTGTGTTCTAATTCCCTTTTTTTGTTTAATCTGTGTTTTCTTAGTACTTCCATTTCCTTTTTGGCTCTCATCTCTCTGAGTGCTTTCAATCTTTCTGGTGTTTCACTTAATTCGTTATAATGGCTTCCTTTTCAGTGTTTCGATCCACTGTCCTTCGGATTCTTTTTTTTCTCCTCAGTTTTTTGCTGGAGTGTTGTCCGGTTGTTCCTTTAGTTCTTCCGAAGTTTGTCATTGTAATCCTCTAGGTCGTTTTTGAGTTTTTCATTCTCCTCTTTAGTTCTCTGTTATCACTTTTTTTTGCTCCTTCTGTATTCCTTTCGTGGGTTTGGTCAAGCTGTTCCCTTTAGTTCTTTACTTGAGTTTGTCATGTGTATCCCTCTAGGTCATTTTTGAGTTTTTCATTTTTCCCGTTTAGTTTCTCTGAGATTCCTCTTTATTGTTCTTTAATTTCTCTGCTAGGTCTGCAATTATTCCTCTAGATCTGTTACTTGGGTCTCCTGCCATGGGTTCCCCATTGTAGCTATCTCCTACTGCGTTTGGTAGCCTTGATGCAGATTTTCCTGTGCTCTTTCCCATGTTGTTCCTTCGTCGTGTTCTTGGCATGTGGTGCTTCCCTTTTGTGGTTTCAGATCATCAATACCTTTTCACAGTTTATGGGGATGGTTTTAACTTTCCTGGCCTTTAGGTGTTTTTTTTTTTTTCTTTCCCCCCGTTCCTCCTCACGTTTATGGTGTACTTGACTTGTCTAGTTTCTATTTTGCCAACCACTCTTCTCTTCTTGCTCTTAAGGTTCTCCAAGAAAAGGTCCACTTGGATTTTCAACCATCTCGGGGGGTGGGGGGGGGATGCTGACCTAGCCCGCGCCCCGGCCAGCCCGCACCAAGGTGCAGCCACTAGCACCGGCCCCTCTGGTCCCAGCCACAAAAGAGACTAGGACGGTCCACCCATGACCCCCTACTTTGGCCAGAGGCACAATGCCTGCGCGAGGGGTAACTACTCCCGCCCGCACCAAGGTGCAGGCACTAGCACGAGCCCCCTCTGGTCCCAGCACAAAGAACTAGGACGTCCTCCAGGCCCCCTACCTGCGGCAGAGGCGGCAGATGCCTGCCCAGGTAACTACTCCTGCCCGCACCAAGGTGCAGGCCACTAGCACCGGCCCCTCTGGTCCCAGCACAAAAGAGAGTAGGACGGTCCGCCCACGGCCCCCTACCTGCGGCAGAGGCGGCAGATGCCTGCCCAGGTAACTACTCCCGCCCGCACCAAGGTGCAGGCCACTAGCACCGGCCCCTCTGGTCCCAGCACAAAAGAGACTAGGACGGTCCGCCCACGGCCCCCTACCTCATAATCTATGATTTTTATAGCAATGTAGATTCCACTGAATTCACATTTCCAAATTGCTTATGATTCTCAGCTGGGAAGATGTGCTGATTTTTTGTTTTGTTTGTTTTGTTTTGTTTTGTTTTATTAAGACAGGGTCTCCCTGTAGTCCCAGTTGTCCTGGAACTCACTATGTAGACCAGGCTGGCCTAGAGCTCACAGAGATCTGCCTGCCTCTGTCTCCTGAGTGCTGGGAAGATGCACTGATTTTAAGATTTACTCCTGCGAAATGAATCTTCCTGTTTACACATGTTGTAAAGTATTAGTACTTTTTTGTAAGCCTGTGAATTAATTCTTTAGACTAAGTCTAAAGGAATGGCTTCATTATCTGAGGTCAGGGTTAAATGACATTTTTTCTTTGCAATTTATTATTTCCTAAGATTAAAATGGTACCAGATTAACATCTCACCAGTTACTTTCCTATGATTAACTGTGAGAAAAAAAAATACCCTGGTGGTTCAACTTGGACTGTGTTTATTATTTATTTTTTCATTTAGATTGTTGATATTGGGCAAATCATTTAAATGCCCTGTGCATTCCTCTGTTATCTTTAAAGGATGGTAATAACACCACAGATCTTATAAAACTCAACAGCCCCCAAAATTATTAGTACCAAATCTAGCAAATACCACATGCCATCATTGCTAGTCACTATTGTTACTGCAACTTTTAAATATTTTTAATATTTATTGCATTAATTTTATACTAGCATTTTCCCCATAAGGCACACACATATAATTATTTGCTTTTCTATTATCTTTATCATTTTTAAATTTTATTTAGTCTAATTATATAAAATATATATTCAATATCCTTTCAATTATACTTATCAGTTTACTCTTATATTCTCTTGAATTCCTCCATGGTTATCTCGATAACTTAGATATATAATTATTTTTTCATTTGGTTTATATTTAAGTCATTAGTCCTGACTATAGCCTATCATTGAAAGTATAAGACAAAAATGTTAGACAAACTATTAATATGTGTTCAAGTGACCATATAATATATATATATTACTGAATAACACACTTAATATTTAAGAAAAAATGTCAGTTGAACCTATGTGTGATGGGTAATTTTAATGATCACCTAGCACAATCTAGAGTCACCTGGACAGGGAGTGTCACTGAGGAATTATTTGAATTGGGGTGGTCTAGAGGCATGCCTGGGAGTGAGGTTCTTAGATGGCTTAATTGAGGTGGGAAGGTCAACCTAGAATGTAGGTCGTGGCATTTCATGGGGGTGGCAGCACAGATGGGGCTGAGTGCCAGTAAATCTTTAGGTATTCAGCTCTCTCTGTCTTTGACTGTGGATGTTACTAGATGCTTCAACTTCTTGTGCTGAAGTCTTCTCAATGAAGGCCATTACCCTGGAATTGTTAATCAAATAAACCTTTCTCCCTTAAAGATTCTTTTTGTAACTTTTTATCACTGCAACAGAAATGAACTAGGACACCATCTTCAAGGGACTTATGTTAAAAATTGTATAGAATCACTTCTGTGTATTATGCTCATTAGTAGTCTCATCTTCTGTTATAGTCACATATCCAGCAAGTAGCACTTTTCAGGTAGAAGGGGCTAAGTCAAGGTATGCTGTTAATCAATGATTTCCTCATGGTATTTACTTACATTTGAGGAAGTTAAAATTATATTTGCTTCACACCTGCTGAAAGTAACAGCAAGTAGCTGGAATAGACCTTGTTTCATATTCATATGAAAAAACACATACATCTGTAATGACACTGAATTCTTGATCAATATGTAATACATAGATCTTGGGTTGCAACAAAGAAACACATTGGAAATCCTGCCCTTATATATTCTATAAGACTGTGATTATTTTACACAATCCTGATGGACTGAAAGGTTTTATAAAGACTTGCTTCATGGATAACATCATATCCAGTATGCTATTAAAGTACTGAAGATACACTTTGGGTATAGGCAAAGTAAATAAGCCATTGTAGTCATGTATGAAAAATCTATAGTGTGTCTAATGGAAAAGATGAATGATATACAATTCAGTCTCATGTGGTCAGTAAATCCCTGGATATGAATTGGACTCAAACCAAATCTTCACCAAACTGGGAAGTATTTACTGAGTCTAGGGAATAAGTCTAGGGAACAATGAAGTCTGAGCCAGGAATAGTACAACCTGTTAGGTAACTCAGAACTCTAATGGATGAAGAATGAGAAGGCGACATTTTTGTATGCCACACTGAAGAATTTTGACCTCAGTCCAAAAGTAAACAGAACACAAATATTTATAGTTTTGTGAGACTCGAAGTAAATAAATTAAAAGGGAAAAATCTAGGGGCAAGAAAACCAGCCAAGATAAATGCATCCCTGGGTAGAAGAGATGATGGTGCTTGGACTAAGTTTTACTTCTGTGGGGTAGGAAAAGAAAGTTGACTTAGCTTGTAAGTGCTTCTATTTTAAAAACCAAACAAGAGAAGGGTCAATGAGGACAGCTCAGCTTCTGGCCTGAACATCTGGACAAACGTAAGCCATCACCAGTATATAGACATCTGCTGAAAAATAATGGGAGAGGACGATGGAGATTCAGTTCAGAACTAGACAGAGTCAGTGAAATTTTGCCAGCATCTGTCTAACTAATTGTCACATGGGATTTAGACACTTTTGTTGGCAGTGAGGCTTAAATATGGAGAAAAGTAATTGGGCCACATGGGACTGTAACCACTAATAGGAACGATCTACTCTGGTTTATCAAGATGTGCCTGGCATCAGCTTTCAATTGCCAAAGCAATTGCCTCACTAATTAAAGAAGAGTATGATATGATAGAATTTGGAAATATGTTCCCTTATCTGAGATTCAAGTCTCACACTAGAAATGAGCTTACTCACTGTTCTCTTTCTGTACTTATATAATTAATGCAGCACATAAAGCGAGTGAACACCAAGAATATTTCTGCCTGAACTTTGTGACAATCCCAGTGGTGGTACCATCACCCATTAGCATATGCCTGCATTGTGCACTGCCACTGTCCTGTAATGAAATACTATGTCTCTGTACTTTCTTAGGAAGAACATGATATGAATTCATTTACAAGTTGTTTATTCATTCCACAGATATTTACTGCATGTTACTCACTTAATTTCCAGTCTACTAGGTCCTGAAATTAAAAGAGTGGATAAAATAGACCATGTTCCTAATTTCCTGAGTTTTTTAGTGGCTGAAGACAGATGATCAGCGAATGAGCATGCCGGTTTAAGAGAAATGTTATGAAGAAGATTACAATAGGTAAGTCAAGTTGGGAAGTATGAGGCATGGTAGAGCGAGCATTTATTGATATAGTGAGTGAGAGGGATGAGTGAGTAGTGAAGGGATTACTACTCCAGACAGAGGTTTGAGCAAGTGCAGGGCCTGGTCAGGGCCTGAGTAAGGTGTGGCAAGGGAAACAGATAAGGGAAAATTAAGCATTTGTCATTAAGCAGTTTATACTTTAATACATAAAATAAAAAGAGGGAAAGAAAGAAGGTCCCACTGTGAAGAAAAATTTATGGCTTTTCTTCTGGCCTAACAGGCTGGGACAACAAAACAAGAGCATAGAAACGGATCAAAAAAGTCATCCATGCGTTATCCCCGTCCAAATGACACAGTGAAGGGACATTGACTGAGTTTATGGTCATGTTTGCTTTGTAGTATGGTCGTGTGATATAAACTTGCTCTAGAGAGTGCAGCTAGTTTCCGGGGCAAGTTTATCAACCTAATTCACAGGTTATCACTGAAATTAAAGAGCAAGTTTTAGTGCATCCACATTTATTTCTGGGAAAGGGTTTGTTTCTTCACTGTTCTATGTTGAAATATATAGTAGGCTTTTAACAAATACTTTCCAAAATGGATAAGTGAATATAGTAAACCTAAATACCAGCATAAGAATGACATTCATGAAAATGTAACTTGGCAAATACAGCGTTAATAAATAGCACCAGAGCAGGATGAAGTCTGGGGAAGCACTTTGTCTGTGCTCTCAAACCATGTGATGTGCTTGAAGGAAGTTGAGGGTAACAGCATAGGTGACCCAAATGACATGGCACTTTCAGGAAATGGGAGGCTCTTTTGTGCAAAGCATTGCTATTGACTTCCTATCTGAATGCCTGACTCTGAAACAGCAGTATGTCTGCGAATAGGAGGTGCAGCTGCAAGCTAAGGAATCATAACAGCATGTGCAGGGACAAGACTTTGTTGATAAATAGGGTTTTTAGCTGCACCTGCACATGGATCATCATTAGTTTCTGGTGTCGTCATCAAATATGAGACAGTAATGTGATGTGTACACAGTGTGGGCCTCATTTCCAGAGCAGCTCTGATATTTCCATTGCATTTCCATTGATGAGGGATTATACGAAGGATATTTTCCTTGATTCCACTGCAGTTTACTTGAGGCCACAATTACTTCTACAGTAATTTGATCAAATCTCCCTTGTGTCTTATTCTGGAACAGGCTCATGTTACTAGGGAAACAGACCCAACTCTCTGTGTCAATGAATGATGAAGAGAAATTAATGACCTTTAACTCCATCTCAGTTCACTTGAAGTCACAAGACTGCTATGTTAATTTGAGACCTCCCCATGCATACAAATAGTGTCAAAGAAATCAAGAGATGTCACATTCATATTCTTTCATTAATTTTTTACAAAAATATCTCCCCTTCTTTGACAACTATTATGCTGCTAAAACCATAATTTTTCAGAATTACTACATTAATTATATGTTACATTAATACTTTCTCATTAGTCATTTAACACTAACATAATTAAATTATATTTTATGCCTCTAGAAGTCATTAAGAACTTCATTTGTTTGCACATAATATCAATACTAATGATAAATGAAAAATAGCTGTTAGGTATAAAATCATTTGCATAGTAAGCAGAAATATGTACACACATGGATCATTTCTCTGTATTTCTAATAGAACATACTGGTATGTATGTGAAGCAGAGAGACCTCTGGGCTTAAAATAAGCTCTTCTTTCCCTATTTTTCCAAATCTTTATGCATTCCCTCATGTCTATTACTAGTCTTTCCACCATGGAGTGGAAACAAGGAAGTGCATATATGGCTTGGGGAGTGGAGGAATGGAGACTGGGAGAATAAGCAGAGGTGACTGCCACTATACAGATAACCTTCAAGGCAAGACAATGTGCAGGTAGCTGTCTCAGGAGCCAAGGCCAAGGTTCAGTGTTTCTCAGGGGTAAGGAGACGCTTTAGACACAAGTCACTTTTAAACTTCAAGCATGAACAGCTGGAGAGAGGGGTCAGTTGTCGAAAGTGCTTACTGCTCTTGCAGAGAGGTAGTTTGGTTCCCAGCACCTATGTCTCCTTGCTCACAACTGCCTGTAATTCCAGCCTCAGGGCATCCAACACTCTCATTTGGCTTCACAGACAACTGCACACATATGTTCTGTCCACACACGAACATATAATTAAAAAATAACAAGTCTTTTTTTTTGTCTTTTTTTGAGACAGGGTCTCCCTGTAGCCCCAGCTGTCGTGGAACTCACTCTGTAGACCAGGCTGGCCTTGAACTCACAAAGATCCGCCTGCCTCTGCCTCCCGAGTGCTATGATTAAAGGTGTGTGCCACCACGCCCGGCTAAAAATAACAAGTCTTAAACTTGAAGAAGGAGTAACCCAAACCCAGTGGAAATGGAAAGGAAGTACAAAGGAAGTTATCATTAAACCAGATAGTGGAGGCTGTCGACCTAAAACTTCTGACAGGACAGGAAGGTTGGTACATTGAGCACATAGCACTTGACAGCTTCCTCTTGCTCATATCCAGGGTACACTGTAGATTTACTAAGGACGTTCAAACCAAGGAGGGAAATTGAGTGCACCGACCACAAGAATTCAGTGATGGGATGTTTGCAGTATACAGGTTTAGCAGTGGGATGAAGTAAATTTGAATACACAAGCTTCCATAATTTAGCTTCTGTGATCTTTGTTTAAAGACTGGAACTTAGCCAAGTCAGTATAGGAGTCAAGCAAAATGAAACAGAAGAACTGAATTCTCATTTCCTGTCAAAGAAACAGCTACTCAGTAAACAAAGCAGAACAGGAGTATACAGAACAAAGGAGCTTATGACAGTGCGCTAAACAGTAACAGATTGGTCCCTTGGCTTAGGAATGAACAGCTGACTGACATTGTTCAAGGAAAATTATGTTTTTTTCAAAACCATGAATAGGGGGAGCAGCAGAAAAGCAGGACCAGCCTTCACCCAGGTGGTACTCCCCCCACCCAGGTGGTACTCTCCCCACCCAGGTGGTACTCCCTCCGCTTAGGTGGTACTCCCCCCACCCAGGTGGTACTCCCTGCGCCTGGGTGATACTCCCCCCACCCAGGTGGTACTCCCTGCGCCTGGGTGATACTCCCCCCACCCAGGTGGTACTCCCTCCGCTTAGGTGATACTCCCCCCACCCAGGTGGTACTCCCTCTGCTTAGGTGATACTCCCTCCACTCAGGTGGTACTCCCTCCACCCAGGTGGTACTCCCTCCACCCAGGTGGTACTCCCTCCACTCAGGTGGTACTCCCCCCACCCAGGTGGTACTCCCTCCACCTGGGTGATACTCCCTCCACTCAGGTAGTACTCCCTCCACCCAGGTGGTACTCCCTCCACCTAGGTGATACTCCCTCCACTCAGGTGGTACTCCCTCCACCCAGGTGGTACTCCCTCCACCCAGGTGGTACTCCCTCTGCCTGGGTGATACTCCCTCCACTCAGGTGGTACTCCCTCCACCCAGGTGGTACTCCCTGCGCCTGGGTGATACTCCCTCCATTCAGGTGGTACTTCCTCCACCCAGGTGGTACTCCCTCCACATGGGTCATACTCCTTCCACTCAGGTGGTACTCCCTCCACTCAGGTGGTACTCCCTCCACCCAGGTGGTACTCCCTGTGCCTGGGTGATACTCCCTCCACTCAGGTAGTACTCCCTCCACCCAGGTGGTACTCCCTCTGCCCAAGTGATACTCCCTCCAGCCTAGTGGTACTCCCTCCAGCCTAGTGGTACTCCCTCCAGCCTAGTGGTACTCCCTTCACCAGGTGGTACTCCCTCCACCCAGGTGGTACTCCCTCCACCCAGGTGGTACTCCCCCCAACCAGGTGGTACTCCCTCCAGCCTAGTGGTACTCCCTCCACCCAGGTGGTACTCCCTCCAGCCTAGTGGTACTCCTTCCACCCAGGTGGTACTCCCTCCACCCAGGTGGCACTCCCTCCACCTAGCTGGTACTCCCTCCAGCCTAGTGGTACTCCCTCCACCCATGTGGTACTCCCTCTACCCAGGTGGCACTCCCTCCACACAGGTGGCACTCCCTCCACCCAGGTGGTACTCTCTCCAGCCTGGTGGTACTCCCTCCACCCAGGTGGTACTCCCTCCACCCAGGTGGTGCTCCCTACCCAGGTGGCACTCCCTCTACCCAGGTGGTACTCCCTTCACCCAGGTGGTACTCCCTCCACCCAGGTGGTACTTCCTCTACCCAGGTGGCACTCCCTCTACCCAGGTGGTACTCCCTCCACCCAGGTGGTACTCCCTCCACCCAGGTGGTACTCCCTCCAGCCTAGTGGTACTCCCTCCACCCAGGTTGTACTCTCTCCACCCAGGTGGCACTCCCTCCACCTAGGTGGTACTCCCTCCAGCCTAGTGGTACTCCCTCCACCCAGGTGGTACTCCCTCTACGCAGGTGGCACTCCCTCCACCCAGGTGGTACTCTCTCCAGCCTGGTGGTACTCCCTCCACAAAGGTGGTACTCCTCCACCTAGGTGACAGTCCCTTGAGACAAGGACTGGCTGACTCACTGAAGCAAAGAAGAGAACTGCTTGTGCATAAATGACAGAAGTTAAAGCTCTATAATGGGGCCTCTCAAGATTTTATACTCACAAATTCAAAATGAGCAAAAAATTCTCAAAAGTGTAAGAAATCAAATACAGTGTTTTGTAAGGCAAGTGAGCAGAAAGAAAATATGTAGTTTTTACCAAAGTTTTTCAGTTTAAACATAATCCATGTAGTTGGAGAAAGGCTGTTTATTAGGGTGAATCTGTTTCCATTCTGTTTAATTAGCTTACCTTGTACAACTTTCTTTGTCAGCCCTAGTCCCCAGATTCCACATCTGTTTAGGTTCTTGTGATAAAGTGGTTGTGAGAATGCTTCCAGGGGATGTCATAAAATGTCTGTGTTACCATGCTCCATATGTGAAAAGGGACAAGCCTAACCTCGTTTTGAGATGAGGAAACCTAGCCGTGAACTCTGTGAGTTACAATAACCAACAACATGGAAAGATGTGCCCACCGGTGCAGCAGTGGTATGAATGTCATGGGAGTAACCCACCACTTTTAGATTGGAACTAAGTCCTACTTTACCAGATGGATCCCATACTTGCACTACCATTGGGACTAAGAACCTGTGACTAGACAGGTCATAGGTCTGAGGGGAGAACCAAATACCATTATCCTGCCAAATGGACAAGGTGGTAAACCAGCTCCTAATGACTTACAACTATAACCAGAGATTACTGGCCCTTTCAACTTTCATCTTTCTGCTGTTGGTGGAGAGCAACACAGAGAAACATAACTGGTCAACACACAGAAAATAAGACACTGCAGCTTGATCAGTCCTAAATAGGAAATCTCTAGCATATCCCTCCAGTAAAGACTTGGGAGAGTATCCGAAGGGAGAGGCAGAAAGATGATGAGAGCCAGAGGCACTGGATGACTACAAGGAAGGAGAGTTATCCTAACAAACCAGGCAGTTGCACATATGAACCCACAGCAGTTGTGACAGAATGCATGAGACCTATGCAAACTCAAACGATAAAATTCCAGCATGGAGTGGGGCTGGTTTTCAAGAGAAATGTACACAGATGTGATTACTTTCCACTGGGACATAGTGATTGGTTACCACTTCAAACTTGGAATTGTACACAGTAACTATAATCGTGTGTAAAAGTCAGATCATGTGGGGCTGGAGAGATGGCCTAGCGGTTAAGAGCACCGGCTGCTCTTGCAGAGGACCCGAGTTCAATCTCCAGCACCCACATGGCGGCTAAGAACCAACAGTCTTTGACTCAAGTCCCAGGGGAATCCGACGCCCTCTTCTGACCTCTGTGGCATTGCATGACATGGGTACACAAACTTACATGCAGACAGTACATTAATACACATAAAAAAAAAAAAGTCAGATCATGCAACTATTAAGCTTGCACAAGTGCCCTTAACTGCTTAAAATAACAAAGAGTAGCTTTTTAAGCAAGAGAACCTAGCCTGCATGTCTGGAGAAAAGAAAGAATGAGAATCTTCAGATAGAAGGGGAGGGCAAGTGAGAACTTGCTAAAGCAGGGCTGGGGTGAGGCAGGGGGGAGATTAGCCTTGGAAACAGAAACATTCTGCCTTTCCAGTTGGACAGAAAAGTCGTGGATCCCAAGTAGTGGAGACATCAGTTTTTCTCTCTCAATCTTTCTCTCTCTCATTTTAATTTTTATTTATTTATTTATTTTTTTTATGTGTATGAATGTATTGTCTGCATGCAGGTCTGCGCACCCGTGTCGTGCGATGCCGCGGAGGTCAGAAGAGGGTCTCAGATTCCCCTGGAACTGGAGTTCTCTTGGAACTGGAGTTACAGATGGTTCTCAGCCGCCATGTGGGTGCTGGGGATCGAACCCGGGTCCTCTGCAAGAGCGTTCGGCGCTCTTAACCGCTAGGCCATCCCTCCAGCTCCCTCTCTCTCATTTTAATGAAGAAAGATAAAGTTATAGGTTCTAAGGGAAAATGCAAAACTGACCTTGAAAAAGCAGACTTGGCCTGGCGTGGTGGCACATGCCTTTAATCCTAGCAGAGGCAGGTGGATCTTTGTGAGTTCAAGGCCAGTCTGATCTACAAGTGAGTTCCAGCACAGCTGGGACTACAGAGAGACCCTGTCTCAAAAAGCCCCCCCCCCTAAAAAAAAAGCAGGCTGGATCTGAACTAGGAGCAACAGAAGGTCATTCCAGTGAGGGTGCCGCTAAGGTATAAGTCTTACACTCATTAGAAACTTGTGGCCCAGCAACTGCCTGCAGACACTGGATGACTTTTCATTAGAGATATAACAGTCATAGGATCAGTGAATTGAAGACAGTGTGCTGCTGGGACATGTCTGTAATGCCAGCACTCAGGAGCCAGAGGCAGGAGTATCTGGATTTTGAGGTCACTCTTGGCTACATAGTGAGTTTGAGGCTAGCCTGGGCTGCTTAAGACTATCTCAAAAATCCAAAAAAAGTAATTTAAATGCCATGTTTCTAGAAAACGTTGCCCCTAAGTGGGATTAATATGATTAAGGTACGTTGAATGCATGCATAAGAATTGCACAATGAAGCCTGGTGACGCATGTCTTTAATCCCAGCACTCAGGAGGCAAAGGCAGGTGGTTATCTGTGAGTTCAAGGCCAGCTGGGTCTACAGAGTGAGCTCCAGGCCAGCTGAGACTAAAAGGGAGATCCTGTCTCAAAAATACTAAAAAATAAATTGCACAATGAAATTCCCTTACTTATATAAGATTTACTTCTGTTAAGTAATAGATATATATGGCTGATAACATTAGGAATCTTGTTAAGAAAATAATCTTGACACTCCATGTCAAGCCACCAAGGAGGGTTCATGCTGGGCAGGCCTTTGGCCACCAGGCCCACCTCCCTTGGCAGCTGCCACCCAACACTAGAACCATAGAGAGGAACTGCATTCATGGATAGAATGTCAGCCAGGGGTGCACACACTCCATGCCCAACTGGGGACCAGTGCATGGGCCAAAGGATTCAAACCCCACCCCCTACTGTGGTGGAAAGTATAAACTGATTTACTGCTGTTGGGAGTATCCAGGGATCCAGCAGTGTCAGTGACTGGAGGCTGCAGAGCCAAAACTTAGGAAGAAACCAACAGGAAGCAAACTTAGTGACCAACCAGCCTTCCATATTAACATTTGAGATTAGCAACATAAGGCAAACAAATAAACAAAGGGGGAAAATAACAACAAACACATGAGAAAAACCCAACAGAAAAACAACAATATGGGAAAAGCTCAAAATAAATCCCCACCAAACTCAACCAATCCTGTACACCAGAAATGAGATTTCCCTGGAAGGAAACCAAGACACCTACCTTAGAAGAACAATAGTAGACACATTTAAACACTATAAAGACCAAATCAGAGAACTTAAGGGAGAGAACAAAAAACTCATGAAGGAACTAGAAGGAAAAAATGATAAACTATGAAAAGAACTAAAAGGAGAGAAATACAAACTCTGAAAAGAACTGGAGGGAGAGAATGACAAACTCTGGAAGGAAGTGGAAACATTGAAAAGATCTCAGGCTGAAAGTTAAAAAGAAACTGACCAGCGAAGCAAGGAGCTACAAGAAGAGAATGAAAAGCTCCAAAAGGAAGTGGAAATACTGAATAAATCACAGGATGAAATATAAAAGGAAATTGAACATGCATTCTATCAGACCACAGTACAGTAAAGCTCAATATTAACACCAGGGTAAGCCCTACTATGTATAAGAACACCTGGAGACTAAACAACACAATCCTGAACAATGAGTGGGTCAGAGAAGAAATAAAGAATGAAATAAAAACATTCCTTGAACTAAATGAAAATGACAATACAACACAACAAAACCTGTGGGATACAGTAAAGTCTGTCCTAAGAGGGAAATTTATAGCCCTAAGTGCCCACATTAAAAAAAAGAAACAGAAAGAGAACAAATACATGATCTAACACTGCAGCTAAAAACACTTGAAAGACAACAAATGAACCTTAAACTCAACAGAAAGAAAGAAATAACAAAAATCAGAGCAGAAATCAATGAAATAGAAACAAAGAAAACAATACAAAAAATCAATGAAGCCAAAAGTTGGTTCTTTGAAAGAATAAACAAGATAGACAGACCTCTAGCCCAGTTAACAAAAAGAAAGAAGGAACAACTCCAAATCAATACAATCTGTGATGAAAAGGGAAATATCACAACGGACAAGGAAAAGATCAAGAAAATTATATGGGAATATTACAAGAACCTATATTCTACCAAGTTTGAAAATCTAGAAGAAATGGATGAATATCTGAAATCTTGGGAATCACCAAAGCTTGGCCAAGAGGAGACCAGCAGCTTAAACAGACCCATAACATATGAAGAAATAGAGGATGTAGTAAGAAGCCTCCCAACTAAAAAAAGCCCAGGCCCAGACGGTTTCACAGCAGAATTCTATAAAACATTTCAAAAAGACCTACAACCATTATTTCTGAAACTGTTTAGAAGTATACAATCAGAGGGAATTCTCCCAAATTCCTTCTATGAAGCCAACATCACTCTATTACCAAAACCAGGCAAAGATACAACTAAAAAGGAGAATTATAGACCCATCTCCCTCATGAACACAGATGCCAAAATTCTAAACAGAATACTGGCAAATCGCATACAGACCCACATCAAGAAGATCATCCATCATGACCAAGTTGGATTCATACCAGAGATGCAGGGATGGTTCAACATACGAAAATCAATAAACATCATCAAACACATAAACGGAATCAAAGACAAAAACCACACCATCATCTCAATTGATGCTGAAAAAGCCTTTGACAAAATCCAGCATCCCTTCATGCTTAAAGTCCTAGAAGGAATTGGATTGGAGGGATCATTCCTCAATGTAATCAAAGCCATATACAGGAAACCCACAGCCAATATCATCCTAAATGGGGAAATGACGGAAACATTCCCTTTAAAGGTAGGAACTCGGCAAGGCTGCCCCCTATCACCACTCCTCTTCAATATAGTGCTTGAAACACTTGCTAGAGCAATAAGGCAAGAAAAGGATATTAAAGGAGTACTAATTGGAAAAGAGGAAGTCAAACTATCCCTATTTGCTGATGATATGATTGTTTACTTAAGGGATGCAAAAAACTCCACCAGAAAACTCCTAGAAACGATTAACAGCTTCAGCAAAGTGGCAGGATACAAAATTAACCTTAAAAAATCAATGGCCTTTCTTTACACCAAGAACAAGCAACTGGAGAAAGAATTCAAAGAGACCTTCCCACTCACAATAGCCTCAAAAACAATAAGATACCTAGGAACAAACCTAACCAAAGACACCAAAGACCTCTACAACAAAAATTTTAAACCCTTAAAGAAAGAAATTGAAGAAGACATCAGAAGATGGAAAAACCTCCCATGCTCATGGATTGGGAAAATTAACATTGTAAAAATGTCCATTTTACCAAAACTCTTGTATAGATTTAATGCAATCCCAATCAAAATCCCCAAGAGTTTCTTCACAGGCTTGGAAAAAAAAGTCCTTAAATTCATTTGGAAAAACAAAAGACCCCAAATAGCCAAAACAACCCTGAGTGAAAAGAGCAACACAGGGGGGATCTCTATACCAGACTTCAAACTATACTACAGGGCTATAGTCATAAAAACAGCCTGGTACTGGCACAAAAACAGACCTGTTGACCAATGGAACAAAACTGAAGATCCAAACTTGAGCACATACAATTTCAGCCACCTCATATTTGACAAAGGGGCAAAAAACCCTCAGTGGAGGAAGGATAGCATCTTCAGCAAATGGTGCTGGCAAAACTGGATCACCATTTGTAGAAGAACAAAATTAAACCCCTACCTCTCACCCTGTACAAAAATCAACTCCAAGTGGATCAAAGATCTCAACGTGAAACCTGAAACCCTGAAGGTGATAGAAGAAAAAGTTGGCAACAACCTACAAGACATAGGTGTAGGAAAAGACTTTCTAAATCAGAGAGCAGCTGCACAGGAAATAAGGTCAACAGTTGACAAATGGGACCTCATTAAACTCAAAAGCTTCTGTACAGCAAAAGAAACAATCAAGGAAGTGAAGAGAAAACCCACAGAGTGGGAGGAAATCTTCACCAGTGATTCATCTGACAGAGCATTAATATCAAGAATATATAGACTACTCAAAAAACAAAGAAGAAAACAAATGACCTACTCAAAAGATGGAGTAAAGAGCTGAACAGAGACTTCACCAGTGAGGAAGTAAAGATGGCTGAGAAACATCTTAAAAAGTGTTCAACATCATTAATAATTAAGGAAATTCAAATTAAAACCACACTAAGGTATCATCTCACTCCAATATGACTAGCCAAGATTAAGTTAAGAAAAGACATCAAATGCTGGAGAGGTTGTGGGGAAAGGGAAACACTCATCCACTGCTTGTGGGAATGTAAAATGGTACAACCACTGTGGAAAGCAGTGTGGAGAATCCTTAAAAGACTCAAAATGAGCCTGCCACCTGACCCAGCCATACCACTCCTGGGTATATACCCACAAGACTCATCCTACTGCAAAGATACATGCACAGTTATGTTTATTGTAGCTCTCTTCACAATAGCAAAGAGCTGGAACCAACCCAAATGCCCCTCAACAGATGACTGGATAAGAAAAATGTGGTACATCTACACAATGGAGTTCTATGCAGTGGTAAAGAAAGATGACATCATGAGCTTTGGTGGTAAATGGATGGAACTCGAAGCAATTATACTAAGTCAAGTAACACAGTCCCAGAAAATAAAAGCTAATGGTTTCCCTCATTTGTGGATACTAACACCAAATTCCCAGTTGGCAGGCAAACTGAGCAACTTTATTATTATATTTCATTGTATCTGAAAGCAACTATGCTATTCCAATGTGAATCTCTAAATGGGCTCTAGACTTGCTCTACCACTTACATTCACACATTGTAATTACCATATATGGATGGAAGACATGTAGTCATATTCTAAAAAAAAAAAAAGAATGTAAAGTTACACATCTTTATACCTGCATGCAAATTTACTGTTAAAATGTGAATCTCTAAATGCGTTTAGGAATCAACTATAGTTTATTTTCAGAATTTGTACTTTTGACTTATGTGTGGAGTGTACATATGCATATTTTAGAATAATGTAAAATAAAAAAATTATAAAAAATAACAGGAACTGCAAAGTTACAAAACAGCTAGTGTACCCCAGTGTCCTCTGGCATCGCCATCCTGTGAGGACAAACTAGGTCATTTAAATGCCTGCTTGTACTCTACCCCATCTGGTAAAAAAAACTCAACAATACACTTTTTAAAAGAATGTTCAGAGATGGGGAAATGCATTACATGTTTAATATGTCCAAGACTGGTAATCACATGCTTTTCCAATAAAACTGAGATTTCAAATTCTGGGTCATAAAATGTTTCAGAAAGGATGTATGCATCTCCTCACACTTTCCTGGGAGTACTTTTGGTTTTCAGTGATGTAAAAGGACTTAACTTTTGTCAGCAGGAGGGTCTGAACGAAGGCCTCTGAGTCATTTTATTGTCACGTAAATGAGACTGAAGTGCTGTTTCTTGAATATAATTTTCTTTTTTTCCCCAATTATGATTTCTCCAAATTCTACTTTTCTTTGGCATCCCCTTTAGAAAGGGGACAGAGATAAGTCTTGAGCTATTTAATATTGTCATCACAAAATACATCTATCAACTAAAATAGCAAATATTCTTCTAAAAATTTAATGCTATTTGTAAGGAAAAATCTAAACAGATTTCCTCTTCAATCTATAATCCCCTCTTTCTCTCACTGGCTCTTGATGCTTGTCCATCTGTAATATTTTTCTTGCAATTTATCCACCAGATAAAACAGGCTGCAGGTTGCAAACTTACATGTCTCTTTGTGGAAGTACCTTCCTGACCTAGGTGAGGTGGGTCTTCCTGAATAAGCCCTACCCCAGTTGCAAGCCTTCCAAGTCTGGCCATCCACATCATCAAGCACGCTTCAGTTTTGCTGCTGAGTGTTCATGGTTCCTACTTCTTTGTCTAAGATCGACATGACTGACACTATTTTAAAAACTCGTCATCCTTCTTTGACATTTATAACTTAATTTTCATGATTTTTAGTGTTACTGATTTCATATAAGACACAATTTTAAGAGTTTACCCTCTGTCCACCATTGATATCTGGAGTCTAACCTTTTTTGTTTTATATATAATATACTTGTTTTTTTACGGAACTATAATTTTTCCTCTCTTAATATTGGTCAATATTTCTCTTTCTCATACAACATCCTCCATCCTGATTTCAATGTGAATTCATCAACTCCACCTTGAACAGTTTCTGATCATATGAATCATACAGTTTTACACGTGCTCCACTTAAGACCTTAAGCAATGAATTTTCATCATATTAATTTTTGCATGTCCTGGTGTTAACAGCACTCTTGTATTAGGGTGTTACAATGAATTATTGATAAGTGATCAATTGGACCCTTTATGGGAATCCCATACAATTATCATATTTTGATATAACAGAACCAATTNTCTCTTTCTCATACAACATCCTCCATCCTGATTTCAATGTGAATTCATCAACTCCACCTTGAACAGTTTCTGATCATATGAATCATACAGTTTTACACGTGCTCCACTTAAGACCTTAAGCAATGAATTTTCATCATATTAATTTTTGCATGTCCTGGTGTTAACAGCACTCTTGTATTAGGGTGTTACAATGAATTATTGATAAGTGATCAATTGGACCCTTTATGGGAATCCCATACAATTATCATATTTTGATATAACAGAACCAATTTGTCAGTGATTTCAAGCCAAGATGAAAGTGTAGTTTCTTTGGACACAAAATTGTACTTCATTTAAAAAACTGAACCTTTGGCTAAGATTCCTCCTTTGATCATGTATTTCTCCATTTCTGAAGATTGTCTACAGCTGGACGCCACACCACATCTAGCCTTCTGGATGTGCTTGTTAGAATAATTCCTTTTGAATTTCTTATTTCCTTCCTTTCTTTGAGACCCAAGAATCCAAGTGGCAGATAATCAGTAGATAAGCTACTCCATCATAAACATTTCCCAGACACACCAAGAATACTACCTTAGTCATGAATTTTTTTTGGCTTATCTTATCCATGAGAAATAAATGTAAATAATTGTTCAAGATGTCTAAACTTTGCATGACTTATGAAAAACAATGTATGTACCAAATGTTAAGGAATCTTTATAATGAAAGTTTATAAAAGAAGAAATAATGAAAAAATTCCATATGAGGATATTCAATGCACAATTTTCTAGTTCACTGAAGATGCTGATGCATCAAATTAAACAATGTTACTTCTAAAATGGTAAATGCTTCTCTCATTGTTTCTTTCTTTAGGGTAGACAGAGCTCATTTCATCTAAATTCTTTGCCACTGAGATAGGATTGAGTAAATGTATATTATTAGTTTTGGTGCTATGTTTCCACTCAGACAAATATTGTTAATTGATTTCTACTCAGATAAGGAAAATATCTAAGAAATGTTTCATTTGTTGTAATAAGTCTTAATCTATAAAATATTCATATAAACTCCATGATCAAAAATAGAGCTCATAATTTATTGAGCATACTCTCTAAAAGTGGTAACAATCACTTAACGCTTTTTTTTTTTAATTATTTATCTCAGAAAAGTAGTAGGGAATAGTGAATATTGTATTAATAGAAAATGAAATGATCTTATATAAAAACATTTTAATAAATACCTTTCATAATTGATTCATAATTTAAAACATGAGGAATTTTCAGAAAATAGGATAATTATTTTATATTGGAAAGAATATTGCGTGGGGATTTTCAAGTCTTGTTTTTTTAAGCTTTCACTAACTTTAAATATACTACCCTGTTGTTGAACATTTTTAGTCAAAAATATTTCTGATTTGCCAAAAATATTTGGCAGTGTTAGATTAACTCTGGGGATAATGGTAGGAAAATAATAATTGTATTCATTACTACCTTATTTCAAGAGGCATCACATAAAATAATTTGAAATTACACAATGTCACACAAATTTAATGTATAACTACTATAAAATATCATTAGAGTAAGTATGTGAAAAATTAACATGAATTTAAAAGTGAATAGGGAATACATGCATTTTCTTTTTTATTATTTTAGCTATATCTTGAATGTTTAACCTTGGTTGATCAATTTCATTCTTTGTAGTTTTAAGATGAGGAAATGATACACATATCACTGGTGTAAACAGGTTATGGATTTCAAAAGCCATAGATTATAAATTAGTATTAGAGCATAGATTAATATTGGGGAATAGATTCTATTTCCACTATTAGTAGGATGCATTTAACCATTAAAAAATGGACATGTAAAAGGTAAAGTTTCTGACATTGCTCAATAGAAATTTAAGCCACTTGGTTTTCTCAAGCACCTACATCCCTGGCTAGGATCATTCATTCGTGTCAAAGCTGCTATAAATTTTCCAAGGTTAATATTGGTATTCAAAGTTGTGCTCTTCTTAGAATTATAGTTTTGTTTAATTAATCACATAGACCTCCTTGAGCACTAAGTGAAAAGAAGACTGCGAGACAGCAGAAAGATGAGCAAATCTGCTCTTCTTGCTCTGGTTTTGGGTAATAAACACAGCAGGGATTTTAATTAGGAGGATAGCAGACCATATCTTAATCCTGGTTGTCACCAGTGTGCGCACCACTATTAAGTATTCATACCCTGAAAAACAGTTTTCTGAACACAGCGAGGGACACTGGATTGATCATTTTTGCAAACTTGCCTGATATAATCATTGGTTTATATCACCATTTTTCTACATGTAAAGATGTGGCAATGATCTATAAAAGTGTATTAATTCAACATGACTTCAAAAATATTTACTGAATATAATGTATTATATGTTATGTTAGATCTCTGCTACCCAGGAGGGCAATGACATGTGGTCCACATGCAAAATTTTCCAGTAGAAATATCAAAAGAAGAAAAAAATGGGATTACCTTTGATGAATTTTATTTAAGCTAAATATATCCCAAATTTTGTCAATTCAAAAGAAAAATAAAATTGACAATGTGATTGTTTAAACTAATTACTGTTTTGTATTAATTTTCTGAGACTTGGTGCTCATTTTATGCTACAATGCATATTGCTTCAGACCAGTCTGTCATGTTTCAAGTGCTCAGTGATCCTATGTTTCTTAGAGTTACCTAACGGATTATGTGGTACTGAAAATTGAGATTTAAAGATGAACCAAAAGTTTGGGTACTGTGTGATACAAGCATTCACATTTCATGAGAGATTGTAATTGAAGCCAAACTTCTTCTTGATTTTAACTTTTGCTTTCCAAATATTAACAAAGGTACATGCACAGGTTTAAAGTGTTTAAGTGAAGACACCTACACATGAGGACAATGCCCTTCTAGATACCATAGGCTATAAAATAAAGTGCCTAGTGCCAGGGATGGGTTATTCTTTTCAATTGGTTGGCCAGTGTGATTGCCTAGTCTTTAAACATTATGAGTTTCCGCCATTGCTCTTGGTCACCTTATATCATCTATCTATCTATCTATCTATCTATCTATCTATCTATCTATCATCTATCTACCATCTATGAACCTGTATGTATGTATGTATGTATGTATGTATGTATGTATGTATGTCTGTCTGTCTATCTATCTATCTATCTATCTATCTATCTATCCATCTGTCATCACTTGTGGGGACACAGTAACCAAAGATATTTTGTAAAATAAAAAGTTTTCCAGAACCACAGTGGTGGTTGGCATTCCACACAGCATTGTTTCTGAGCAGTAAACTAGGTTGGGCAAAGGTGCCCAGATATATCAAAGATTAGTATATCTTCGATGGTGTATTTTTAATGAGGTTGGAACTTAGAGGATAAAAGAGGTATGAAGTAAAGCAGGTTTCCTTGTCTTCTCATGCAGACCACAGCAGAACCCAGCTTGGCATCCCATAGGCAGCAGAGACTCTGCCACCAGACTGCACTTGGAATAAACTGCAGCCTTGGCTCTTCCCTTCCTCCCTAGGTTTCTAGCATGCCAGGCCACTGAGAATCTTTTAGACTTTCTATCTTTTTTTTTATTAATTTATTTTATTGTTATTAAACTTTTTCCATACATAATACATCATTTCTTAATCAAATCTAGAGTCATTTCCCTTTCCATGCCCTCCACCCCACCCAAGTTCCTGCACTCTGCCATACATGTCTTGCATATTTTTCTTTTCTTTTTTTTTTTTTAAATTAGTTTTTATTGATGCTAGACTTTCTATCTTACACTATCATGGGAGGCCCTCACCTTCTCCTTTCCTGCCCTCCCTTCTTTCTTCCTTGTCTCACATATGTTCTCTGAAGAACCTCAATATTTCTGCTAAACTGCACTACCATTAGTGGAACCCCTACCTTTGCACATGTTTTGACAGTATTCTGATTCAGGATAAGAGTCTTCAAGTGGGTAAATGAACTATGTAATGACTCTTAATTGTGACCATTATACCCTGAAAAACCTTAGCTATTTTCCTCCATGCTCGGATAGCCTTCATTTTATATATCTGAAATAATATGCTTTTAGCCTAAAGATACTTGATAAAATTATCTCAGAGAGATATTTTAATTTTATCTCGTCATAATTTTTGATACACTTCACTGGTATCATTCTGAATGTTAATTTCAATGAAAAGATTCTGTGGAAAAACACTTCAGGAATTAATTTCGGGAGCTAAACTTCAAGGATAATTGTGACGGCTATGCACAGAGCCTGTACATAAAGCCCTGGTCATTCTTGGCTGTACAGTACATTCAAGGCCAGTGTGGGCTCTTTGACATCCTGTCTCCAAAGAAAACATTTCATTCCTTGAGGTTACAATTATGAACAGAAAATTAAAATAGAAAAGCATTAGCTTCCTCAGTTAAAATCTGAATTAGAGTGAATAAAACAAATAACAGATTTTAGTTGTTACTATTTTATTTAGTCTTCTAAATAACTTACTAACCATCAAGGTAATGCATAGAGCCCATTATAATTCTCAGCATGAAGGAAAACATCATAATCAATGCTGAGACTGATTTAACCTGAAGCATGATTTAATTGGACCACTGCATAATCCTTAGACATATATGGAGGGCATTCTTGTTAGTATTAATGATCCAAATTCTGCATTAAATACAACTGGTTCCCTGGCTATGAAATACATGTAGCATGAATTGAGAATCCTTAATCTAAAAATTTGAGATGAACCAAAATCTGAAACATTTTATGGGCCATCAAATGTCATCATGTACTATTTCACACCTGACTTTACATGACCAGCTGCAGTCAGACCACAGACAATACAACTTTAAAAAATAATTTTTATTTATTTTTTATGTGTATGAGTGAACTGTCTGCATATAGGTTGGTGCACCCGTGTTGTGCAATGCTGTGGAGGTCAGAAGAGGGTGTGGGATTCCCCTGGAACTGGAGTCAAGGACGGTTCTTAGCCACCATATGGGTGCTGGGGATCGAACCCGGGTCCTCTGCAAGAGCAATCAGTGCTCTTAACCTCTGAGCCATCTCTCCAGCCCCAGACAATACAACTTTTTCATAAAACATACTTTCAGGTGAGTTGTGTAACATGTATGTTTCTCAATGTTCACATAATACCAAATCTTTTTATCTCAAATATAAAACATACTTTGTCCCAAATATTTTGAATAAAGAATAGTCTACAGATATATTTTGAAATTGCTTTTAGGGGTGTGTGTGTGTGTGTGTGTGTGTGTGTGTGAGTGTGTGTATGAGTATATATGCATATGTCAGATACCCAGGACTGTAAGTTATAGGTGTTTGTGAGCATTTTGTATAGTCAACACACACACACACACACACACACACACACACACATATATATATATATTTAATTGCTTTTTTTATGTGTATGTGTGTGTATAAATATATAGGCATGTTCTGAATGAGGCAGAGGTCGTAAGGAGATCATGGCAATATTCGGTACTTTCTCATTTCTGATTCAAGTTTTGCTTTAAGTTTTCTTTTTTTATTTTTATATATTTTATTTATTTATTTATTTGTTTTTTAATCTTTATTTTATTTTTTTAAAAAC
Organism: Rhizomys pruinosus; assembly: GCA_009823505.1. Taxonomy (NCBI): domain Eukaryota; kingdom Metazoa; phylum Chordata; class Mammalia; order Rodentia; family Spalacidae; genus Rhizomys; species Rhizomys pruinosus. Next base: position 317,656 of record VZQC01009178.1, on the reverse strand, counting down.
GTATTTATTTATTTTTTTAATTTTTTTATTAATGCTTTGTGTATTTCATACATCATTTTCCAATTCAGTTCAGGCATATATCCCCTTCCCTTTCCCCCACCCCACCTCTACCCATCCCAGATCATGCATTTATTTATTTTTTTTGTATGTGTATGAGTGTACTGTCTGCATGCAGGTTTGTGCACCCATGTAGTGCAATGCCGCGGAGTTTTCACTAGATAAAGCAATACACATATTAAACTACTTTGCATTTATAGGTCTTTTTTTTAAAAAAATGCATTGTGGCTGGAGAGATGGCCTAGCGGTTAAGATCACGACTGCTCTTGCAGAGGACCTTGGGCGATCCCCAGCACCCACATGGCGGCTAAGAACCGTCCGTAACTCCAATTCCAGGAGAAACTCCAGTTCCAGGGGAATCAGAGACCCTTTTCTGACTTCCGCGGCATTGCACGACACGGGTGCCAAACCTGCATGCAGACAGGTACATTCATACACATTAAATAAAGAAATAAAGAAATAAAGAAATAAAGAAATAAAAAATAAAAATGCATTGTTTATTGGCTTCTTTTGGTGTCTTCCTGATTGATAGTGGGTTAATTGATCATGCAGCTGATTAAAATTATCCCCTAGTGTAGAGAAATTAGGAGAAAGCTGCATCTATCTGGTTTTGCCCCATTAAACATTGTACAGATAATGTTACAAATATGAAGAGGACATTACATAGCTGTGGCTACTACTTTGACCTTGTCAATAGCCTAACAGAAGACACACTATAATTACAGAGAGAAATATACTTGTTCTTAAGTTTTTCTAGCCTAGTTATTAACTTTGCAACCGTTTTATGGATAAATTTAAATTATAAAAACATTACGGAACTTTTAGAAGTCATGAGAAAAATAATATTTTGCATATGCTTATTTGACAATCATATCCTATAAAGCTACATTTTGACTTTTATAAATTCTCCCATTAGTATAACTGAATTATGAAAATTGAGTACACATATTTCTTATAAAAATGCATGGCATATGCTATCTATTAATGTTCGTGGGAAATAAACAAATATACCTGATCTTCAAAGCAAACATCACCTGCCCATTGTGACCTCCTTCCTCTAGCAATATTCGGACTTTGTATATTTCTGTGGCTTCTCCTGTGTGCTCCCTCAAGCTGGTCTGCTCTATTCATTCTCAAGGAGGTGGAGTTTCGTTCACTTTTTCATCCACATTTTTGCTTTTTACTGAAATTTTGCTCAGCCTTGTCATTTAAATGAAACCATGTTTTGTGCTCATTGCTCTCCCTACATCTATTGCTATGTTTATGCCACGTTAGGCATTTCTTGGCCATGTGTTTCCCTTCAGTAGAAATGCAGCTCTTGGAATTGGCTTGTGCCTATTCCTTAGCTATCTCCTGCAGCAAGGAACCTGTGCAGCAGGCATATGGACACCAAGGTAAGAATAACCTACAGAAAGAAAGCTATAAGGTGCTTTTCCTGGCAAAAAAAGAATAAAGAAATATGATATTTTAATTAAAAATTACATTATTGGAAGGTTCTGTGTGATATCTAAATATTTTGATGGATGGACTCATGGAATTGAAAGGATTAGAAGCAGAAACCAAACAGCAAAGGTGTGCACTGAAGTTTATTGAGAATAGAGAAAGGATTCATAGTGGCTGTTATCATTCCCAATTAAGAGTTGTTTTTCTAGAAATCTTTGCATGGTTGCTTCCCCAGCATTATCCAGATCAGAATCAGATTCTGTCTTCTCTTTAGATGGCATTCTGCTGGACTTTAAGTTAAAGGAATTGAAGGAACATATTTCTATGGGGAAACTGCAAAATCCTCTATCATATATCTTTGAAAACTTTTCTTAAGATATAAATTAATAACATATGTATGAAAGAAACTCATAATGGTTTTATATAAAATTACATATCCTTTATCTGTTGAATTTATTCACATAATTATTCTTGTTTTAGAGTTAACCAACCTGTTCCTCCCTCATAATAAACATATGCTTGCTTCTATTATTAATCCCATTATGCTAAATTTGACTTTTACTATTAATTTTTAATTATAGCAGTACTACACTACCATGAGAAATGATGGTTAAGTGGCCTTTTACTCCTAAATACATATCCAGTTTAATTGTTGCAAATTGCTCTTATGGTATACATTTTCCCCAACATCTTGTAATGGCTTTACACACATACACATTCACAAACTACCATAAACACACACCTTTAGAGACCTTGATTTTCTTTTGCTTATAGCTTATAGATAGATATTTATTTAGTCAATAGTGATAGAAAGACATTTGTTCTCTCTATTTTGTTTAACACAAATAATACTGAAGTAAAATTTTATAATTGTTTTCTGAGCAGATGATGTTCAGGTATTTTTCCTGAATATATTCTTGGAAATAGGAATATATTTGTCATTTCGATGTTTTCACAAATATTTTACTAAAATGGTTATAATAATATATGTATCCAAAGTATAAATGATAATATTTTCTACTTAATATTTCTCATATTTATTGTTCTTTATTACATGTTGCATTTCAAAAAGAACATTCTCTATTTTATTTATTAACATTACCTGGATAATAACTCTAATTTTTGATGAGCCTTAAAGGTCTTATTCTTCAAAAAACAGGCCACCACATTAACGTGAATTCAACTGGTGAGTGGTATGACGTCTGATGTAGCATTTTTAAGTGTTAAGTCATGATATTTCAACTTTTCCTATTAAAAATTAAGAGAGGAGTCCTTTTGGTGGCAATTAATTATCAAATACAAGGATCAACTAACTATCCCTTTTCTAAGTACATCACTTTACCACGTCAGTAAGCAGATGATGTATCTGAAATTTTATGAAATTAAAAATGTGTGGAAGATTGCAGTTAAGAGTTAAAACAGAGCGTTTCCTACACCTTGAACTGTTCTTTCTTTCTTTCTTTCTTTCTTTCTTTCTTTCTTTCTTTCTTTCTTTCTTGTCTTTTTGAGACAGGGTATTCCTATAGTTCTATCTGTCCTGAAACTCACTATGTAGATGGAACTCATTATATAGACCAGGCTGGCCTTGAACTCACAAAGATCCACCTGCCTCTGCCTCCCAAGTGCTAGGATTAAAGGTGTGCACCACCACTCCTGGCTGAACTGTTCTTTTTATTTGGCAACCTAGGGATTATAGGATGAGCATAATCCCCTATGTAGGGTAAATCCATAAACTCTTTTACATGGAAATATATACATACTCAGGATATTTATAAAATAGTAGATTTTGGTAGGCTTTTGTGGTTCCTGGTAGGTTGACCATACTCCAGTCAATAGCCACACTCCAGAAGTATATGTACAGCATAAATGGGAGTTGATATGTTAAATATTTTTAAAAAAGAAGGCGCAAGGTTAGCAGTGAGGAGAGAGGTGGTGGTGGATCTTAGAAGACTTGGAGGGAATGAGGATGAAAATAATCTAAATATATTGTATGAAACTCTCAAAGAATTATTAAAAGTTTGTTTTTAGAGTTACAAGGAGTCACAAAAAAAATCACACCAAAGTTCCTTTTCTTCCTATAAGTAAATGGAGTTAAGTTTACAAAGATACTTAAGCACAGGAAGAAGCCACACTGCCATCTTTTCGTACCTCAATACAGAAGAGCAGAAATCTACCCAAAGCATGTGGCCTTAATTCACTACCGTTCCTGAGATTCAGCGATAATGAAAATCTGAAAATGAACATGAAGCCTTTGCCTTTCAGTTGCTTTGAAAGCATATTCCCCAAGGAGCTCTTTTAGTGCTTCCCAAATCTAATTGGCTATTGGCTCTCTCCTTGGAGGAATAACCCATGGCTGATGCCACAAGCTTACATCCTCTACAGGTTAGGAGATGTTATAAGCCACAGTAAGACCCTGTCATATTTAACAGGGGGGAAAAATGTAATTCATGGATTAACATATCATCCAAACATATGTGTCTATGCCAAAGTAACCTACCATAACTATTAGTGCTGCTTAAATACCTATATATCTAACTGCTTGTGCTTCATTAGTAGGATCGAAAGGTTACCCCTGGACAAACTGTCAGCCCATGAAAGGAAACAGCCAGAATTGACCAGAGTCCAAGTCAACAGCTCCATCGAGAGTGGCCTGTTTTACTTCTCATCCACCCCGTGCCCCTTTTCTAGCTAGGGAACCACATCTGCGGAGAGGGGGTGTGGAGAATGAGAAGTGCTCCGATTGGGGTGAATGGTGAAACTACACGCGTTGTAGTTTGGAACTCCATTTGATCACACGTTGATTGAACAAACAACTGTCACCCCCACTGATGGTGGGGCTGGTGGTTTGGAGCACAACAAGCCTGTAGATTGTTTTGCACCGAAGGATGCTTGTACTCATGGATTATCACTTATAGCTAAAAAAGGAAAAAAAAACAAAACACAGAGAAAACAGACGATGCAAGACAGTTTTGGCAGAATACTGCTGGGGGGTGGGGTGGGGGGGGAAGGGAAAGGAAAAATGCCTAATGATCTGAATTGGAACAATTGATGTACGAAATGCACAAAGCAATCAATAAAAAAAAATAAAAAAAATAAAAACGTTCTCCATGCACAGCTTTCCTTTCCATGTAGGCACTTAAGCCTGCTGCTCTTCACAAGTCTCTGAAGACCAAGATGAGAAGATAGAGACTTTCATTTTTAAGATGATGGCCTAGTGCTACTGAGGTTTTGGTTTTATAGCTGAGCTTCTTATTCAAATCAGCATTTGTTTCATTTTTCATAGAGTGGGAGCTTTCTCTTATCTTACCACGTGGTGATACCAAGTAACCTTCCATTTGCTTCTTGAAAAGCTCTTTTTGTTAACATGGTCATGAGGTTTTCTTAGAAATGCTTTTTAAATTCTCCATAGTAATGCTTATGGTGACACAATTTATATAGGCACCCCAGCAGCACATGTAACTTAATGGAAATGCTGAAATAATCAAGTTTATTTCTTATGTATAGAGTTCTTAATTTGCTGTCAAGATGAGCTCATGTGGGCCAGTCACACAGAATTCATAATTTCCTTCAGTGACTAAAATTTAGCACAGCCAGCATTTCTCACAGAAATACTGCTGTTTCCATAGGTCATTTACACTATCCTTTCCTTTTCAACAATGCCAGTATAAAAAATCATCCTAGACAGAAAGGTTTGTAAGTCTTCTAAGCAGTTTTTCTTTTTTTTTTTTTTAAGAAGAATTTAAAAATATTTATTGAGCATCTGTAAATTCATAGAACAGCTCTCAGTCAAGTATAGACTCCCTCCCCCATCCATGCCTCTTGAATTCTCCACCAGACCTCATGTATTCCACCATTCGTGGTAAGTCCTATCTCGTCAAGCCTTTGTACACAGATGGCCTTACTATTAATAGCAAACTCATCAACTGGAGTCTACTCAGCCCATCTAGAGATCGTAAGGGATACTTTCCCTCACCCAAGTAACAATCAAACCTCAATATTTCTCTGTCTAAGGCTGCCCAGCCACTCATTCCTCTCCTCACCCCTGGGTCCTTGTTTTGTTTAGTTGCAATGGGTATAGTGCTTGGTCCTATCATTGCCACAGTTCAAGTATGGAAGTTTCTGGGTCTGAAATCTTCTGCTTCCCTATATTCATGAACCAGCCCCTGGCTCTTACAATCATCCCATTCCCTCTTCCACAATGGCTCCTGAGGCATTGGTGGGCAAGTTTCAATATAAGAGTCCTACCCAGAGACACATGGCCTACAGTCTCTTATTCATAAAAAATGTGGTCAGATTTGGCTTTCTTTGTGCATCGTACCCTGTTGAATAAAGAAGCTTCAGTGGTGAGCGTTGACGGAAGCATTAATTTTCTCTCTACCCCTCACTCTCCTCTATTCCAAGAGCCCTCGGTACATGGGTTCAACTCTAGATGTGTCACTCTGGACGGGACATCCCTCAGGCATATATTCTCTGTGTCTGAACTCTGCAGTAGCTGCTATCTGTTGCAAAAAGGAGCTTTCTTGATGAGTAGTGTACAGTATGCTTGTCTGTAACTATGAGGATCCATGTTTAGCTTATGGTAAGAAATTTAATTTGTCTAGAGATATGATAGAGCTAGGGTTTTCTCTAGATATATGTCCTGTCTAGCTATGTATATTGAAGAGCCAAACTTGAGCACATGTAATTTTGGCCACCTCATATTTGACAAAGGGGCCAGGAAGACTTAATGAAGGAAAGACAATATCTTCAGCAAATGGTGCTGGGAAAACTGTATAACCACTTGCAGAAAAATGAAACTAAACCTCTACCTCTCACCCAGTCCAAAAATCAACTCCAAATGGATCAAAGACCTCAGTGTGGAACATGATACTCCAAAAATGATAGAAGAAAACATTGGAAATAACCTACAAGACAGACATAGGAAAAGACTTTCTACATCAGATGGCAGTTGTGCAGGGAATAAGGTCAACAATTGACAAATGGGACCTCATTAAACTTAAAAGCTTCTGTACAGCAAAGAAACAATCAGGGAAGTGTAGAGAAAATCCACAGAGTGGGAGGAAATCTTCACCAGTGACATATCTGACAGAGGTTTAACATCCAGAGTATATAAATTACTCAAAAAACAAAGGATCAAGAAAACAAATGACCCAATCAAAAGATGGAGCAAAGAACTAAACAGAGACTTCACAAATGAAGAAGAAAAGATGGCTGAGAAATTGCCTTAAAAGTGTTCAACAACAGAAAGTCTCCCTTTAGTCCCTGTTGGCCTGGAGCTCACTCTGTAAAACAGGCTGGCCTTGAACTCACAGAGATCTGCTTGCCTCTGCCTCCCAAGTTCCAGGATTAAAGGCATGTGCCACTACCCCTGGCTCTATTTCTATTTTTTTAATTGAAATAAACAAATGTTGCTGGTAAATGGATGGAACTTGAAGCAATTATACTAAGTCAAGTAACAGTCCCAGGAAAAAAAAAAAGGCGAATGTTTTCCCTCATTTGTGGATGCTAACACCAAATCCCCAGTTGGCAGGCAAACTGAGCAAGTTTATTATTGCATTTCATTGTACCTGAAAGCAACGTAAAACCAATGTGAACCTCTAAATGGGCTCTAGAGTTGCCCTACCACTTATATTCACACATTGTAATTACCATATATGGATGGAAGATAGGTAGTCATATTCTTGAAAAAAAAGAGAATGTAAAGTTACACATCTTTATATCTGCATGCAAATTTACTGTTAAAATGTGAATCTCTAAATGTGTTTAGGAATCAACCTATAGCTTATTTTCAGAATTTGTAATTTTGACTTCTGCGTGGAATGTATATATGCATATTTTGGAATAATGTTAAATAAAAATAATAAATAAAAAAAGAATAAAAAAGAGCACTAGCTGCTCTTGCAGAGGACTTGGGTTTGATTCCCAGCACCCACATGGTGGCTGACAACTGTCTAGTTCCAGGGAAATCCAATGCCCTCTTCTGACCTCCTTGGGCATGGCACGACACAGGTACATTTACATACATGCAGGTAATACACTCATACATATAAAATAAAAAATAAAATAATTTTTAAAAACTCCAATTCATACCTACATTTTTTTACCATTCTATTTGTGAGATATTGTGTGTGAGTGTACAGACCTACATGCAGACAGTACATTCATACACATAAATAAATAAAATTTTAAAAAAATTAAAAAAAGAAAGGACATTTCATATCACCTTAGTTAACTATATGAACTTGGGTAAATTATTTAAAATCTCTGTGCTTCAGTTTCCTATAAATTAGAAATGCCTATCTTTTCTAAAAATGTTGTGTCCCTACCCCTTACAGTACATGAATAAATAAATCAGTACAGAATCAAAAAAGGAAATAAATGTTAAAAAATTCCAAGATACATATTTAAGAATAACTTCAAAATAAAGATACTAGCATTCTTTCCTACTATATAAGTGTGGGACAAAATTAGTGGTAAATTGTGAGTTATCATTTTGTCCTAATTCAAAATAGTTGTAATGAATTTAACAGAGTGTTTAATCTGGTTTTCCACATTAAAGACTCCAGTGAGACACACAGGATACCAATCCAAGTTAGCATGCCCTCTTTTACATATTCATAGCATTCTGTCTATGCTCCTACTTAAGTGCAGGGCACGGAGCACTTTAATCTTTGATTCAATATTACCTTTTTGCATACATTGTAAGTGACTGGAGCCTGTTATCTGAGCCCAGGCACCTCCCTAGTTTTAGCACCTAGGACAGTACCTCTTCAACATAGTTGTGTTTTATCATCAAATTCTGGCACAGAGACCAAGGAGACCATAAAATACAGTTAGGCAGGTGTACTATGGATCATATTGAAGATATAAGACTGTAAGTTGGGGGAAATTTTTTGGATATGTGGTGTCAGGCAGAGCTTAAGAAAATGAATTTGTTTCTTATAAAAAAAATAGCAGGTTTCATACAGGGTAAGAAAACTTAGAGAAACATTCCTTCCTAGGGGGAGGTGGGAGACTCATTAACCTTTGGGAATTACAAGGCTCAGGAGATAAACAAAATGTAACACTACTGAATCTTCCAAGATTCACAGGACTCCTCAAGATTAGGTAGGCAATAACAATTGGTAGAAAGACAGGACTGACGCATTGAGCTGCTTGCAGGGTGCACAGGTGATGTTCAGCCTGATGGACATTTAAAGAGGAAACAGATTTTAGTCCTATTTTTCATCTGTATCTGACAGCAAAATTCAGCTGATAAGTTTGTGGTTAGATGCTGACACAGCTAGCTAGAAACACTGCCTTGTGACCTGATGAAAATTCCCCAATTCTGTTTGTCAGAGACTGCTGCAATGTCTTCCAGAGAGGGGGCATTTTTCTTTCCTAAATTTATTATTATTTTCCTGGTTTTAAGACCTTCCTGATAGAAGTCCCCTTCTCACTCTAATCCAATGGCTAAGGTAGAAAAGATATGTGCTCCTTCCCTTTGGTACTCAGATTGGAGGCTTGAGCCTGCTGGGCCAGGCTGCAGGGTGAATGAGATACCTACTTCCTGTATTCTTCTGGTGTACTGCCTATATTTTATGTAACATAGGGAGCATCAGGGCTGTGACTTTTTTGTGTTTTCACTGATGCTGTGGTGAGCTTTTTGGTGCCGAAGCAGCCTTTCAATCACCCCTATTCCTGGGTGACCCCAATAAATCACTGGTTTATTAAGTAAGACTTGGATGGAATTTTGTTGTTGTTCGTCATTAGCACTCTGAGTAGGGTGAAAATACATTTGCTAATGAATGTTGATAAACATTTGCTATAGAAAAGTATGCCTACAGGTTACAAGAATAGACAGTACACATGACTTTCAGGAGTTTTATTTTGATAGCTAAATTGTAGGTGGCAGAGGTGAACAGTCATACAGTGGAGGTAGGAAGGACTCAGGTAGCACAGACTTTTGAGCCACATGCAAAGGCGATGGCCAGAATTTGTGTAAATACAGTGTATTTTTTAAGAGCACAGAGACCACAGAAATAAATTAAAATGGCTGAATCACAGAAGTTTATTGAACTATCCAATCTGATTTTCAATAAGGAAGCTTCAATTTAGTTAGAAGAATATAGGTAACAATGACCTATGATAAAAATAAATTCTTTTTTTATCTGCTGAAACTTCTTTTATTCTTATGCTTACTGTCTTTAACTTATCCATTATACATATGAAACAATTGGACATGAACAATATTAAAAACAATGAAAAACTGAGAGAAGTCTTTGAATGCTTAAGAATCTTAACTTGCTTGTTCTCCCGAGAGTCTCTGATGGCTTTGCATATTGTAAGACATCCTTCTGTTTTATTGTTTGCATTTTCTTGGTTTAAGTTTTTTAACATTTTATTGAAGTTATGTGTATTTCACACATTGTTTCTCAGTCCAATCTAGACTCATCTCGTCTTCCATGACCCCAACCCCACCCGAGTCCATACACCCTGCCATCCCTGCCCTGTATCTTTTTCTGCTTCTTTTCAAAGTTTTTTCAAAGCAGAGGATTATTGTCCTTGGGAGAACTTTACTGTTTCAGTCGGTTCCCTGTCCCTGTTCCTCTGCTGTTGTTCCCTCCCCTCCAATCTGTACCACTCCAACATATATATATATATATATATATATATATCACTTATACTAAAATTATATCATCTGTACACAAACTGTCATTTCCATATCATATTTCAGGATTCACATTTTCCTTTTTAAACTTATATTACTCTAAAATATGCCTATGTATCCTCCACCCATATACCAAGGGTCTAAAGTCTAAAAATAAGTGGTGGGTTAATTCTAGAGCCTGTTAAGGTGTTTATATTATCAAAGCAGAATTGCTTTTAGGGAAAGGGGTATATAATGTTGAAGTGGCTCAGTTTGCCTTACAACTCAGTGCTTGGTGCTAGTATCCACAAATGAGAGATACCATTTGTTGTTTGCTTTTCTGGGACTGTACATAATCTCCTCTAGTTCCATCCATTTATCTGCAAAGTTCATGATGCTATCTTTCTTTACCACTGCATACAATTCCATTATGTAGATGGATTTTCTCTATCCACTCATTAGTTGAGGGGCATTTGGGTTGGTTCCAGGTCTTTGCTATTGTGAAGAGAGCTGCAATGAACATAGATGTGCATGTATCTCTGGGGTAGGATGAGTCTTGTGGGTATGTACCCAAGAGTGGTATGGCTGAGTCAAATGGTAAGCTCATCTTGAGTGTCTTCAGAGTTCTCCATACTGCTTTCCATAGTGGTTGTACAAATTTACATTCCCACTAGCAGTGGATGAGTGTTCCCCTTTCCCTTCCCCACAACCTCTCTAGTATTTGGTATCATCTGTTTTCTTGATCCTAGACAGTCTTATTGGAGTGAGATGATATCTTAAAGTTGTTTTAATTTGGATTTCCTTAATTATTACTGATGTTGAACACTTTTTAAGATGTTCCTCAGCCACCTTTATTTCCTCATTTGCAAAGTGTCTGTTCAGCTCTTTACTCCATCTTTTGAGTAGGTCATTTGTTTTGTTTTCTTCTTTGCTTTTTAAGTAGATTATATATTGTGGATGTTACTGCTCTGTCAGATCACTGGTGAAGGTTTCCTCTCACTCTGTGAGTTTTCTTTTCACTTCCCTGATTGTTTCTTTTGCTGCACAGAAGCTTTTGAGTTTAAGGAGTCCCACTTGTCAACTGTCAACTTCCCATGCAGCAGCTGTCTGATTTAGAAAGTCTTTTCCTACACCTATGTCTTGTAGGTTGCTGACAACCTTTTCTTCCATCATCTTCAGAGTTTCGGGTTTCACGTTGAGTTCCTCAATCCATTTGGAGTTGATTTTTGTACAGGGGGATGAGAGGTAGTGGTTTAGTTTTATTCTACAAGTGGTGATCCAGTTTTGCCAACACCATTTGCTGAAGATGCTGTTTTTTCTCCATTGAGTCTTTTTGGCCCTCTTGTCAAATATGAGGTGGCTGAGATTGTATGTGCTCAAGTTTGGATCTTCAGTTTTGTTCCATTGGTCTACAGGTCTGTTTTTGTGCCAGTACCAGGTTGTTTTTATGACTATAGCCCTGTAATATAGTTTGAAGTCTGGTATAGTGATTCCCCTGTATTACTCTTTTCACTCAGGGTTGCTTTCGCTATTCGGGGTCTTTTGTTTTCCATATAAATTTAAAGATTTTTTTTCCTAAGTCTGTGAAGAAACTCATAGGGATTTTAATTGGGATTGCATTGAATCTGTATATTAATTTGGGTAGAATGGACATTTTTACTATATTATTTTTCTAATCCATGAGTATGGGAGGTCTTTCTATCTTCTGATGTCTTCTTCAATCTCCTTCTTCAGGGGTTTAAAATTTTTGTTGTAGAGATCTTTGATATCATATATATATATGTTTGATATCATATATATATGTTTTTATCATATATATATGATATCTTTGATATCATATATATATATATGATAAGTGATTTTTAAGTATAATAAATTTCATATTAGCTTACATATTAATTTTATAGCACTCATGTAGATTTGGATTGTGGAGATGGCGACATTCTTGAGGTAAAATAATAGGTCACCATGCAACAAAACTGAAAGCAATTTAATTTTGAGGATGCTATTATCATCGGTGATGAAGATAAAGGTTAAGCCAGTTGTTCAAAAATTTGTTCTCAATTTCATATTAAAACTTAATGTGTTTCTGCTAGGATGACCAGATTTTTCTCTCTGATGAAGTTTCAGTGTTACATATTGTGCTTGATAGCTTTAGTGTCAACTTGACAGACCTGGGTTGAGGGAGCCTCAAGTGGGGAATTGGCTCCATTGGATTGGCCTGTGGCCACATCTGTGGAGTATTGTCTTTATTGTCGAGCAGTGTTGGAGAGCCCAGCCCACAATGAGTGGTGCCACCCTGGGCAGGTTGTTGTGTACCGTATAAGAAGGCAGGCTGGGCATGAGCCAGGGGAGCAAGCCAGTGAACAGCATTCCTCCATGGCCTGTGCTTCAGCTCCTGCCTCCAGGTTCCTGCCCTGAGTTCCTGCCTTGGGCTCCCTAAGTGATGAACTGTGACCCAGGAGATGTAAGCTGAATAAACCCTTTCCTCCCCAAGTTGGTGTTGGTCAGAGTGTTTTGTCACAGCAATGGAAGACAAACTAGGACAGAAATTGGTACCAGACGAGTGGGGTATTGCTGTGACAGACCTGACCTTGGTGTTTTGGGGAAGGATTGTGGAGGCGTTTGGAACTTTGGGCTGGGAAGATCATTGAATGCCTAAAGATTGTTGCTGTGGAGCTTGGAGCAGTTTTGCTGAAGGAGTTGTAGAAGATGGAGGCCTGGCTTGTGAAGTTTCTAGTTTCAAAGGAGAGCAGAGATCATCAGGACTGTGTAATCTGTGGGTTCTGGTCAGCTGGGGCTGTGGAGAATCAGCTGTAAGTAACAAGAGACCAGAACCTGAAGTGAAACTTTTGTGGTACTGGGGCAATTGATGCTGGTTAGCTGGGGCTGAAAAATCAGCTGTAAGTAACAAGAGACCAGCATCACTGAGGTGAAATCTTCTGGGGAGAATATCTTCAAGGTCAGCACACAGAAGCTGTGACCCAGAAAGGGCCTGAGCCTCCATCTCGAGCCAGAAGCCGGACTTGGTAACGTGTAAGAGTCTCCTATATGGTTCCGGTGTTGAAATTTGAGGGGGTCACAGAGAGCAGCCGAGGCTTGGCACTGTGAGAGGTCAGGAAAGACCATTGGTGGAAGTGCACCTCGGTTGCTGTGAAGACCCCAGGATTGCAGGGGTCATGGAGAGAAGCTGAGGCTTTGCACCAGGAGAGGTCAGAAGAGACCATTGGTGAAGGTGCTGCCTCAGTTTCAGTAGCGACCCCAGCTTTTTGGAGATGCCGGTACCCTGGGACGACCACCAAGAGCAGCGGTAGGTGTAGAATGGAGTCGGCCTGGGCCTGCGAGATGAGTGTGCCACGGACGGCAGAGTCGGAGAGGGGGAGCTGCCGAGACCCTTTGGAGCCCAGAAGATCGTGAGTGAATCCCAGGTGTCCAGCCTTGAGCTACTTTGCTGGACTTAGGTTTTGTTTGAGAGTGCCTGATTCTTCCCTTTGAAATAAGACAGTACTTGTTTTGGATTTTACAGCAGCCCACAGTTAAGAGACTTTTAATAGACTGAACTTTTAAGTGTTTGGACATTTTAAGGACTGTGGGGCTTTTAAGGTTGTACTGTCTTAGGTTGTGATTAATGTTAACATCATACTTTGGGGATAAGAACTGGAAAGGTGGTGGTTTAATAGTGATGTGTTTTGTGTGTCAAGTTGACAAGGGGTCAATTGTGCTGGATAGCTTTAGTGTCAACTTGACACACCTGGGTTGAGGGAGCCTCAGTTGGGGAATTGGCTCCATTGGATTGACCTGTGGCCACATCTGTGGAGTATTGTCTTGATGCTCAAATAGTGTGGGAGGGCCCAGCCCACAATGAGTGGTGCCACCCTGGGCAGGTTGTTGTGTACTGTATTAGAAGGTGGGCTGGGTATGAGCCAGGGGAGCAAGCCAGTGAACAGCATTCCTCCATGGCCTGTGCTTCAGCTCCTGCCTCCAGGTTCCTGCTCTGAGTTCTGCCTTGGGCTCCCTAAGTGATGAACTGTGACTCAGGAGATGTAAGCTGAATAAACCCTTTCCTCCCCAAGTTGGTGTTGGTCAGAGTGTTTTGTCACAGCAATGGAAGATAAACTAGAACACATATTAACAGTATTAGAAAGCATCCTTCAATTTTTATCCTATACACCATAAATGGAATATGATACCATTAAAGTATTTTCCTTCACAATTTATGTACTATATTAACTTAATTTTCTCATTAACACAAAGAAATTGTTTTTTTTTCCTTTGACTTGAAGCAGAATGGATGATTGAGTATCTTTCCAAAAGTGCAATTACTAAAGACTCTGCTTTGATCTTGCTATAGCACCCAGTGTAGTTTTATGTGTATATCAGCAATCAATGATTGCCTTTTAAATTACAAAATCCAATTCATTTTAATTGTATACTATTTCTGAAATGACAAATGAATTGTAGAAATTGATTTCAAAAATACATTTTCATAACCCACAGCCATTCTATTTACCCTCCGTTGATACTCCATTTTGTAATGTCTAAATGAAATGTCAGTGTTGAATAATAAATGTTCTTCATAGTCAAGAGTTGAGATACCAGTGTGAATGATCACACTGTTCTAATTTCAGTGGTGAACATAATCATGACAGCAGCTTTTCCTGAAGCATGGGTATTAACAGAAACAACCTCTCGGATGACCACACGATGTGTTTGTCAAAAAACAACTGATAGGGGCTGGAGAGATGGCCTAGCGGTTAAGAGCACCGACTGCTCTTGCAGAGGACCGGGTTCGATCCCCAGCACCCACATGGTGGCTGAGAACCGTCTGTAACTCCAGTTCCAGGGGAATCCAACACCCTCTTCTGACCTCTGCGGCACTACATGACACAGGTGCACAGACCTGCATGCAGACAGTACATTCATATACATACAAAAATAAATTAAAAAATTATTTTTTTAAAAAAAAAACAACTGATAATTGAGGGGAGGTGTGGAAAGGGGAGGGGATCTAAGTACCATCAAACTACAGTGTATGGAAATTTCAAAAATTCAGCAAAACATTGAAAAGCATCGGGTAACCCTCACTGAAGCTTTCACAGTCTACATGTGTGTGGAGGTCAAGTGTGGGTATACATATTTTTCTTTCTCTTTTATATGTGTGATGTGTGCAGGTGTGCATGTGTGTGACTACATGACTACGTAAGTCTATGTATGCACCTGTGGGGGTCAGAGATCAACACACTGTTGTCTTCTATCTCTCTGCACCTTGTTTTTTTTTTTTTGAGATGAGAGATCATAGGCTCAGTTAGACTGGCTGACCAGTGAGTTCAGTGCTCCTTGTGTCTCTTCCTCTCCAGCAGTGAAGTAACACACATCTACCACTGTGTGTGTGCTGGGGATCCAAGTTCAAGTTGTCACATTTGTGCAGCAAGGAAATCATCCACTGAGCCATCTCCACAGCTCTGCAATATTCGTTTTTAAGAGATTCCTTAAGGGGCTGGAGACTCAGAGATCGAGTGCTGACTGCTCTTGCAGAAGACCTGGGTTCGATTCCCAGCACCCACATGGCAGCTAAGAACCATATTTAAGATGGGCTTGGTGGCTCTCACCTTTAATCCCAGCACTCAGGAGACTGAAGCAGGTGGATTTCTGTGAGTCAAAGCCAGTCTGGTCTATGGAGTGAGTCCCAGGCCAGCCAGGGCTACAGGGAGTCCCTGTCGCCCTCCCCCCCCCCACAAAAAAGAGATGCCTTCGGTATTTATTGTATGAATGGGATTGGACTTTATCAATATGAATAAACATTTCCTTAATGTTTATTAATCTTGCATAAAATTTTACCCCTTATTTATTTATTTATTTATTTTCATTATTTGTACTTTGAACCCCAGTTGACCTACTATCAAATCAGAGAGAAGTCTCTATTGATTACCTCTTCTATGCAGGGCATTTAATTCCTTGCCCTTCCTAAATCCATTTATCCATCTATCTTGTTCTAGTCCTTGACACCTGAAACCACGTAAATGTATATGACAAAAGGGATTTTGTAGATAGGATTAGCTTGTATTATCCATCTGTGTCTAATGTCACAGGTATCCACCAAAGTAATGAGCACACATCAGCTGTGGCTTGGAAGGGAGATGGAATTTTGGACAAATGTCACAGAATGATACAATATTGTCTACTGAATACAGAAACATACTATCTCAAGTTTCCCAATAAACCTCTACCCAGGCTCATAGACACAAACCCTCATTAAACTTAGTGAATCAAGAACGACGACAACAACAACAACAACAACAACAACAACAAAACCAGAAGAGATATGCCAGTAGGACAGGACTGGTTGAGAAGAATCAGCATCAATGAGAGGGGCTAAGAGAGGATAATGCAAAGTCAACACATTTGTATTTATGTATGAAAATTTCAAAAATAAATACCCAAACACATAATACATGAAAAAAAGTGTATTGCACCAGATGTAGTGGTGCATGCCTTTAATCCCAGCACTCGGGAGGCAGAAGCAGGTGGATCTTTGTGAGTTCAAGGTCAGCCTGGTCTCAAAAAAAAAGAAAAAAAAAAGAAAAGAGCATATTTCTTTGCCTGAATGTATAAACAAAATTACTCAGTAAATGTAGATTCCAACTATCTATTTTTTTTCCAAAGGTATCACAAACATTTTATTAGAATTTACATTATTATTCCCACAACCTAAAGGGAAGAGCAGAAAATGGCTTTCAGAGTCTACATTTTACATGCATAGCCTCTATTTCCTGAGTCCGTATGATTGTCATGTACAATTTTCCAATGAGCTCTAGAAGCATCGGTGTCTACTGAAAATAGATGTCTGTTTACAGATGCACACTGCCTGAAGAAACAATGCTGTAAACTTTACACTTTAGTCCCACTTCATTTCTGGAAAATAACTTTAACTTCAATAAAGAATAATGATATGAAGTACACATAATGTTTATTCACTTATGAAGCTAGTTCATCCCTAATTTAAGGAGGCAGGATTCTGTGTATCTGAGATACAGAGGAGGAAACAAGTACCTCTATAAAATCTCAGGGGTCTGGATGTTACTAAGCTGTTCTGACTGGTAGGCAGGTAGACAGCAAACAAGATGCAGAAAATAACTACAGCTTTACTGGGATCTTTCTGTAATAACATTGGGAGAACAACAAACAAAGTAATTGCAAATTACAGCACATTGTGATTAATCTTCGTGATAGAGAAACAAAGCAGACCTGTGAGAACATAGATTACAAAAACCTATAGTGTGTGGGAAAATGAAGCCAGCGTTCTGAAGTAAAGCACGGCATTTATTTATTTAGAGATATGATCAAATGATTCACATTCAGTAAGGACAGCATTGGTAAAGGAAGAGGTCCACTGATCATCCTGGATATTGATAGGAAAGGATTTTGGAAACTGTAACATGGAAAGGGAACAATTTTATTTTTTACCAAAGACACAATTATATATATATATATATGATAGATGATAGATGATAACATGTGTACATCCATGTATGCATGCATATCTAAAGGTGCATAATTTATAATGTATTTTAAGTGTAGTGTGGAGAGTTGAATGTGCCGAGAGACTAGTGTGAAGCTACTATAAAAGGAAAAGCTATTGGAATGTTTCAAGAAAAAGAAAATATTCTAAATTAGGACTAGAGCTGTAAGAATGAAAAGAAACCGAGTTTACAGTGGCTCTTATGAGTTCACTCCCATTGAGACAGTTCACATGTGAACTTGTGGCAGTGCTGGAATCAGGCATGGGACCCATGCCCACTCAGACAAGGTCTTAGAGTGGAGCCAGAGAAATGGGTAGGGGACTGGCACTGGACTGAGAACTACCTGAGACTGATTACTGCCGATCTATTTGCACAGAAGGACATTTTGGTTCAGGAGCTTGACTGTATAAGGCTTAGTTTGGATGATGTAATGCATGAATTTTGATGGGGACTGGAGCATGGGGGAACTGGGTTTGATTGGGAACTATATGAGATGTACAAGATAAAAAAAGGAAAGAGACAGAGTAAGAAATGAAATGTGGGATATAATGATTGGGGTAACCAGAAATGTTTATTGCATTTAGTATGGGCTACACTACACAAATGACTCCCACAGGGCAGGCCAGATTATTGGAGAAAGTGCTCAAAGTACCTTATCATTCTATACTTACCTGAGAATGGCCCACATAACCTAGTATAGGAGTCACCATAATTAAAAGGATAGCAGGAAATGGTAGAAGTGTAATGTTTTATTGAACACTGTAGTGTCCATGGTTATGGCAAGCTGAAGGTTAAAAACAGATGAAAAGAGAGGAGGATTTGGGGAGGGGAGGACGCATTTTTGGTTATGCAAGATGGGTAAATTCTGAGCACCTAAGGAGTGTGCTTATGACTAGAGTCAATTATATACTTGAAACTTGCTGAGAGGGTGGATCTTACACACACATAGAGGACACTCTGGGGTTATGGATGTGAATTGACTGGATCTTGACATACATAATTAAAAAATATTTTATTTATTGTTTCATGTGTATAAGTATATTGCCTATATATGTGTAAGTGCAACTATGTTGTGAAATGCTCTCAGAGTCAGAAGAAGTTGTCGAAATCCCTGGAACTGGAGTTGTGGAGAGTTGTTAGCCACCAAGTGAGTGCTGGGAATTGAACCCAGGTCTTCTGCAAGAGCAGCCAGTGCTCTTAATGCTGAGCCATTTCTGCAGCTGGATGTATATAACTTTTATTCATTAGTTATGCATCAGTAAAGCTGAAAAGTCATAGCTGATAGAGCTGGCAGAATGTCTTGATCGCATGCATTCTTTCTGAGGGCTGCAGTTCTAATGAGGTTGTTATGAACCCTTTTTACTTGAAAGTAATTCAAGTAGTAGAAAAAGCACAAGGATGCCTAGAATGAGACAGAAATCCAAGGCGATGCTGAATTCTCTTTCCGTATCTCCAGATCTCACAAGGTTTACTTACAAAACCAAAGAAACTAAAAATAAGCAAACAAGAGCACACTTCCCTTTGAACCTCTTTTAACACTGCCTTAGAAACTCCTTTCAACAGACCAGCCTTCCACACCTTAATCTTCATGTACATTTTGCATCACTTTGATTCGTAGGTATCCAAAGCCTCTGAAATTCATCACTCTCCACTGACATCCTAGTAATTTATGTCACACCCTTTACTAAACATTAAATTAAAAGCAAATGCATGCAGGGTTTCTTCATAAGTGACACATTGATAAGGAATTCAGTTTTCTTTGCTGAGTGCAAACTTTAGTACAAAGTATATGATGCCTTGTAATGAATTTTACTTATTCATATATTTTTCTTTCTAGGTCAAATTACTTTTTTATGATATGTGTTTTTTAAGTAGGTCTGAATAAATGTGGTTATATTTTAATATTTTGATAGGATTAAAATAAAATATAAAATAAAAGAGAACCTGTTGTAAGAGTAATTTTAATCCTTTTATTCATGAGTGAATAAATGGATAAATAAAGAAAAGGAAGCATCTTGAGAGTATGCACAGAGGAGACAGCACATAGTTCATTCCGGAAAAATACTCAAAACCTGATAGTTTAAACATGGCCAAACATGTATGATTTCAATAGAAATAGTGGAAGAAAATTTTCAGAAACAAAGCAAATAAAGGAATTAAATAATGTTTCATGGAAGGCATGAAAGTTACTAGGTTAAAAAGTTAAAACAATCAGGAAACAAAGAAAGACTGAATAATTTGGGTAAGGTCACTGAACAACTAATTCAGAACAGATTAAAACAACATATCACCAAATATTAAGAAATTCTCTTTAGTAATTTAATTATGCGATTTTAATAATATTGACAGAAAATGCTGAGCTGTACCAAAACAGATGAGACTTTCCAGGATATTTTATTTAAATCCAGACAATTAAGAAATTATAGGAAAAAAAAAAAAAGAAATGATGGACTTTGAGGTAGCTCAGTGGGCAAAGACACTTGCTAACAATCCTGAAGACCTGATTAGAACCCCAGGATCCACATGGTGGAAGAACTCCTGAAAAATTTTTAACAGCCACATCTTCTCTCTCTCTCTCTCTCTCTCTCTCTCTCTCTCTCTCTCTCTCTCTCACACACACACACACACACACACAACTGAAATAAATATAATTTAAAAAATAAAAGTCATGAAAGAATCAACTCATTCTAAGACTTTTACAACAAGACCTTAAGAAAAATAATAGATATTTCTTGTCTTTCAGTTTTCTAATTAATACAGGAAATAAAAATTCATGAAAATAAATTTTAACATGAACATAAAACCTGGGGCATAATAAATAGCCAACATACTCTTTGAAAAGATCAGTGAATAATAAATTAGTATCAATATAATTAATACATTGTTTTATATTTAATTAAGAAGATTTCATTTTTTTCTCTAAGAGAAAGTTCCAGTGATTATTAATATATTGCCCTTAATGTCTACCTTTAAAACCATACAGGCTCGGGGCTGGAGAGATGGCCTAGCAGTTAAGAGCGCCAACCACTCTTACAGAGGACCTGGGTTCGATCCCCAGCACCCACATGGCGGCCGAGAACCGTCTGAAACTCCAATTCCAGGAGAACTCCAGTTCCAAGGGAATCCGACACCCTCTTCCGACCTCCACGCCACTGCACTACATGGGTGCACACACTTGCATGCAGACAGTATATTCATACACATAGAGAAATAAATAAAAAAATTAAAAAAATAAAACCATACAGGCTCAGATTCAAAGTCATTTCAATATACATTCTCATTTATTAACGGCCATCAGGTCCACCTGAGTGACCACTCATGCTTTTCTGTCCATTTGAAGACAGGAACTTTCAGCCATCATGCAAGTACATATAAGTAAACAAAATCGTATCCTGATAAATAGCCTGCTTGGAAATACCAAATCCCTTGGTATTTCCATAAAAATCTTTCTATAAACAGTAAATTCATTAAGGTACGTAGGTCCCAAATTGGCATGATGTATTAATATTGCTGTTATGTTAATGCAAGTGGAGTTATTTTGACACAAATCATCCCCCAAAGGAAAGTTTTTTAATTCATTGACAACTGGGAAATTATCAGTTCTTAGTAGATGTTATTTGACTCTGTTAAAATAGAAGTTAATTAATAGGTTCCTGTAGGTATTCTGTTGAGGGGACTCATTTTTGCACTCTAGTTTCTGGGCTCATAAGGGTTAAAAACCCAGAATGAGCAGCCAGGCTATGTACCAATCTTGGTTCTATCACTTACTATGTGTCTAACTAAGAAAATATACTTTACCTGTCAGAGGCTCTGGGTCTTAAATGGGAAATGGAAGTAAAACCACATAGCTCAAAAAGCAGTTTGAATCTTTGTTGTATGACAGTTTCCTTTTGGTTGAAAGCAGAGCTCCAAGGTTGCAGCTTTTTTGATTCTCTATTTGTGCTGGGGTGAGGCTTTGTGGTGCCCATGCTTTTGAGTTATCCCTCCTCCTGTAAGTAACTTCATCCATACTTCTATCAATAATCTCAATAAAAACTCATTGGTTCCCCAAGTTAGACCTTGGTGCCATTGTTACTTGGTTCTGTAATGTATTCCTTTCCAGGGTGAGAAGACATGTGTGCCGCAGCCCCAGGGAGAACCTCTTAGACAGTAATCTTCCACTAATACTCAAAGAGTATTTAAAGTCATAGTTGGTAAAAAATAAGAGAGAACCGTGGCTGGAGAGATGGCTCCGCAGTTAAGAGCTCTGGCTGTTCTTGGAGAGAGCAAGACCTGGTGGCCAATGACTGTCCATAACTCCAGCCCCAGGGGTTCCAACACCCTTTTCTGACCTCTGTGGCTACTGCACAACACAGATTCACTTACATTCATGTAATACATTCATACACATAAATTAAAAAATAATAAATAAAATTATGATGCATACTCATTACCTTGAAGTCTCCTAGTACAGGTTATTTTATTCTTTTTCATGCCATTGAGCAAGGACTGGTCAAAGGACTCTGATAGATACTCCACAATTTTTTTTACCAATCTATGTATATTTTGCCAATTTATGTGTATGAAATGAAGTATCTATGATGTATTCCTTAAGTGAAAAAAACCCACATTTTCACCAGGTGTGGTGGTGTACACCTTTAATCCCACACTAGGGAGGCAGAGGCAGGCATATCTCCAGTCTGGTCTACACAGTGAGTTCCAGACCAGCTGGGGCTATAGGGAGACCCTGTCTCAAAAAGACCAAAAAGTACTACAACAAAAAACCACATTTTTATTTTTAAATTTATTTATTTATTTATTTATTTATTTATTTATTTATTTATTTATTATGGGTTTGAGTGTATTGCCTGTATGTATATAAGTACACCTGTGTCATTCAGTGCTTGTGAAGATCAGAACTGTGTCAACTCCTTTGGAGCTAGAGTATATACAGTTGTTAGCTGCCATGTGGGTGTTGGGAACCAAACCTGGGTCCTCTGCAAGAGCATCCAGTGCTCTTAACCACTGAGTCATCTCTGCAGGCCCATGAAGAAACACATAGTTGAAACGTCCACAAATCATTTGAGACTAGACACTCTTCTTCACAAGACCATCAAAGGCCACTGCAGAGGTCACCATCTACTCCTTTTTCTCGGTGCATGTGCTGCTAGAGACAGAAAGCACATCCAATGGTAAAGGAAGACAGGAACAGTGAACATCCAGTTACAATACTGATGCCAAGAAAGGATCAGAAAAAATACCAGGGCAGCTTTAAAAGTTGTAATTCTCACTGGGCATGGTGGTGGCACACACCTTTAATCCCAGCACTCAAAAGGCAGAGGCAGGTGGATGTCCATGAGTTCAAGGACAGCCTGGTCTACATAGCTAGCGAGTTCCAGGACAGTTGGGGCTACCGGGGACCCTATCTTGAAAAGAACCCCCCCTCAAAAGTTGTAATTCTCTCATGACACTAAGGTAATATTTTGGTATTGACATAGGACTAAGTAGTTTATATTACAATTTGACACTTATTAAATTAAGTCTGCAGCTAAATGATAACCTAATGAAGGAGATATGGAAGTATTCTAAAATTTAAATTTCATAAAAGCGACAATATATTTTCCTTTTTAAAAAAAGTGCAAAAGGTAAAATATTTAGTAAATCAAATTACAGGAAGCTATTTTATCATTAGCCTAAGTTAATTCTTTTTGAATTATCTCCCAAATATTGCCAAATTATCTTCCAAATAGTGCCCGTTTGAATTTGAATAAATTAATTGGAAGTGCTACTTATAATTGCTTGTCCCCTTTGAAAGACAATCAAATGTTTGGATCCTTGGGGCATCATTAAACAAAATGAAAATCATCCAATTGATTCTTTGGTTTGATGTACATTAGGGTAAGACAAAGCCTCAAATATATCAGAGCTAAGCTTATTTCTCAACCTGTAGGAATAATTTTATTTGAGATCCTGTCACATCTTATCTGATTTAAACTCTTGGCCAGCAATGATCTCTTTTCTGAAGCATTCATGGACCATTGTTGTCTTTCTAAGAAATACAATTGTCATACTCAAAATAAGATCATCAATTTGTTGTTGTAGTTATCTTACAAATAGAAATGACTGCTGGTTCTGCCCCAGAACAAAATACTTGTTAATATCATTGGCAACATGTTTCAAAGCTCCAAAATACAGATAGCAGGGTTTATCTCATTATCCATATATATACCTCCTATGTTTCAGTTACTTTTTTAATCCAAAAGTGTTAAAGGAAAGGTCAAGTTAAGGGAAAGAAAGCATATTCATCTATCTTTTATACAGTACTTTTCTATAATTATTATTTCACTAGTGTTCTTAATCTCTTACAATTTTCCATTTATAAATTAAGCCTCATCATGATTTGTTAATATCCACAGGTTCAGGAACTCACTGGGGGGGTCTTAGAAGGGCAGTGTCACAACATGGATAGATCACATTCCAACTTTGCTCAGAAATCAGAACACCTTACACTGGTTTTCCAAGCCACTTCCCATCTTTTGGATCTCTTCTTGTCTTGTCATTTACTAGCTGCTCTGTCCGCTTCAGTTGGCCACACTAGTTTATTTTGGTTTTCTTTTTTTTTTAATGTCATTATGATTTATTTTTATTTTTTTATTAATTAATTTATTTTTTATCAAATCTAGACCCGTGTCCTCCCCATTCCCCCACCCCACCAGAGCTCATGCATTCTGCCAAATATGCTTTTCATCTCTCTCAGTCTTTCTCAATACTTTCCATGTGGAAGTTGACTATTTTGAGCATAAGTTCAGTGCTTCAGTCAGTTCTTCGATGCAGTCCTTTCTGTTGTTGTTGTTGTTGTTGTTGTTTCCAATATGCATCACTCCCAACTGCTTTGGACAAAAGCTCAAAGGGCCATGCACAAGAAATACTTACAACTAGGTAATTGGCACTAGCATCCACAGATGAGGGATACCATTTGTCGTTTGTTTTTCTGGGACTATGTTACTTCACTTAGCATGATGTCATCTAGCTCCAGCCATTTTCCTGCTCATGATGTTGTCTTTCTTTACTGCTGCATAGAACTCCATTGTGTAGATGTACCACATTTTCTCTATCCACTCATCAGTTGAGGGGCATTTGGGTTGGTTCCAGCTCCTTGTTATTGTGAAGAGAACTGAAATAAACATGGCCGTGCATGTATCTCTGCAGTGGGGTGAGTCTTGAGCATACATGCCCAGGAGCGATATGGCTGGGTCGGGTGGCAAGTTCATTCCAAGTCTTCCATGGGTTCTCCACATTGCTTTCCATAGTGGCTGTACGAGTTTACATTCCCACCAGCAGTGGACGCGTGTTCCCCTTTCCCCACAACCTCTCCAGCACTTGGTATCATTTGTTTTCTTGATCCTAGTCAGTCTTATTGGAGTAAGATGATATCTTTTTTTTTTTTTGTGGGAATACTTTAAAAATCTTATTTTGGTTTTCAGACTCCATAACCTCATCTGATAGTTGGGCTTTTCCGTTGGACTTGCTTTGCTGGTCTTAAGTTCCTGGATCCCAACCATTCATATTCATGATAAAATGTGACTCATACTTCATGATAAAACATGACTCAGAATCACATACTGGAATCTATAGCTTGATTTCAATCTCCTTGAAGTGAGCACCTAGGTTTTCCTATATTCCCCCTGACACCTCCAATGCCATCGAACATTCTAGATGCCCACTGCAGTACTTGGAATTAACGCATACCATGGATAAATAGTACTATAGGCAGATAGATAAATTTTATTCTTTTTTATGTATATTTTTATTGAGCTTTTGTGAATTTAATATAACAAATTTTAAAAATAATTTTTATTGACTTTTTGCATATTTCAAGCAGAATATATCAATCAATTTTAATATGACCAAGATTTATTGTATGCTATAATTATCATATAATAAATCTTGATTCTATTTGGACTCCCTCTACCATCTGCAAGTCCCACAGCTCCCTGAATGGATTTCATACATTCTGTCATATATGTTAAGACCTATCTGGTCAAGCTTTCCAGATGTCCCTCAGTGCCAGTTCATCCACAGGAGTCTAGTCAGACTATATGGAATCTTTCCTTTAAAGAGGAGCTATTCTCTCTTATCCAGCAATACTCAGTTGCCAATAGCTCCTTGGCTAAGTTTGGGGCCTGATGTTCCTTTCTCCAGTTCTATGTTGGGTTTTTGTCTGAATGAGTCAGCATGGGACTTATGCATGCTGTCACCACTGTTGGAAGTTCATATGAGCAAGTTCCCAGAGGCCTGGAAGTCTCCGTTTCCTGATGTTCATGAACCAATCCTGGCTCTTAGAATCTCTCTGCACCTTCTTCTGCAATGGTCTCTGAGCCATAGATGGGCAAAGTTTAATATAGGAGTCTTATCCAAGGACACACACTCTGCATACTTTTTATTCTTTCTAACAATGCCACATAGTAAATAGCATCATGCTTTTATGTCTAGCAAAGTACAAACAACGTGATTATTCCTGATTGCAAAACTATTATTTTCCCATTTAACTTCTAAAATGGTCAAGAAAGAAAAATACTCTGATATTCTAAGTACAATTCACACCATTTATATCTCAGGCAGTCTGCACCATTCAGGATGATTTTATTTGACATAAATGGTTATTCATTCATTTTCCTTAAGTGAACCTTGATGTGTAGTCCTTTGTAACTTTGGAAGGTTCTGTGTGTTATTTTGGTAAACAACTTCTATTTTTGTCTTACAAAGGCTTCTCCCTAACAGTAGAACACTTATCTTCCTGTGTTCACCCTGACTGTCTTGACTGACAGTTTTCCAGGAGGATCTCAAGTCAGACCTCTTTGCAAGCTTTTCCTGGACTCTTCAGTAAAGCTTGCCTTGTTGGTATAATATAATGCTGTGATATAAGCACTTCTCTGGCACCTGCACTGCTACCTGTATTCATGTGTTGATTTTCCAATGGAGACTATGCATTCAATGAGAGTAACAAGACATTTTATTTACCTGTAACATAGTCTGCAACTGATATTTTCAGAAAAAATTATAAAATTCCTATTATTGATAAGCAAAATGAGATCTGGTTATTGAATTGATGTAATATAGTAAACTTTATAGTATGAAGTTTATTTCCCAAGTAAAATTTTAATTATACTTTTAATATACCTTGACTATATAAACTTTCATATTAATGATGCTTAAAGGATGGCAATCTAGCTCAGCAGTAGAGATTTGCCTGATGTGTGTGAAGGCCTAGGCTCACTCTCCAGTAGCACACGCGCACGCGTGCACACACACGCACACACACACACACACACACACACACCTCTTTTGATCTGTGTGTGGTGGTATATGTCTGTAATCCCAGCACTTGGGGAATATGGAAGCAGAGGATTAAGAATTGAATTCTAAATTTAGTGGCTCAGAGGATTCACATTTACCTGGGCTGTATGAGACTGTCTCAGAAAACAGGAAGAAACCAACGAAATTCCTTGAGAAATATAAATAACAGAGGGAGTGTTTTATGTAGTTAGCCCTTAAAGTTGTCATCCACAGAGGCAGGCAAATGTTTAGAATAAGTCACTGACAGTCAATGGTAGTGTTTCTTTTTAAAGGAATGATATTCTGAATTATCTGTTATGTACACATTTTGATTAACTGTTTGCACCCACTACTTTTGAGACAATGTTATTTTAAGCATTTTCTCAGTGTGTCGTGCAGCCAATGATTAAACCGGAAGTCCCAGCGTGGGAACTCTACTGTGCTTCATCACCAACCATCTTTTTCATGGAAAGCTTAGCTTTCTGCACATCATTTGCTTTCATCTGTATGTGTTTCTGCAGCTGGAAGGATGCGTTCTTTGTTATGTAACACTTGCTTTGTTATGTAACATCTTCCATCTCACAACTCATCTTCAGAACAAGTAAAGATGTAAAATCCAATTCTTTGCTCTTAACTCCCCACTCATCTGTTACTGGGATGCTCTGCACTACGGCGCTTGCTACTGCTGGCTCAGAGATTCTCCTTTCCCTGATGCCTAGAACTCTTCATGATTTTTTTTTTTTAATTACATTCATGGGCTGGAGAGATGACCTAGCGGTTAAGAGCGCCGACCGCTCTTGCAGAGGACCCGGGTTCGATCCCCAGCACCCACATGGCGGCCGAGAACCGTCTGAAACTCCAATTCCAGGAGAACTCCAGTTCCAGGGGAATCCGACACCCTCTTCTGACCTCCGCGGCATTGCACGACACGGGTGCACAAACCTTCATGCAAACAGTACATTCATACACATACAGAAATAAATAAAATAATTAAAAAATTACATTCATTTGTGTGTGTGTGTGTGTGTGTGTGTGTGTGTGTGTGTGTGTGTGTGCATTCCACAGCCCACCTGTGGAGGTCAGAGGTCAGCATTCAGGAGTCTCTTCTTCTACCTATGGGCCCTGGAGATCAACTCAGAGTGTCAGGTTTGGAGGTTTGGTGGGACACACTCTTGCTCACTGAGTCATCTTATAGACCCTGGACTCTTCTCTCTTGACTGTTGGAGTTCCCATTTCCTACTACTGTTTCACACCTCTCAAAGCAAATCCAACTTCCAGTACAATAGCCAAGTCTTTCTGTATTTGAGAGTGTGACTCTTCCTTATTTCACATTCTGATTATATTTAAAGTATAAAAGCATGTAGTGCAGAGGGGAGAAGACCTGGGTTTGAGCTCCAGTTTTTCCCTCAGAAATGAATGAAAGAATCTGAGTAGGCTACTCAGATTTCCTGGTTTTTCAAATAGGTATTTAATAGTTCAAAATAAGATGATATATGTAAGTATGAGGCCTATAATAAAATCTCATTTGATTACATTCCTTTTATCAATTTCTACTGGGCTTATGTTTTTAACTATGCATTTGGTCTGTGTATGTGTTCACACACACAGTTTTCTTGGTTGAAAATCTTATCATTCCAATTTAAATATTCCTAGAGTGTGTATTGAGCCATTGAAGTCACTGAAATTTCTTTTCTCTTTCTATAGAAATACCTAAGTATGGTTTAGGAAACAATTGGGCTCAGGAGAGAGATGACTCAGTGGATAAAAAGCCCTTGTCAAACAAGCACATGGCCCAGAGTTCAGATCCCTAGACCCTCCATAGAAGTGAACAGGCTTGCCTGTCCACAGTAATTCCAGAACTGGGGCTTCTTGGAGCAATCTGTGTAACAAAACTAGCTGGAACTTGTGACCTCTGGGCTCCTTGAGATCTTGTCTTGATATGTAGTATGGGAAGTGTGTCAGCAAGAAACTCAGTGTCAACTTTCAGGCCTCCACCAGTATATAGACACATGTGCATGAACCCATACACAAATATGCACCCATGTATACATGAGCATCTATAAACATACACCCACTGTCCAGGCACACCCACACAAACATATATACTTATTAGTTAAAATAAACAAAAAATTAAAAAGAGTGGAAGCGTTTGTTTTCAAGTCCTGTAATTACAACAAAGGAAAATCCATCTTCTTATCCCTCCCTAACCTCTGTCGTCAGAGTGCAAGTTCAAATACATTTTAAAAAGTCCCATGTCTCAGCATCCAAACTTGATGAATATGAGGAGTGTCCCATGATTTATACAGTGCTCTTTTATTTTCCTTTATACCTGCTGGAATATATGAAAGAACTTTCCAGATACACATTATTTCTTCAGCTTATATATTAATTTTCATAATAATTAAGTATAAATTTCTGGAAAATATGTGGACATCTTCTTATGCTCTATGATGCATTTATCTGACCTAAAAATTTGTTTTGCCCAGTAGTCAGCCAAATATTCAATCTTTTTGTATGGATCTCTACATAACTATTTTCCCTAAAATACTGCATGAATCAGAATCAGGTTTAATTTAAAGTCTCAATTTAGAATAGTCTAAAGAGGATAGAGACTGTAACTCAAACAAAACTGTTTTGAACTAATTTTCTGGCTTAGTTTAGCATCTCTGAATAACAGACTTCTATTTCATTGTATGCAGTAAGGCTTTACCTATAAACAAAAATGGAACTACGTTTTTGTTTACTCATACTCTTTCTGGCTTTCTTGTCAGTAGAATGTTTTCCTCTTTAAGTTATCTATTGGCAAGCCGAGTATTACTTAATAATATTCTTAATGTTTTTTTATTATATTCTCTAAGAATAATCTGGTCCGTCTTTGTAAAGTAATATTAATCCTCTCAGCGTCTATTATGGTGTTTCTTGCTCTACCTTTCTCATGTTTATATGTAAACATTTAAGATTTATTTTTAGTTGTGTGTGTGTGTGTGTGTGTGTGTGTGTGTGTGTTTGTTCACATGAGTGGAGTTGTCCATGGAGGGCAGTGTTGGATCCCCTGGAACTGGAGTTAGAGGCAGTTGTTAAGTCAGCTGGCATGCATGCTGGGTACTGAACTTGGGTTCTTTCCAAATAATTAAGAGCTCTTAATTGCTGAGTCATCTTTCTAGGCCCTATACTTTTGGTTTATACTTCCCAGGAAGAGAACATATGTTATTTCCAAAATTATGACTAGGTCTACTTTGCCTTCGATATAAATTCATTTACAGTTTGTTCCTAAACTTTATTATCACAATAAAGCAGCTCTTGTCACTGATGTGCCAATGAATAGAAATTTGTTTTGAAAACCCTGGGATTTTCCATTGCATTTGTTGGTCCTGCTATGACAGCCTCTTCTATTCCACCCTTCTCTGATTAACATGAAGTAGTTTGTGGTGATTCTCTGTTGGTGGGAATGCAAACTCGTGCAACCCTTATGGAAAGCGGTACGGAGAATACTTAAAATACTCAAATTAAACCTGACCTGGTCATACGCCTCCTGGGTATATACCTACAAGACTCATCCGACCACAGAGATACATACATATCCATGTTTATTGCAGCTCTCTTCACAATAGTGAAGAGCTGGAAGCCTTCAACCGATGAGTGAATAAAAAAAATGTGGTTCATCTACAAAATGGGAGTTCTATGCAGCTGTAATGACAGAGGACATCAAGAACTTTGCAGGTAAATGGATGGAACTAGAAATCCTTATGCTAAGTGAAGTAACACAGTCCCAGAAAAACAAATGACTAGTGGTATCCCTCATTTGTGGATGCTAGCACCAAATCCCTAGTTGTAAAGCAAACTGAACGTGTTAATGTTCATTTCTTTTTATTTGAAAGCAACTGTATGGTTGAAATGTGAATCCCTTAATGGGCTCTAGAATTAACATACCACTTACTTTCAGACTTTGTGATTTTGTTATATGTGTGGAGGGTATATATGTGAATTCCTAAACATGTTTTGGAATTAACTTTTAGTTTATTTTCAGAAGTCATAATTTTGGTATATGTGTGACATGTCTATACATACATGCATTTTTAGAGCAATAGAAATTGGAGGTAAAAACAACAAAATGACTGGGTCAAGGAAGTGACTGAAACAGTAAACGTCTGCCCCAAACTATAAACCTCTGAAAAGAAAAACTTTAAAAAGACTGAGAAAAAGATGCAAGACATGTATGGCAGAATGCATGAATTTGGGTGAGTTGGGGGTCATGGAAGGGGGAATGTGTCTAAATTGGATTGAGAAATGTATGAAATGCAGAAACTTCAATAAAAATATTTTTAAAAAATCTGTCTTCCCATAGGCTTGTCTCCCATATGACCTAGTTCCATAGTATAATTTACTCTTGAATTTCTGTGCAGACATTGTTTTGAGAATCTTATTGCTCTGTTTTCGTGTACTCTGCACTTCAGTATTTCTTCATTTTCTCTCATTCTCTTTTCTCTCTCATGACTGTCTGTCCCTCCCTCTCTCTTTCCGTCCCTCTTTATCTTCCTCCTTCCTTCCCTTCCTCCCTCCCTCCCTCCTTCCCTCCCTCTCACCCTATTTCCCTCCATCCTTTCCTCCTTCCTTCTCTGTAAATTCCTCCATCCCTTACAGCTAATTTCCTAGGAAAAATAATTGTAACAAAAATTTTTCTATGTTCACATATATCTGGGATTACTTCTATTATGCTTTTATCCTTTAGTGATGTTTGTTCTGCTTGTAGTATACCTAGCACAGAGAAGCCTGGGATGAACTCTTTCCTTATACCCTTAAAGTTGTTTCCCAGTCTCTTATCCAGTATTTATAATCATGAGAATTTAGATGACACTTTGAATCTCATTCTTTGTAGGAAACCTCTGTTTCTCTTTCTTAAGCTTTTATCTTCTCTTCTTTAGCCCTCAAGTTCTGACTGATTTTCAATATTGCTATCCTTTTATTGGACACTCAGTGGCTGTTTTGATCTGGAAACCAATACCTTTGAGTTCCAAAGAATTCTATGTACATTCTTATTCTTTCAAATTAATTTTCTTCCTCATTTTATTCTTTTTATCTTTGTCCTAGGAATTAGTCATAACTCCTAAATTGATTTTCCCTGAATTTTTTTCTGACAGTTTCTATTTTATCTTGTAAAACTGTTCTACTTTTGGAAATTTTTTGACCTTATATTTTGGTGCTTCTATTCTTCTTTAATGTCAGCTCTGTTTTTAGCTTCCATAGTGAGTTTCTTGTTCCAGTTCCATTTTGTGTTCTTATTTTATTGTCTGTTGACTCTTTCTAAAGACAGTAACTGGAGATTTAGCTTGTCCTCTGTCTATTGCAGTAGGTGGTTACTGTCAGTCCACTAAACTCTAATTACTCTTGAAAAGCTTAATATTTCATTTTATTTATTTTTATTTTTATTTTCATTTTTATTTTTTGGTCTTTTCGAGACAGGGTCTCCCTGTACTCCCAGCTGTCCTGGAACTCACTCTGTAGACCAGGCTGGCCTTGAACTCACAAAGATCCACCTGCCTCTGCCTTCCGAGTGCTAGGATTAAAGGCTTGAGCCACCATGCCTGGCAAAAAGTTTAATATTTTAAATTAGCGTCCTACCATGCAGTTCTGGTGTATAACCAAGAGGATAGGCAATGGTCAGTATTATTTGAGGGTCGTGGTCAACATCTTCTAAAAACGGAATCCATTTCTGGCTTTGAAATTTGTTTGTGTTTATTTTAATTATCATATTATATACAGAAAGGGAAACATCCCTTCCCTTTGTTATAGGATAGCTTCTATTTAAACCACCCATGAGTTGTGGGTTTTCATATGGCCTGTTCTAAAGGCCACTTTAATTACCTATCCCTCCCCATACTCCCTCCTCTGCCCTGCTTCACATTACTTACCTTGTTTAACCCTTTCTAGTCTAATGTTCCCCTTTCCCCCTTCATATCACTGATGAAGCCCCTCTCCACCCACCAATGGACTTTTATTAATTTCTTGATCTCTCTGAATTTTCTAATCAAAACATGCATATCTAAGTGGTCAAAGCTAGCATCCAGCTATGAGAGACAACATATGATATTTTTCTTTCTGAGTTTGGGCTACCTCAGTAGGATGACTGTTTCTATTTTTGTCCACTTACCAGTGATTTCATAATTTCTTTTATTTTTGTCTTTTTTTTTTTTTTTTTTTTTTTGGTATGGGGTCTCCAAGTAGCTCCAGGTGGCCTGGAACTCATTATACAGACCAGGTTGTCCTTGAACTCATAGATCAGCCTGCCTCTGCCTTCTGAGTGCTGGTATTAAAGTCATGTGCAACCATGCCCCGCTCATAAATATTATTCCATTGTATCACACCTTCAATGTGTACTCCTCAATTGATGGACATCTTTCCAATTTCTGACTATTATGAAAAAGGCGGCAATGTACATGGATGCACAGATATTTCTGCAATAGGATGTAAGGCTTTTGGGTGTAGGCTGGGTCATATGTCATGGGTCATATGGGCATAAATCTTTTGGGTGTAGGGTGGGTCATATGGTATGTCAATTTTCAAGCTTTTTGAGGACTTTCCACACTGATTTCCACATGGGTGCACAGTTTGCATCCCCAGTTACAATGGGTAAGAGTTTCACTTTATTCACATTCCCCTCAGCATTTGTTTTGTTTGTTCCCTGGATTTTTTTTCCATTCTGAGAGGGATAAGCTGAAATCTCAAATTAGTTTTCATCTGCATTTCCCTGAGGACAACAAACACTGACCATTTTTAAAGAGCTCCTCAGCCATTCTGTTTCATCTTTAGAGAATTCCTCGTTCAACATCTTGCTTCATTTTTAATTGCATTATTTTGGTGTTTAGTTCTTTGTATATTTGAGGTACTAACCCTCTGTCAAATGTCAAGGTGGTTAAGATTTTTTTCTCAGTGTATATTGGATATCTCTTCACTCAAATGATGGTACCTTTTGATGCTCAGAAGGTTTTTAGTATCATGTGGTCCTATTTGCCAATTGTTGGATTTAATGCATGGACTGTAGAAATTCTGTTCAGAAATTTTTGCTTGTAAGTTCAAATGTATTCCTTACTTTCTTTTCTAACAGTGTTAAGGTATTGGGTCTTATGTTGATCCATTTGGAGTTGAGTTTTGTGTTTGGTGAGAGACAGGGATCTAGTTCTTCACATTCTCTTCTCTTTCTCATGTCTGTCTTTCTGTGTCTCTGTCTCTTTCTATGTATGTGTGTGTGTGTGTATGAATTTGATCAAAACATATTATATGCATGTATGAAATTCTCAAGTAATAAAATGTATTAAAGATAGAGGAAGGAAGAAAGGGAGGGAGGGAGAGAGGAGAGAGATCTTTACAAGTAGAATTGTTCATGACAGGGCCAAATGTTCAGGACAATGTATAAATGCATTTTCAAAAGTATTTGGCACTTTTGGTGGTGTAGTGACAGCTATACTCTACCATGAAGGAGAAGCTTGGAAGGTGGCATAAAGGGCATTTGGCTAACCACCCCAGGAGCTGCCACACAGATGTGGTATGTGAGGAATGAGCTAACATATGGCAATCCCAGGTATTTCTATTTCATGAGTTTCCTCCTGACTTTGAAGAAACTAGAATCTGCTGTTGATCTTTGGCTAAATTTTTTTTTAATGTAGAGTTTTGTCTCTTTACTACTTATGTTACTGTGTTGGAGATTTAGGGAGAAGAGATTTATATGAATATTTCATCTGCCCTTTGGCAGCTTATATTTAGTTGGAACAGGAGATTTGACAGCCTATCAATTTTCCCCAATCCCATGTAACGTGAAAATCAAGAGTTCATTGCATTCTTCTTCTTCTCACAAACACCTCTCAGAAATAGCCTTAAAACAACATATCAAATACATCAAGAAGTCTTTACTCATTTCCCTCTGGAGTTTCCTTTGTAATATGATACATTATATTTTTACAATGTAAGAGAAAAAATGTGAATCCTGAAATATGATTTGGAAATAACATACAGTTTGTTTTCAGACGACATAATTTTTGTATAGGTGACACAAACACACACACACACACGTTGAAGAAAAACAAGTTGGAGGGAACAACAACAACAAGAACTGGGACAAAAAACTAACTGAAACAGTGAAGTTCTCCCTAAAACAATAATCCTCTGCTTTGAAAAAAAAAAAAACCTTTGGAGTTTTTAGCATCCCTTAGGTAAACTATCATATCATCTGCAGAAAGGGATAGCTTAACTTCTTCTTTTCTGATTAATTCTCCTTTAATTTTCTTATCTTATTGCCCTAGCAAGTGTTTCAAGCATTATGTTGAAGAGGAGTGGTGATAGAGGGCAGCCTTGCCAGGTTCCCACCTTTAAGGGAAATGGTTCCAATTTTTCTCCATTTAGGAGGATGTTGGCAGTGGGTTTGCTTTATATGGCTTTGATCAAGTTGAGGAATGTTTCTTTCAGTCCTATTCCCTCAAGGACCTTAAACATGAAGGGATGCTGGATTTTGTCAAAGGCTTTTTCTGCATCAATTGAGATGATCATGTATTTTTGTCTTTCAGTCCATTTATGTTTTACGATATTTATTGATTTACATATGTTGAACCATCCCTGGATCTCTGGTATGAATCCAATTTGGTCATGAGAGATGATCTTTTTGATGTGGGTCTGTATGCAATTTGCAAGTATTTTGTTGAGAATTTTTGCGTTTATGTTCATTCCTCCTAAACAGTTTGAGTAGCAATGGTTGTAGGACCTCATTAAATGTTTTATAGAATTCTGCCATGAAACCATATGGACTGGGGCTTTTTTTAGTTGGGAAGTTTTTAATTACATCTTCAATTTCCTCAAATATTATGGATCTGTTTAAACTGTCAGTCTCTTCTTGGTTAAGCTTTGATGGTTTCCAGGATTTCAGATATTCATCCATTTCTCTTAGGTTTTCAAATTTAGTGGCATATAGATTTTTGAAGTAATCCTGTATGATTGTCTGGATCTTTTCTTTGTCTGTTGTGATGTTTCCCCTTTCATCACTAATACTATTGATTTGGAGTTGGTCTCTCTTTTCTTTGGTTAACTGGGCTAGAGGTCTGTCTATTTTATTTTTTCAAAGAACCTGCTTTTGGATTCGTTGATTTTATGTATTGTTTTCTTTGTTTCTATTTCACTGACTTTTGCTCTGATTTTTGTTATTTCTTCCTGTCTGTTGCGTTTAAGGTTCATTTGTTGTTGTCTCTCAAGTGGTTTTAGCTGCAGTGTTAGGTCGTTTATTTGTTCCCTTTCTGTTTTTTTTGTGCGGGCACTTAGGGCTATAAATTTCCCTCTCAAGACTGCTTTTAAAGTATCCCACAGGTTTTGTTGTGTTGTCTTTTTCACTCAGTTCCATGAATACTTTTATTTCACTCTTATTTCTTCCCTGACCCATTCATTGTTCAGGATTGTGCTGTTTAGTCTCCATGTGTTATTGTAGCTAGTTGGACTTATTCTGGTGTTCATATTGAGCTTTATTGCACTGTGGTCTGATAGAATGCATGGAATAATTTCTATCCTTTTGTATTTATTGAGGTTCCTTTTCTGCCCCAGTATGTGGTCAGTTATGGAGAATGTTCCATGAGGTGCTGAATAGAAAGTATATTCTCTGGTATTTGGGTGGAATATTCTGTAGAAAACTTCTAGAAACGATTAAGAGCTTTAGTAAAGTGTTGGGCTACAAAATTAACCTAGAAAAATCAGTAGCCTTTCTTTATACCAACAATAAACAAGTGGAGAAGGAATATAAGACCTTCCCAATCACAATAGCCTCAAAAATAATGAGATACCTGGGAACAAACCTAACCAAAAGATACCAAAGACCTCTACAACAAAATATTTAAACCCTTGAAGGAGATTGAAAATGACATCAAAAGATGGAAAGACCTCCCATGCTCATGGATTGGGAAAATTAATATAGTAAAAATGTCCATTTTACTCAAACTGATATACAGATTCATTCGATCCCAATCAGAATCCCTATGAGCTTCTTCACATACTTGGAAAAAAATCATTAAATTCATATGAAAAACAAAAGACCCCAAATAGCTAAAGCAACCCTGAGTGAAAAATGCAATTCAGGGGGGATTGCCCAACCAGGCTTCAAACTATATTATAGGGCCATAGTAATAAGACAGCCTGATACTGACATAAAAACAGACCAGTTGATCAATGGAACAAAATTGAAGATCCAAACTTGAGCTCATACAATTTCAGCCACCTCCTTTTTGACAAAGGGGAAAAAAACCAAAAACCCTCAACGGAGGAAGGATAGCATCTTCAGCAAATGGTGCTGGCAAAATTGGATCATCATCTGTAGAAGAACAAAATTAAACCCCTACCTCTCACCCTGTACAAAAATCAACTCCAAGTGGATCAAACGTCTCAACATGATGCCTGAGACCCTGAAGGTGATAAAAGAAAACGTTGGCAACAACCTACAAGATATAAGTGTAGGAAAAGACTTTCCAAATCAGACAGGAAGTAAGGTCAACAGTTGACAAATGGGACCTCATAAAACTCAAAAGCTTCTGTACAGCAAAAGAAACAATCAAGGAGTTGAAGAGAAAACCCACAGAGTGGAAAGAAATCTTTACCACTGACACATCTGACAGAGCATTAATGTCGAGAATATATAAACTACTCAAAAAACAAAGAAGTAAGAAGACAAATGACCTACTCAGAAGATGGAGTAAAGAGCTGAACAGAGTCTTCACCAGTGAGGAATTAAAGATGGCTGAGAAACATCTTAAAAAGTGTTCAACATCATTAATAATTAAGGAAATGCAAATTAAAACCACTCTCAGATACCATCTTACTCCAGTATGGCTAGCTAAGATCAAGAAAACAAAAGACAACAGATGCTGGAGGGATTGTGGGGAAAGGGGAACACTCATCCACTGCTGGTGGGAATGTAAACTTGTACAACCACTATAGAAAGCAGTGTGGAGAACCCTTAAAAGACTCAGAATGAGCCTACCACTTGACCCAGTCATACCACTCCTGGGTAT
The DNA here is from genome assembly GCA_009823505.1 of Rhizomys pruinosus. NCBI lineage: Eukaryota > Metazoa > Chordata > Mammalia > Rodentia > Spalacidae > Rhizomys > Rhizomys pruinosus. Next base: position 279,659 of record VZQC01009178.1, on the reverse strand, counting down.
ATACCCCAAAGACTCATCCTACCTCAAAGATCCATGCACGTCCATGTTTATTGCAGCTCTCTTCACAATAACAAAGAGCTGGAACCAACCCAAATGCCCCTTAACAGGTGAGTGGATGACAAAAATGTGGTACATCTACACAATGGAGTACTGTTCAGCAGTAAAGAAAGATGGCATCATGAACTTTGCAGGTAAATGGATGGAGCTCAAAGCCATTATGCTGAGTGAGGTGACACAGTCCCAGAAAGACAAAAAGAGAATGGTTTCCCTCATTTGTGATGATAACACCAAATCCCCCAGATAAAAGGCAAGCTGAAAGACATTATGGTTATATTTCTGTTTATCTGAAAGCAACTATGTTGTTATAATGTGAATCTCTCAATGGGCTCTAGAATCCACCCACCAATTATTTTCAGACTCTGTAATTACTGTATATGGGTGGAGAATATGAATCCATATTTTAGAGTAATATATAATTAATGGAGGAAAATGTGAATTCCTAAACATAAAAAAAGACTGAGAGAAAGATGCAGGACAGTTATGGTAAAATGCATGATCTGGGATGGGATTGGGTGGCGGGGGGCATGGAAAGGGAAATGAGTCTCAATTGGACTGACAAATGATGTATGAAAGAATTTAATAACAATATATATAATTAAAAAATATAGAATAAGCAAACTATCAAAATTAAAATTCAGTTCTTTTATCTTCTTTATCCCTTAAACTCATGGCAAACAGCAAGCAAATTCACCCACACTTCATATTTGAACACTAAAAATGTTCATCCATTTCTACCCAGATTTCAGAAATATTCTGCTACTTGTCATGAGGAAAGAACTGAGAGTTTTTAAATGAAAGTCTATGACATTCCTACTAACATTCCCACACCTTTTAAATTCTAGTATATTTCTGAAATATCTTGTTAGTTTTCATCTAAAATATTTGAAGTGAGAAAATTTTTGTAAGAAGTTTTGAACATTGATAATCAGTGTAAAGATACAGTAAAACATAAAATAATTTTAGATAGACTTTATTTTAATCTTTCGATTTTTAGATCTTTTCGAGGCAGGGTCCCTTTGAGACAGGGTCTTCGTGTAGCCTCTGCATTCTGAGTGCTAGGATTAAAGCATGTGCCACCACGCCCAGCTTCTTTTGATTATTTTTTGAACCAAGGTCCTGTGTATTCTAGACTTCGAAGTCCCTATGTAGCCAGGATGATTACAGATGTATTCTACCACGAACAGCATGTGCAGTGTTCGCTATAGCCCAATGTTTTGCAAGTGCTAGGCACACACTGTACCAAGTGACCTACATCCTCGGCTCACTTTTATTTTCAGTTTTTAAGAGGAGTTTCAGGTTTACTTTAAAACAAAAGTAGTGTCATCATATATTTTCTTTAATTGCTTCCACCAGGAATTTCAATCTTGATTAAATACTTCAGTTTTATATTTCTATTTTGTATTTCATGCTCCTCCTATTCCACGCACACCAAGATGCACATTTCTATCAAAGACTACTGCGATTAAGACTCTCAAATAAATCTGTGTTTTTGTAGTTACTGACTGAAATGGAACACTCATGCTAACCCTAATTCAGCACATCTGATGTGAAATATCACTTCTGTGCTGTTCACCCATCACCAAATGTGATTAAACATTTATTCCACAGGCACTGATTTAAGTTGTAAACATTAAAGTTAAGAGTTTGCCATAGGGCTGGAGAGATGGCCTAGCGGTTAAGAGCGCCGACCGCTCTTACAGAGGACCCGGGTTCGATCCCCAGCACCCACATGGCGGCCGAGAACCGTCTAAAACTCCAATTCCAGGAGAACTCCAGTTCCAGGGGAATCCGAGACCCTCTTCTGACCTCCGCGGCGTTGCACGACATGGGTGCACAGACTTGCATGCAGACAGTACATTCATACACATACAATAAATAAAAAAAAAAAAAGAGTTTGCCATAGAGAAATATGAGTTTTGCAGTAGCAATGGATAAATCCTAATAGCTCAGAATAAATTTAACATTTGTATGCATCTTATAATCTATTGCTTCTTGCCTGTTGCTAGAAAAAACTGGCCATTTAAAACATACTAAACTTCTGTCACTGCATTACATTGTATATGCTTCAGCAATCGGCTATGCTTCCTAAACATATATTAAAAATGAGTAACTGGGGTCAGAGAGATAGGAAACTTAGTAAAGACACTTGAAGTTAGGTGGGAGGACCCGAGTTCAACCTGCAGAAACCAGATGGTGAAAAGAGTTGACTGCTAAGTTGTCATCCAACCTCCAGACAGGTATGCCATGACAGGTGTGTGCTAGCCCTCTCACATATATCCCACACATGCACACATACACACATGCACACACACATAGAGTAAATAATAAATAAGATTTAATTTAAAATGAGTAACTAAAATAATTCTATGAGATGGAATGTCAGAGTTTACAACCCTTAAGTAGGTAAAAACACTGTTGTTCTACAAATAAAGCAATAAATCCAGGAGAAAACTGCTTAGTGTTCAAAAGGAAGGAGCAAAACCCAAAATGATTCTTTGTTACTATCCTGAAGCAAAGGGTTCTGTGTTCTCTGTATGGACATTAACTGTAATTTCTTCAATCTTGCCTTCCAGATCGCATAACTGTTTAGCTACATTAATGCTAACACCTGTTATTCCCACTGCGGCACGGAATACATGGACTGATTTTCTGAATATCCAAATGGCCATTTTGTAGAAAGTCCCAAGAATATATCAAATACTGAGCAATTCTGAAGAGTGAAAGAAAGCGAAAAGTGTAATCTAGTTCCATTTACTCTGAAACATCCTCTTAGCCTCTCAAACTGCCGTGATCAAACGTTTATGACAGTGGTCTCTTACAGCATAAAAGTATTTCCAAAATGATTGACAATATCAATCAATACAATGAAAGTGCACTAAACAGGTCCAGAGTTAATAAAATATACTTTGAAGATTTTCATCAGTTCTAGTCTCTGAGGGGAACAATGGTGGGCTTTAATTTCAAACTTCTACATTTTTTTAAAAAAAGCAGTGTGCTGTTCTTTAATTTCAAGTCAGCTTTAGTCTATTTTGGAAAAATTTCCGATTTTTCTTTGATCATGTAGTTTTTGAGTCAAATACCATGACAGCTGAATATCCTACTGTCCTGGTCTGATGGAACCTGGAAACTTTGCTGACTGTTATCAGCAGGTGGCTGATTATGTACCTGCCTGCTGTTACAGCGATCAGACACATGTCTGAGGTGATTTTCCAAGGGGTCTGGAGAGTCAGTTCAGACTAACAGGAATCAGCAGTGGTTTTCACTGAGAGTATCACAGAGCAGCCTTGTATCAATTATCCCAATTTTGTGACATTTTCTAATGGGGAACTGGGAACAGTAAAAAGAATTCTATCAGATTTATACCACATGAGCCTTTTCTGGCTGTGTACTCAAACACCCAATCTTTTATTAATGGCATCAGAGTGAGAGATCAGAAGAAGATTAAATAAGTAGAAATAGGTGGCAGAAATACATCAGACTGAAGTAAGAGTAGTTTGGGGAGAGAAGGTGTTTTGTAGGATTTCTGAGAACAAAGGGCACAGATAAAGGGCTGTGTCCTGATTGTACCAGCTCTGGAAACCACAATTGTACTTTTTAATTCCAAACTTAGTAGTTTGGCTTTGGGGCAGGTGAGATGGCTCTGTGGGTAGGGGTGCTTGTGTGTAACTCTGATGACCTGAGTACAATTCCTGGCTCCTACCATCCTGCTTGTGCAGGACGGCATGTGCCTACTTCTCCTGGCACACACATCCAACACTCAAAATAAATAGGATAAATAAATTAAATTTGACTGGTATATATTACAAATATGAACAAGATCCTCTGTTATTTGCTTCTGTGTCTGGCTTGTTTCACTTCCTGTCATGTAGATAACATTTGTGCAGATTGTTACTGGAAGATTTCCTTTGTTTACAGGCCCAGGAGCAAGCCTTCTGCTGTGTATACACATTATCACTTTGTTCACGGCCTTCTTTTGTTTATACTGTCTTCTTAGGTCATAATCTTTCCCTCTCATACTCAACACTCAATATATTTTGGAAGACAAAGCCCACCTGAAGGCACATCTCTCCCAGTTCCTTCCCCACCACCTGCTTCTGCTTGCTCTTTTCCATTTAAGCCAGCAGTGTCTCTGACATGCTTTTCTGGACTCTGCACTTCGTGGTGCTTTCTTTCTCTACCTGCACAACCTCCACAGAGCTGATGGACACAGGAGGACAGTGCCTCTGAAAAATGCCAATGTGACCTGATGGGTTGGCCATTATAGCTGATTGGTTAGCAATATTTATAATATAACCCAATGTCTTTGTTTTGACACAATTCACTTTATTGGGTAAAATCAGACCAGTACTGCACTGAAATGAGGAGGGGAAAAGTTGGAGCTCAGAGCTTCATGTCACCTGAAGATTCAAGTTTCCTAAAATGGTTGGGTGACTATTCTGTTCTCTGTGTCATTCATACTGCTCACAGGGAAGGGAGCATCTGTTTATTATCCCCCAGTTAAAAGCGGCTGTCCTCATACTCAGGCACATTGGAAGCTTGGTTAAAGGTCAAATCTAGTCAACTCAGTACATCGTAACTTTTCTAATTTTCTATTATCTTATTTTTATTTCTTTTCTTATTCCTTTCTACTTTAAAATGAGTAGGGGGGCTGGAGAGATGGCCTAGCAGTTAAGAGCGCCGACCGCTCTTACAGAGGACCCGGGTTCGATCCCCAGCACTCACATGGCAGCCGAGAACTGTCTGAAACTCCAATTCCAGGAGAACTCCAGTTCCAGGGGAATCCGACACCCTCTTCTGATCTCCGCGGCATTGCACGATACGAGTGCACAAACTTGCATGCAGACAGTACATTCATACACATACGGAAATAAATAAAATTAATAAAATGAGTAGGAACAAGATAGTGTTTCTTTACACTCATTATTTGTTGATTAAAAATCATCTAGTCCTCCTCATTTAATGTACCCTAAGCATTTTTTTAAAATTTTATTCATTCATTTTCTATGTGTATGAATGTACTGTCTGCATGTAGGTTTGTGCACTCGTGTCATGCAATGCCTCGGAGGTCCGAAGAGGGTGTCGGATTCCCCTGGAACTGGAGTTCTCTTGGAATTGGAGTTACAGACAGTTCTCAGCCGCCATGTGGGTGCTGGGAATCGAACCCTGGTCCTCTGCAAGACCAGTCGGCACTCTTAACTGCTAGGCCATCTCTCCAGCCACCCCCCCCTAAGCATTTTTTTTTAAAAGATCATTAATTTTCAACCTTTTTTATGGATGCAGAGATTTACTTTAACTATATTGAATGCCTCTTACAAGAAAAAAAAATGATACTGGGCTTATAATAGAAGAAAAATACCTCAAATGTTAAACTCTTCATTGAAGAATAAGCAATTCCCGTGTTATTGGCTTATGAAGCCCTAAATTAAAAGTTCATAAAGCAGTTTGTGGATGAGACTCGGACCAATGTCCTCAACAATTCCTAATTATTATGTTAGAGATGAGATGACAGAGTCCCCTTAATTAGCTCAGGGACTCACATTATTCATTCGTTTGGCATTGAAGCTGTTCTCATTATAGTGAAGTTGACACGAGAATGATAAATGACAACAGGGGACTAAGGCAGTTACTACATAGGAAGCGAGATTAATGCCACACCAGGAAGAAGTGTGCAGAGGGGAAGCTGCAGTGTAACGGAGACAGTACCATCATCTCCATCATGGGTGCATTTGCAAAACACTCCTTGGAAGCTAATGAAGACAAAAGATTTGTACTTACTAAGAAAGGACTCTGCAATTTCCAGTGCAACCCAGTGGGTCCCTCTAAAGTTATCATCTGCAGCAAAGTCATCTGGAAAGATTTTCCAAAAATAAAAGAGAGTTGTGCGCCCTTTCCATCCCAACACCCATTTCTTCACTGATGTTTCTAAGTCTACTTGTCTATTTCCATTAATTTCCCAGGTGATGTGGGAACATACTGGCAAATGCATACAGTTACCTTCATTCAGAGCAGCTGTGTAGGACGTGCCCCATCAAAGCACAGTGTTATTTGAGGAAAATGTTAAGGAAAGGTGTTTCTACTTATTACCATTTTGTAATATTCTTGTGATTTTTTTCAGTGAGACATGAAAATTCATCTTTTGTGAATTTTAGTGTTTACTATAGTTAAGTGGGATCATTTATTTTCCTTTTTGTATTTTATCAGTTGCTTGGAAGTTGATAAAGAAATATCTGTGAATAGGTAGTGAGTTTTCAGGATTTCATTTCTTCTCAGTGTTATTGTTTGAGGTTTTGTGTGTGTATTTTGATCAGATCGACTCCCATTCCCTCTCCTACAATCTCTCTCTAATCCCCCCACCACTTTTCCCTGCCATTTTACCTGCTCTGATTTTTGTTTTGTTTTGTTTTCATTTTTTTAACAATAAGTGATAATTTGTGAGTACAAGCATCCTTCATGTAAAACCAATTTGCGAGCAGTTGTGCCCAAACCCACACAGCTCATGGGTCCCACCATCCAGCAGGGGGTGCTTGTAAAACTGCCTTCCTTAATTGACTAATGGACATAGAAACTGTGAAAAGGATTATTCTCTATTCAGAACCAAATATAATGCTAAAGTCTCCTTAAGCTACGCACTTAAGTAAAATATATTAATACAGGAGTTCTGACATCAACAATGGATTATTCTACCAAGGAGATGTTGGCCAGGGGATCCAAGCCCCCACAAAGGTAAAAGCTCCTTGCCTCCAAACTGGGATATCTGCAGGAAGAGAGTTGATAAGGCCCTGCTGTTGAAGACCTGATATAAACATGGGAAAGATGTATGGAGACTGCACTTGCAAGCATATGGATGGTCTCTGGAATGCCACAGAGAGTTACCAAAGGCCACTAAACCAATAAAGCAAATATAGGTCTCCTTGAGTCAAGCAAGATCCTTGGTCAGCACCAGCTACACCTCATCTGCCTGGAAATACTGTGCAGCTATGGCAGCCATATGTCTGTATATCCCAAATTTAATTGGCTGTTAGCTCTCTCCTTGGAGGAATAACCCACGGCTGATGCGACAAGCTTACATCCTCTAATGGTTAGGAGATGTTATAAACCACAAGAAGACCCTGTCATACTTAACAGAAGAAAATGTAATTCATGGATTAACATACCATCCAAACATCTGTGTCTATACCAAAGTAACCTACCATAACAATTAGTAATGTTTAACTACCTGCTCTGATTTTTATAAACCTCATTGAGTCCACTTTTTGCTCCCAGCATTCATGGATGTAGGGCTTGGGTACTGGAGCACTGGTACCTCTTAGGGACCGCATCTCTGAAAACTGACCCCCTCCCTAGCCATCAATTGGTAATAGCTTCTCAGCTACAATGGGACTTCACTACCACCCGAACCCAATACTGGCATTTTGTCTAGCTTAATCTTGCGTAGGTCCTGTGTGTGCTGCCACAACCTCTTTGAGTTCACATATGCAACTAACTGCCCTTTCGGGTCTGGAAAACACTGTTTCCTTGTAGTACACTGTTTCCTTGTAGTCATAAGAGCCAACAACTCTGGCTCTTATAATCTTCCCACTCTCTTTTCCATGATGATAGAAATTTCACTAAAAAAAGCACAACTAAAGAAAAAAACGACAACCCCTGAAAGAGCTGTGAATAGCAGAATCAAAAGAAAGCATTTGTGTTCTTTTCAAATGATTTTCAAATATGTTTAGATGCTCAACAATTTAATGAAGAACCACTGCATTTCTTCTACACTAAGAGAGACCTAAGGAATATTTTCACACTAGTTTTCTAAATGATTTCTTTTTGAACAATTACTTAGGTGGCTGAGAACATACTAGAGGAATGTTGTTGCAGTTCATTTTTTTTACCTTAAAATATTCTCTAGAAGATTTATTTTTACAATTACATGTATGAGTATCATTTTTCAGTGTCTTACAAAAGAGTCAATTTTGTGAGTAATGGTTTCTGCCATTATACCTTATGTTGGATTAAACTTTGGAATTTAAAAATCTGTTTTTCAGCTGGGTGTGGTGGCACACACCTTTAATGCCAGCACTCAGGAGGCAGAGGCAGGCGAATCACTGTGAGTTAAAGGCCAGCCTGGTCTACGTAGCAAGTTCCAGGACAGCTGGAGCTACAGGGGGACCAACCACCATTTGTGTGTAGCAGTTGTCTCTCAACAAATTGCCCAATACTTAACCCTTTTCTTTGTAAAAACTGTCAATATGTTATAAAATTAGCAGGCTAATTTTTCAGAGGTTATTTGCAGTAATACCAAAAAAAGAAAGATTACATTCATGGGCAAAGAGAGCCAATCCTTGATAATTTGTTTTCCCTGATAATATACATATTAATATACAATATTATATTTTAAAATTTTATTGATTTCTTTTGATTTTCATACAATATAATTTGATGATATTTAGATTCCCTTCCCATTGATACCTTCCCTTACTCTATATCCATATCTATATCTGTATATAAAATATAGACTATAGAGTCTGATTTGTGCTCCCAAATGTCTTTATCTTAATCCTTGTCTCCTAATAATTGTCAGACTAATGAAATGATTAAAGATTCTTAAGTTAAAGACTGGCATGGTGGTGTACAATTTTTAATCCCAGCACTCGGAGGCAGGGACAAGCAGATCTCTGTGAGCTGGAGGCCAGCTTGGTCTATGTAGGGAGTTCCCATCAAGCTCTGGCTATAAGTAGACCCTGTCTCAAAAAAAGCAAAAAAAGGAGTAAATTAGAAGCTAAACTTTGGGTAGGATAATTTTAGTAGCACACCTTTTTTCCTTAATGAGTTCTAATTTCATACAAAGTATTGGATGACTTCGTGAACTGAAAATGAAGAAACCATACAAATGTATTTATTTTAGATAAACCAGAATTAATGATGTTTTTAATGAAGGACGGTGTAATTTTTAACTGATTTATTATGGCATATTATTATCCTTTAGAATTCCTCCCAAGATATTTTATAATTTTTGCTTTGTAGATGTCAATATTTTTTGTATCTATGATGATAACTTGATAAATCTGTGTGACTCATGGTACATGGACGCCTCTGTCTGATGACCTTTCTGAACATACTCATTAACATCGGCTGTGCAAGACAGAGAGCTTGACCACATCATCGACTGTCCTGAACTGAGAGCCAAGTTACTGAGCTGGAACCTCAGTCCTTCTACACAGGCTATGGCATCTTGGACATGCCAGCTTGTTCCTCTGTTCTGTAATCTATAAATGGAAGGATTGATGCTCCTCCCTGAAACATTCAAGGATTGTGGGAATGTATAGTTACCTCAGGAAACATTCTTAGAAGGGGACAGATGGGACATCTTTAGTTCTGCTGCTGCAGTTTCTCCTCTCCTTTCTCCACATTATCATCCTATCCCCCTCTCTCCTTCCCTTCACTTCCTCCTTCCTGTCTGTATCTCATGATATCATTTTAAATACTTAAAACTTTAAAGTCTTTGAGCTATTTGCATTTCCTAGATATTCAGATTCTCTATATTATGTTGTATATTAATAATATATTACTTTAAAAATTATTTTATTTATTGTTTTTATTTTATGTTTATGAGTGTATTGCCTGCATGTACATAAATACAGCAATATCATGTAATGCACATGGAGGTCAGAACAGGGCATTAGATTCCCCTGGAACTGGAGTTATGGATGATTATTAACCACCATGTTGGTGCTGGGAATGAAACCCAGATCCACTGCAAGAGCAGCCAGTGTACTTAACTGCTGAACAATCTCTCCAGCCTAACACATTATTTGAAATAGTCAAGCCTATCCAAATACATTTATTATTATAACACAACTATCTTATTTCTATAATGGAATTTGTTATTTTAAATGTTTCTTTATTTTCTCAATGGAGAAAATTGAAAATTGAAAATCCCTCAATGGAGGGATTGTGAGCAGACAGCAATCTTTATAATGTTCCCTTATTCCCAGTATGTTGACTCTAGTTGTTCATGTTCACTGTCCTCAGCACCTCTTAGCGTGCATCTTTCCAGTCTGTCATTTGCCTTTCAGTTCTCATTTTGGAACATACCCATGTTGAAACAGCAAATTATATTTTACTAATATTATCTTTACAACTTATCATGTGAATGTAAATTGATACAGCTATTACAGTGAACTGTATGGATAATGGCTCAGTGATTAAGAGCACTGGCTACTCTTGCAGAGGACCTGGGTTTGAATCCTATTATCCACATGGTGGCTATGAATGTCCGTAACTCCAGTTCCAGGGGTTCTGATGACCTCTTCTGACCCCTGTGGGCATGGTATGTACTTATACACATGAAGGATATATACACATAAAATGAAAATAATGAATAAATATAAATACCTGAACCAGAGCTATCTTATGATCCAGGGTGTGACATCTTGAAACAGAATTAAACTGAATTAAAAAACAGTGAGATTCTAGCCTGCCCATGTCGATCACTGCATTGATCTCTAATAGTTAAGATCTGGATCAGCCTAGTACTTATCGACAGATGAATGCATCAAGAAAATACAGTGTACATATACCGTGGGATATCATCCAGTCATCCATAATGAAATCTTGTTTTTTATATCAAAACAAGGAACCCAAAGCATCATATTATGTGAAATAAGCCATGTACTGAAGGAGAAGTACTATAGCACATGTTGCTTCTCCTATATGGAAACTACAGAAATTAAACAGGAATGTGGAATAGATATTAATTGACTACAGTAGGGTTATGGGGGATGGTGGTTGGATAGAGGAAGGTGGGGTTATATCAGTGCATGTTATTCAAGTTCACATTGGACTTCTTTGTGTGTGTGTGTGTGTGTGTGTGTGTGTGTGTGTGTGTGTATGAGACAGGTCTTCTTTTAGCTCCAGCTGGCCTGGAACACACTCTGTAGACCAGACTAGCCTTGAACTCATAGAGATCCGCCTGCCTCCGCCTCTCGAGTGCTAGGATTAAAGGCGTGCACCACCACACCTGGCTTAAAGATGGTTCTTAGACACAATGTGGGTGCTGGGAATCGAACCCAGGTCCTCTGCAAGAGCAGTCCATGCTCTTAATTGCTGAGCCATCTCTCCAGCCCCCACATTGGACTTCTTTAGTGTATACAATTAATGAATGTTAATAAAACATGAAAGATTAAAATTAAAACCTGGATCCATTCACAATAATATTCATTAATTCGTCAAGACATGTTTTCATTTGTCACACTTGCACATGTATTTCTTTCTTCATGACTTTTAGGAAACTTTACCTTGACTTCAATCAACTTGCTAGATTTTATCTTGTTCAGTGTTTATCAGATTTTATAGAATATGACAGATTCACTAGGCACGACAGTTAATATTTGCAATCCCAGCCTTTGGGAGGCCGAGGGAGGGGGACTGCCATGACCCCGAGCCTACTGGGACTGTCTAGTGTGCACTGGGCAAGCCAAGCTACACAGTTAAACCCTGTTTCAAACTAGCAAACAAGATAATAAGCTATTTCTTTCTTTTTACTGCAGTCACTGGAATCTGAATAATAAGCAATTTCTATAAGGATCTTTTAATACAAAGATTAAACATAACGTAGCACTATTTTTACATGAATCTAATAAAATGACCAAAATTATAACTTTGGCCATGTATTTTCCATTTAATATGCATATCTTTTATAGAACTTGGTAATAATGTATATTGAAAGATGTTCTGGTCCTAATCATCTCTTTTCATAAAAATTGATAATATTTGTTATGAAATTGATTTTTATGAGTGACAAGACACAAACCTACTGGGGATCGAGGTTTTACTTCATGGACAGAGCTTTGTCATGCTAAGTGATCTAATGTGTACCACCTTATTCCATAATGGGTATCTGTCAGGCTCTATGGATGTCAAAGTGTAGTGTGTCTTCCTCAGTTTGTCTGCTGAGGAGCTCTTCTTCCCTAAACATGAATTTCTAGGAGAGAGCACAAACCTCTGTTACTGGGCCATGTTACAGGGTGAGCTGCCGCCCACTCCCACCCCATAAAGTTCACACACTGAAGTCCCAACACAAAGCATTTCAAAATATGTCTATAGTCAGAGGCATAGTCTAAATAGTGGTGATGTGTTTAATTTAAAATAAAGCCATTAAAGAGGACCCCCCCCCCGTACCAGGCTGCTGTCTTTATAAAGACAGATTGGTCTACTAATGACCCTGCAGAGATGGAGGAAATGGACATTTATATACCCATGGCAGAGAGATCCTTAGAAAGCAACTGCATTGCTGACTTATCTCAGAGGTGGAACTTCCAGAATGGTGGAAAATGTCTGGTGTGGAAAATACTCAATCTTTGATAATCTGTGATTGCATCCTCAACAGAGCTGAACCTTGTTAGGAACAGTTACTAGGGAACACACTTTGTGGCCTGGTGCTACATACACCTGTGCCTGAAGAACTGTCTCCTGTTACAGGATAGTGAAGAATGGGTGGGAGTGGGAAGTAAAAGTCGTGCACAAAAATCACCATCATGCCCTGAATCCATGTGTCCAGATGGAAGAAAGTCACATGATTCGCTATGTGTTTGTGGCATGTGGTCTGTATAGTACAGTAAATAAATCTTTGATGCTTTCAGTCATCTTCACAAATCATAAGCATCTCTTGACTGCCAGCTCTACTTGTATTTAAGCACTTTCTAGGGGCTTCAGGGTTAGCTCAGTGGTGCTTCCTTGCACTGGATGCATAAGTTCCTAGGTCCTGTTCCTCTCATTGCAACAGACAAAAACCCCCAAACAAAAATGAAACAAACAGATGCAACAACCCCAAAACAAAACAACAATGACAAAATCAGAAACAAAACCCAAAGAACCAAATAAGCAAGAAACAACTCTCTATTCTGTTTATTCCAGTTTAAGATCAGCTTAATAAGGCTATTAAGCAAAAATGGATCCCTAAGTATAAACATCTGCTCTAGTTACTGTTGTAAGGAGCATCTGTGTACAGAAAGTGCTGGGTGGCAACATCCTGAGAGACAATAATGATGAAGGTTAATCTTTGCTGTCAACTTGACAGGACTTACAGTCATCTAGGAGTATCTGTAAGAATGCTTCCAGAGAGCTTAAATGATGATAAAAGACCACCTTGGATATGGGTGGTAACATCCCATGCTCTGACATTCAGGGCCGAATGAAGACAGGAAAATAGAAGAAAGCTAGGGCCACAGCGTTCCAGTCTCTTTGTCCTGCCTGTGGCTAGGGCCTGGTCAGATGCTTTGGCCACAGCAGCTAGAGTGGTTCCTCCCAGCACTGTGCCTCCCCACCACGATGAAGTGTACTCTCAAACCATGTGCCAAAATAAATCTTTCCTTCTTTAATTTGCTTTTGTTACAACAAGAAATTTATACAAATGGGTGTGATGTTTTGAAGGCTAAAGTTGAATGAAGTACAGTGATTTAAGCTACTCTGCTGGGAGGTTTAGTTTCTGTGACTCTCAGATTAAAAGTTAACATAGCGAATTTTATTAAGTATATGAGAGCAATATAATTTTAATTAGTTACTCATTACATGCTAATAAAGTTCTAGACTTAATGAATAAATAAAATTATATTTTACTTTACTTTCTTCACTAGCAAGGCCAACAGTAGATTAAGCAAACACTTTTGTAAACATTATATTCACTCATTAAATAATCTGGAGCAATGTTCCATGATATTAGACATACTTGTTGCCTGTAAAAATAATAATTCAGATAAGAATATTACAAAATGGTCTGTTTGAGGCTTCCTGTGTATATGGATACATGTGTAGGCATGTATGCATGTGTGTGTGTGTTTGTACATGTGTGTTGTGTGCATGTGTGCATGTGGAGGCAAGAAGTCAAACTCAAGGGTCATTCCGAAGAAACGTTGTCAACCTTGTATTTTGTTGACACAGGGTCTTTCATGGGACCTGGGACTATCCAGTTGGGCAAGGGGACCTGGCAAGGGAGCCACAGGGTCCTCCTGTCTCTATTTTTTAGCATTGGAATTACAAGAACACCACCACACAAGGTTTTTCCATGTGGTATCTAGAGATGGAACTTCATTACTCTGCTTGGATGGGGAAATTCTTGACTTCACTGAGTTTTATCCTTAGCCCATTTGAGGCGCTTTGAAACATTAACTTAATCCACTTTGTTTTCACATACAAAATGAATGGAGAATTAAATGTAAATGAGCAAAAAGTGTATAATTTTATTTTGTTTTGTTTGTTCAGCCAGGTTTGGCCTCAAATGCGATTCTTCTGTCTTGGCCTTTGGAGTGCTGTGATTATCTACTTCTCTTACATTTCTGTTGCTGTGATAAAACATCCTGACCAAAGCAACTTATAGAAGACAGAGTTTATTCAGCTTATAGTTACAGAAGAATAAACAGTTCATGACGGTGGGAAAGTGTGGTGGCAGAGGCAGCCAGGACAGAATCACATCTTTAAGCATGCACAGGAATCAAAGAGTTGGGAAGAGAGAACTGGTTTGAGGCTATGAACTCTCTAGGCCCAGTTCAGATGATGTCTTTCCTTCTTTCCACAAGGGTACGTAGCCTAAAATTTTAAGAACACCCCACATAGTGCTATGAACTAGGAACCATATATCCAGTGTTTAGATACTTGAGCCTATTGGAACCCTTCTCATTTAAACCACCAGAACTACCATACAAGCAGAAAACAGAATTAAGATGAGCATAAAAAAAGCAAAACAAAATGAAACAAATTAGCTCGAACTAGTCATATATCTTAAATGCAAATAATGTACATCTCTTTCCTTTCCTTTTACATGTGTTAGAGAAATATTAGTTCTCAGTCAGAAATAAACCTAGATTACAACCTAAAAGACTTTTTTAGAAAGCCAATTTTTATTTTTTGGTATTTTCCAGATGGGTCTCCCTGTAGCCCCAGCTGGCCTGGAACTCTGTAGACCAGGCTGGCCTTGAACTCACAAAGATCCGCCTGCCTCTGCCTCCCAAGTACTAGGATTCAAAGCCAATTTTTAATTGAAGCTCTGTTCATTTCATACAAAATTTCAAGTCAAATCTAGACCTGTGCCCCCCTCTTTGTCCCCCCCACCCCACCAGAATTCATGCATTCTGCCAAACATGTTTTTCATCTTTTTCTCAGTCTCTCTCAAAATTCTCAGTGCAGAAGTTTACTGTTTAGAGCAGAAGTTCACCATTTCAGTCAGTTATTTGACCCAGTCAAAAGACTATCTTTTATGTTACAGTTATGCCATTTTTCATTAATAAACACTGATACCATCATAATAAAAGTCATCAGTTAACTCTGTTTCCTTTCAGGCATTTTTACTCTATTTCAAATGTTTTTGAAATCCTCATGAAATGTCAAACATTTCTTCAAACCTGTAGTTATTGATAATAATATGTGCTTCCCAAGATGTAAGAAGCCTTAAAAATATGGGATCATCCATACCCTAATTTTTGTTTCATATTTCAATCAACGTTGAAGAGTTAATCTGGAATAGGAAGCAGGTGTGGAAAGCAGAAATTACTTCCTGTGAGCAATATCATCCTCCAATCAACTTACGTTAGTAAGATGACTGTGGAAAAGTTGGCAGAATTTGGAGTCTCACAAAATAGATGGATTAACAATTCTGTGTCAAAATAAGCCTTATTTATTTTATTCCTTCTTTGTTTACTTATGTTTATGGTCTATTTTAGACTGGGGATGGACTTCAGGGCTGTGCATAGGTGACGCAAGGTTCTATCACCAGCAACACCTGAGCTGTTGGTTCTTTTGGTTTTCCTCATTATCTTAGCCTGGCCTTGAACATCAAACCCTGCTTCAGCTGGTGCTGCAAGGTTGTGTGTGTTGCCATGCTCAATAGAAACATATAATTTAACAGGAGATTTCTAACTAAACTCTCCATAATTATCACACTTATATTGTAAATATTAATAATTTGGTAGAAACATTATTCAATATAAAATTTGGAAGTAAATATTACTTTGGATAATTTTATTATTATTTTATTTTGTTTTGAAACAGGATCTCCCTCTATCCCCAGGTGGCCTAGAACTCATTATGTAGACCTGGCTAATCCAAATCTCACAGAAATCCATTGTCTCTGCCTCTTGAGTGCTGAGAGTAAAGGTGTGTATTACCACACCTGGCACTTTGCATAATTTTAAGCAAAACACTGGATTTACTAGTTTCAGCTGTTCCCATCTCTCTAAGACAAATTTCTAAATTTTATTATTTATTTATTTGTTTATTTATTTATATTTTATGTGTATAACTGATTTGCTTGCCTGTATGTAAGTGCACCACATATGCGCAATGCAAGTGGAGGCCAGGAAAGGTTGTTGGATCCTCTGGGACTGATGTTACAGATGGTTTTGAGCCATTTTGTGGATGCAAGGAACTAACCTTGGATCTCTGCAAAATGGCTAGTGCTCTGAACTGCTGAGCCATATCTCCAGCCCCCAAGAATGCTGAATTTCAGTAAAAATATTTGCTAAGTAATCAAAGAACTTAGTTTTAAAAAGGAGCAAATGATATACAGCGTGAATGAGAGAGTGACCCTCTGCAGAGCAGACTTCTAATGACAAAATCCTTACTTGAAAACACAACTGTCTTATACTGATCCTATCTATATCTATATCAATAGCTGTATAAAATTGATGTGTTTTATTTAAGGATTGAAATAGTCTGATTTTGAGCAACAGGTGTTCATTAGGTGCAGGGAGTATGTGTATCACTTTGTTTGTGGGTAGACGCTATAGGCCTTGTATATTCTATGTTAACACAGGATTCCTGAGCTGTATCTGTTCATATCGCATGATTGGCTGCTGCTGCTGCTGCAGCTCTCCATTAAATATTGGGCAGGGCTTCTATACCTGTTTCAACACAGGATGTAAGATGTCTTTGGACCATGGGAAGAGAAAACCCCAGTGTGGAGCACAAGGGCAGAACTGATGGTAGTTTGGGCTTGCCAAGGAGGAACCTTCAAACATGACATCTTTCAGCCTAATAAAGAAAAATATCATAAGATGAAGATGCTAAAACCTATGATATATGTGGCATGCATATATGCATATTTTGGAATGATGCATATTGGAAGGAATAACAACAATAACAATAACAAAAAGACTGGGTCAAAGAACTGACTGAAATGGTGAACTTCTGCTCAAAACAGTAAACTTCTGCATCGAGAATTTTGAGAGAGACTGAGAAAAAGATGAAAAACATGTTTTGCAGAATGCATGAGCTCTGGTGGGGTGGGGGGGCAGGGAGGGGGACTCGGGTCTAGATTTGATTTGAAATTTTGTATGAAATGCACAAAGGCTTCAATAAATTTGGCTTTGAAAAAAAGGTTTCTTTGGGAAAATTTTCACAAATAATTCAATTCATCCTCTTTACAGGATGAGACCTTGTCCAATTTTTTTTGGCGGGGGTGAGGAAGGCAATATATATTATCTACAAGGTGAGGCAATGAAATTAGTCTATCTATCTATCTACCTATCTATCTATCTATCTATCTATCTATCTATCTATCTACATCTAGGCATATGTTCACATCTATACAAACATATGCATTATATATAGAACAAAGCTATATAATTTTTTGATAAAAATTCCAAAAATATACACTGGAGAAAAGACACTATCGTCAATAAATTGTGTTGGGCAGTCTGGATATCCACATATAGGCAAATGAAACATTAACCCTATCTCTTATCCTCTATAAAAATCATCTCAAATGGATGAAATCATCTCTAAATGGACCAAAGACTTCCCTGCAAGACCTGAGGTTCTGCAACTATTACAAAGCAGTAGACAAAACATTTGAAGACTTAGGCCTAGGTGAAGTGTTCTGGTTAGGACTCTAGTTGCTCAAGAAGTCATGGCAGCAACTGACAAATAGGACAGAAGGCAAGGAAACAGTTCACCAAGGGACAGCCTTCCCAATGGGAGAAAATATTTGGTAGCTATAGCAATGAAAGAAGATTCATATCTTGAATATATATAGAAGAATTTAAAAAACTAAGCAACAACAAATCCAACAATCCAGTCAACAAGTGAGGTAATGGCATGAACAGACAGTTCTCCAAGTATGAAATATAAATGGACAATAAACATATGAAAAATATTCAACCTTATTAGCGTTCAAGAAATGAAAATTAAAACTGCATTAAGATAATATCCCACCTCCAGAGTGTAGTCATTAAGAAGACAAATAACAACAAATGTAAGCCATGGTACAGTCAAAAGAGATCCCTTAGACATGACTGGTGGGACTAGAATGTCATCCAGCCACTGTGGAAATCAGTATGAAGCCTCCTCCAGAAGTTAAAAGGAGAAGTAAAGATTTCAGTGGCCCTCATGGGCATTAGCCAGAGGAATCTAAATTGTCATATCACAGATTTACTTGCAGTATTATTCAGAATAGATGATATAAGAAACACAAAAGTGTCTGTCAACAGATAAATAGATAAACAAAATACACTGTATATACCCAACTGATTTTTTTTCAATCATAAAGAAGAATGAAGTTATGTCATTTATTGGAAAGTGAATGTAATGGATATAATTATATTTGGTACTTAAATCCAGTCTAAGAAAGAAAAATATGTTTTTTTCTCACTTTTGGATCCTAGATTTTATATTGATATATAAAATCACTTGTATATGTGACATGAAAGTAGAAGCTGACAGTTTAGGGAAATGAAGAGATTATTGGCAGTTTGATAAAGGGAAGGTTAGGGAGGTGTCAGCTTCTTTTCCTGTCTCTGTGATGAAATAAATGTGATAAAGTTACTTAAGGAAGGGTTTAATTTGATCTCACATTTCAAAGTATAGTCTATCATGACAAAGATGTGGCGGTGGCATGAGCTTGAAGCAGGTTGTCCCACTACATCCACATCAGAAGTAGAAAGCACTTACTGTATCCCAGTGCTCAGCTCGGCCTCTCCATTTCATACAGTGTGGAGCCCCTGCTAAAGGGATGGTCCAATCCACAATTAAAACACATGCAAGTGTACAGATGGCCTCTGGAATGCCAGAGAGTGTTACCAAAGGCCACTAAACCAATAAAGCAAATATGGGTCTCCCTGAGTCAAGCAAGACTCCACTGTCAGCACCAGCTACACCTCACCTGCCTGGAAATACTGTGCAGCAGAGGCAGCCATGTGCCTGTATATCCCAAATCTAATTGGCTATTGGCTCTCCCCTTGGAGAAATAACCCATGGCTGATGCCACAAGCTTACATCCTCTACAGGTTAGGAGATGTTATAAGCCACAGTAAGACCCTGTCATATTTAACAGGGGGGAAAATTGTAATTCATGGATTAACATATCCAAACATGTGTCTATGCTAAAGTAACCTACCATAACTATTAGTGCTGCTTAAATACCTATATATCTAATTGCTTGTTCTTCATTAGTAGGATCGAAAGGTTATTCCTGGACAAACTGTCAGCCCATGAAAGGAAACAGCCAGAATTGACCAGAGTCCAAGTCAACAGCTCCAGAGAGAGTGGACTGTTTTACCTCTCATCCACCTGTGCCCCTTTTCTAAGCCTAGGGAACAACCTGCGGAAGAGGGGGCGTGGTAGAATGTAAGGGCTGCGATTGGGGTGAATGGTGAAACTACAGCAATGTAGTCTGGACACTCATTTGATCAACTTGATTGAACAAACAACCTGTCACCCCCCACTGGATGGTGGGGCTGTAGGTGTTTGGGCACAACAGCCTGCAGATAGGTTTTGCATGAAGGATGCTTGTACTCATGGATTATCACTTATAGCTAAAAATGAAAAAAAAAA